>VZSG01000455.1:40586-88971 GCA_013398315.1 Nothoprocta pentlandii | reverse complement strand
TTATTTTCAGAATGAAGACCTGAACACAATTGCCATTTGTCTTTGGCTAATCTTGACACAAAATGTAACTAAATAAATTGCATTTTCTATAATCCTAGTCTATAATGATAGTCACTTTTCTCTTTTCCAAGATATACCCTAGAAATAAGAGCTAGAAATTCAAGGATTCTAATTTAGCGATATTCTAGGTGACCACAAGAAGGAGTAGCATTGGTGTACTTTATAGTAATGGCCTGGAAGAAAGAGATCTGTCACAGAAAATCTGTAGTCCAAGCTGAAAAGCCACGTTCATGAGCTCAGGAGAGAGCCTAGAGCTTGCAATGAAAATTTCACCGGTCATTTAAATTGTTGCAAATGCAAAAGTTGCCATGAAAATTATGGAGCTGCCCTTTTTTCTTTGCCACTAGGGCTCTCACCCTGCTTATCTGGCTCTTGTGTGTCGTATTCCTCTGCAAGCTTTGGCTGCTCATGGCAGGGGAACTCTTGACCTCCTGAGCACTCTGGTTTGTTCCTGCTTTGAAGCAGCCTGTTAAAATCAGCTCAAAGGAGTGGCAGTTAGACAGAGAGATGCTCTGGGGAGGGGTCATATCAACCGCCAAAATATTTCCAGGAACTGAAGATGAAAAACGGATGGCAAAGGACTTCTACAGCTGGAGAAGATGATTCAACTTTAGATATATTTGTTATGGCTCATAAGAGCGGGATCAGGGTTGAAAGTCTGCTACTGGCAAGGAGAAGGCAGGGGGAGAAGATTTTAATTATAAACATATTTATTAACAATAAGTGCAGATACATGGTAGGGAGAAAGAGAGTTTTCATTTTTAACACATGTGCAATATTAATCACGAATGATACTAGGGTTACAAATGGGAATCTGCCTGGAGGCAAAGGGCAGAAGAGATGATTTTTATTAAACATATTGAGCCAATTTCTGGCCACTGACATATGCACGCAGCTTTCATTGAACTCAATGGGAGGCCTACACTTGCATTACAGGGTATGGTTGTGCTCTGCATGTTCCATATGTATTAATCATAATTAAAAATAAGGTTCAAGGCAGGGCTGAGGGATATGTGGTTGTGGCAGGATTAGGGCCAAGGTAATCTACTTTATCGATATACATTTCCTAAGGTGCCTTGCATCTTGGCAGGGAATAAAAAAGATGTAATTCATATCATAGGAACATAGACCCATACATGTTGTGCAATATTTCCTGTTATAGTACAAATTGCAATTCTTTCAGTTGCCTTCAAAGGGTTTTAAAAGCTAAAAACAAAGGTTCAAAATTCTTTGGAACATTCACACTCTTCTGGCATGTTATTTATTGAAATACAAATATGTTCCTGAATTTAACCAAGTTAAACAACAAAATGAATCTGCAATGATTAGTGCTATTACTGTATTTCTATCTGAACTGATAAGTTGTTGCCTTATTTTATATTATGTCTTTTGGATTGGATTTTTTTTTGTGCATTCTAGAGGAGACATTTCTCTGCTATAGAACTGAGCTATCCCTTACCATTTTACATGGTTTTGCTAACTCTGTGGATTCAGTTATTTTATCTATGAATTAATATCTTCAAATTTACTTGTGATCTGTCAGGTTATTTTGACATATATTTTGGATATCTTATTTTGAGCTCTAAGTCTAGTCCAACATCTCTAGATTTGGGCTTTCTTCACAGCTCCTCACTGTACAGCAGTTGCTAACCAGTCCTTTCCTTTTTCTGATGCTTCTACTCAAATCAAGGACCGTTTTCACATCTTGTGAGACTGAGCTCAGTGCTGAGTGTCCTCTTTAAGTAACTTTCAGTAACTTACATTAGTGTTCCCAAGGTGATGAGAGCTGTCACAAATAGAACGTTGCTTTCATCTTAAGCCACTTCTGTCTGCAATGGACTTGAAAGATTTCTTTCTTTCATTGCTTCTCAGTTAAGAAGGCTATCAGATGGTTTGCTTAATTACTTTCTATCTTGAGGACTGCTTATTCTACTTTAACTCTTCAGGTTGAGATGCCAATGCAAGGATAAATTCCTGCTGATTCAGTCTTTTTTTTTTTCATCTTCCTTTCTATGTGTAGTCAGTCTTATATTGGGTGATCTTACAAAATAATATTCATCAGTCCCTTTATTCTCCCCATTTCTTCCAGGGCACAGCAGAATTTCCAGCTTGATTCTGAGATCTTTGGGAACCAGTGACATACCAGGCATCAATTAAATAAATTTGTTCTAATTCATGAGCAGCCTTCTTTCAATATTTAGATCTTCCATGTATGTCCCTGTATGTTCAACTCTGTCTCCAGAATGTCCCATGCCTTGTGCCTAACGGTCCCAGGAGACATCATGCTCAGCATGTGTATTCCAAAAGATCTTTCTCCTAGATCCTGTGAGGAACGCTTAGAAATAAGAGTGAAATTATGTCTTTCCCATAG
Source organism: Nothoprocta pentlandii (assembly GCA_013398315.1). Taxonomy (NCBI): domain Eukaryota; kingdom Metazoa; phylum Chordata; class Aves; order Tinamiformes; family Tinamidae; genus Nothoprocta; species Nothoprocta pentlandii. The sequence continues at coordinate 86,540 of VZSG01000455.1, read as the reverse complement.
ACTTCAATGAGAAATAATGTTTTGCTTCGTCTGAAAAGAGAGGAAATACTTAAAAAGTATTGGAAAAATACCTTCTTCCTGCAGAAAGCAGTTGGGAGGGTAAAGATAGCAACCTTCTCTTCTTCCAAAACACCTCCTGCACATGTCTTGTCATTTATGAGACTTTGAGTTGAAAGGAATTTCTTCATGATTTTCTGCAAGTCTTGGAGCATCAGTTGAATTACGTGGGTTATGATGTCTTTTCTACAGCTCAGATTGTAAAGCTGCTAATTTCTTTATGAAAATAATAAATAAATTAATAAAATAAAAGAAAAATACATAAATAAATAAATAGAGTTTTTATAGCATTCTGGCAGGAGATCAAGCCACATCTTTGCTAAAGCAGTTTCTGGATTGCTGCAGGTTCTAAAACCTGACTGAAATTTTTCAGTCAGGTCATAGATGCCAAGTGAGGTTATGTTGATAAATTACATATATAGTTTTCCAAATACTTTATTTAAACAAATTAAATTCAAAGTAGACAGAAATGAGAAATGCCTTATATATTTCTTCAGTGAAGAAGTTATTAAAGCTTGCTTCAAGTTGCCTCAGATGCCCCAAAAAAAAAAAAAAAGCTGTTCTATAAATTACAGATGCCTGTTAAAGATAAGCATTCTAAGCAGTCGAAAAGAAACTGAAACCTAAACATAGGTAGATGACATTGACCTCAGACTAGAGTTTATCTTTGTTAAGGTAGAGAATTTAATAAAGCTACTCAAATTTCTTGGGGGGCAAATTAAACATACAGAGGAAGAGAAATCATGATATTTACTTTCAATCTACCTTGTAAAATGTGGGCAATACCATAGCTCTGACTGATGTCAAAATCAAGAAGAATTATTTATTAATTTCTAATTATGTGCTTTATACTTGTTTTATATTATGCTAGAATTTGTTTTATACTGCGAGAATTGCAGAAGTTGCATTGTTTGATGTAAAAGCCTCATGTAATAATAGAGGCACAGGGAAGATTAAGTGAAACAAATACTTTATGCTAATGAAGTCCCTCAAAATGTTTTTAATTTTGATTTATTTTTTCTTTAACAACAACAATATCTAAGGGTAAATGACCCTTAAAATATTAGTGGAGTTTTATACACTTCTGTCAGAATTTACCATTGCCTTTTCAGAACTAGAATAAACCAAACTATTGTTAGGGCACTGATTATCCTGTATATTCTTAGGTCTTGCTATGGCTATGCAATCTATGATTTCCTAAAGTCATTTGACCAGGGAGCACAAAGAGGTTATGGAGGTCACCTGTCTCTTTTCTCTCTGGCCCCTATTTCCCCACATGTTTTAAGATCAATTTTTCAGGATTAGTTTCTGATTCGTGCAGAATGTAATATATAATTTGACAGGCTTAACTTCCTTTGGGTTGTGATTCCACATTTCCTCCATTTTAATTTCTAACTTAGCATAAAGACTCATGCATTTCTAAACTTCATTTCTTTGTTCAGCGACTTCATGTATTCCAATACTCATCTACAAATCCTTTTTTTTTTTGTCTCTAAATTTTTAGATTTCAGCTAGTATAGAAAGAGCTCTCTGCCTCCTGACTACTGGACAATTCTTACAGGTATATACCCATCACCATATTTAAGGTATGTAAATTTGGTCATAAAGTACAAAGAATTGCTTTTCAAGGCTCCATACTTCCCACTCTTATGTTGACCCACGCTCCTCCTTCTGCTGCTTTTCTGTGTTGGCCCTTCCAGTCCTAGTTGCAGAACAGTTCATGTGGAGAACCCAAGCTGGGATCTGGGGCTTACAGTAGTAGGTGAGAGGCAGGTCAAAATCCTTCAAGCAGAAGGAGCTGAGGCTGCCAGCAGGAAGGATTTCAGGGTTGTGGCTCTGTCTTTCATGGGCTATATGGGAACATGGGAATCTTATCCAAGAAGTCTGAATCATGCTAAAAGCACGAATCATACTAAAGCCTTAAATTTTATGATCAGTTTTTAACCTGTTTGCATATCAAATACAATTTTTCCTTATGAGCATTTCATTTAGGATGAAGAAATTTTCTTCATAAAAAAGTTTCTAGCCAATGAAGATAGCAAGTAAGCAACACATGCAAATATGTTGAATATTTGAATATGATGAATATGAAGATACCACTTGAATCAAGGAATTTTCTGTCCTTTGTTTCTAGATCTGTTATAACTTTTAGCATATAGATAGTCCAGTAGTAACGTCATTTTGTTTGTTTGTTTGTTTGTTTGTTGTTGGGTTTTTTTTCAAGATTCAAACCAGTAATCTACCATGTTCAAAAGTTATTAGGTGCATAGCTTTTTTCATTTATGTAGTCTTCATTACTTGGAAGATAATATGTAAACAAACTTTTTGATAATGATATCTGAAGAATATAGTTTTATAAGCATACTCAAATACTTATTTAATTAACAGGTAATGCCATACGATATGGACATTACATTTAATAATTGCTTAAATAAAGTGTGTTAGAGGAAATTGCTAAGAAAAAATTTGAAAAAGTTTTTTTTTTTTTAACCTTAGTCTTTCAAAATGTACTTTTAAACATACAGATCATAACAGTACACAGTCCGTACTATCTGGATTGTTCTTGCACTTAAATCAAGTTGTTTTCCACTTCCATAATGTTCTTTCTGGCCATTGAAAAAAGAATAGACTTCATTAACTCATCCACCCTGTTGATATTGGAAGTACTTACCCAGAATGCTTTTGTCATGAAAATGGCATGTCTTTGGCATGAAAATGAGTTTTCTTCAAAGGCACTCTCAGATTGCAACTGAAATCCTCCATGTGTAAACAACTTGAAAATCTTACACTAGATTGAAAATCCATACTTTACCAAAGTGCTTGTTCACTGACTAAGAGGATTTTCATACTTCCTGGAGATTAACTCAATTGTTATATGAACTAGAAATGAGAAACAATACACATTTTTAAATTCAATTTTATTCAGACATTTGGACATCTGTAAAGAGATAGCAACAACATTGTTCTGCTTTAGCTGTTAAGCATTAGAATAAGATAAATTCAGAAAAAAAGATACAATAAAATAGACCTACTGATTCAATTTAAATACTGTTAACCATTAATTATAAATAAGTACAATGTAAATAACACCAACCCAAGACCTGAAGTGTTTGACAGCTGCAATTGAAATCCACTTAGAAATATTAAATGTGTTTTTTAAACCCTTTGTAGAGCCATAATGATGGCTTAGATTGCATTTCATAATTTCATGTGATAGTATTTGTTCTGAGGCATTTATATTTCAGAGGTAAGGAAAGACATCTACAATGTTTCAGGGAGCAGTCACAGCAGATGATAATCCTACTGTATATAGTGCATTTGGCAAATGGTACTTTCTGTGCTGGACTTACTTCCTTAGATCCATAAATTCAATAGTCAAAAAACTTAGGATACTTTGTTAGTATACTGCTAAAGACAGCAGAAACATGAATTCCTGACTGGTCATCAAGAAAGGAGAGTAGAACTGTTTGATCTAACTTCTCCCTCTTTAAGTAAAGATTAAATGAAGATTAGTATACTGCACGTCTTAACCAAATGAAGCAGACACCTCTAACTTGACTTCCAGAAAGTGTTAATTTTCAAGTGTATCTGTAAGCACATAGACATAAAACATAGATTTATGTATTTTCATGTCACAAATTTTGGTTTGGCCAGCAAATCCATGTAACCATTGTTGCTTCCTGGATACCTTTTTATATTGTTTGCAGTGAGTCAACCTAGGTATTTAAAGCTAGGCACATATATGGCGGTGTGCTGAGCTGGGTACATGCAGCACAAAATCAGAAATAGAACTGTTCATGCACAAAAATGGATAGCATAGTTTTGTGAACTATTGACAACTAAATGAAGAAAGAGGAGAATATTTTAAGTAGATGATGAGCAAGAAGTGGCAAGAGAAAAGAAGGATTTGCTGGGTAAGTGTAAAAAGGTATCAAAGATTTATTTAAAATATATTTCGTAAATATATTCCACGTGATATATGTGTGATACATTTAACTTGTTTAGATATGGCTCACTCAGAACTTACTGTTATATTAAGCTGGGGTGTAAAAGAAAACTGCATTAGTTTTCATGTTCATATATTACCATTCTATTAAAAAAGACATAAAAATATGCTTTCCTTTCACACTAGCCAAATTTAACTGTTAGTAAAATCAAAGGATTTGCTGTGTACAGGAAACAAGCTAAAGGGCTAGCTTATTTTTCAACTAGTTTTCTTAGAAGTGGAAATGTCGATATCAGAGCAGGAGAGATATAGTAAAGTTTTTAATTGAAATTTATTGTCATAAGAATATCTGCCCCCTCCCCACCTTGAAAGTTATTCTATTAAATAGACAATTAATAAAAGTATTTTTAAGAATAAAAGAGAATAATAGTTAGTTCTGTGTAAGCCTCAAAACTGATGCAATACTGCAATATCATTTTCCTGTTCTCTTCTAGACAGTCATGAGAGATGGGCTTAAATCTTGGCTCCACTGAAGTAATGGCAAAGCTCCAACTGTTACTGCTGTGGTTTGGATATTTATATGAATTACAGCATTTCCAAGAGACCAAAATGTCTCATTTTGACTCTCTTTAAGAATCTGAAGATCTTTTTTTTTTTGACATTCTTTCAATTTTGTCAACTTAGCCTCTTAGGTTTTACCTTAAAATTTTATGTTGCTTTATTTTTTATAGTATTTAAGAAAGAGTACATTATACTGAGGTAAGAAAAATTAAGTAAAAATATTAGGAAAGCCAACAGCAAGGATACTACTATTGCCTGTAGGAATTTTCTTTTCAACTAGAATGAAATGATGTTTTTATCAAGAGTTTTTATTTTATTTTTTTTTAGCACATATGTTTTTACTTCCTCTTTGACTCTTATCACACTTCTGAGCATAATGAATGATCACAATGGAAACTATTGGATTGTAGGAAACTATTGCCGAATACAGATGGGAAGCAGACACTAATCTCTTAACATTTGAAATAAAAGCTGGAATTAAAATTTTCTATCATTTCGTAGAACTATTTCAGGCTATTTATATCAAAAGAAGAAAAGCTCTGTCATTGCTCAGTCTAAACTGCTGAAAGGCATTTTCTGTGCCTTACATGACCTACTTTTAAAACCACAAGCTTTTAAAATGTCAGGATCTGTAAATTTATCTGTCTTAGTATTTTTATACTATTGAGGCAATGCAGAAGATTAAAACTTCCTCTGTTTCTACTGACTCATCCCCAAAACAAATAAAAGGAACATACAAAGCAGTGTATAAAACGTTTAGTTTTGTAAAGGTGTTGTACTTTATATATATAAGATGCATTAAAATAATTCTGCAATAAGTTTACTGTATAACTGGTCTACTATCTTCCTATAGTAACAGTCCTTTTCAACACCTGTTACTGCACGTGATCATTATCACCTGAATCAGAATGTGATCATTAGAACATAGCATTACAACTTATGGATTGGTAGCTGGATGTCTTTTCAGAGTCAGTTTAAAGCTAAGTTTTAACCTTCTCTCTTGTGAGAAGATAAAACATGTCTTCAATTTTATGGGTAGAGGCTGTGGATGAATTAGTGCCTACCTGCCTTTATGTCTTTAATATTTTGTGTATTTTTTACTAATAAAATAGGACTCTTAAGCAATCTTTCTTTGCCTGATATTTCTGTTTAGTTTTCCAGTATTGCATATAATTAAAATTACCTCTTTGGAGATGGTCATTTCTGAAGAAACATTTGAAGAATGGAAGATAGATGTCTTTCCCGCATACTGTTTCATGGAACTGAAACAACTGAAAGTTTCATCAAAAATTGTCATGAGAATGATAAATTCAGTCTTCTATAGTTGTTGGTGAAACTACAGCCCTAATAGAAATATGCCATGATTTCTCTGTCAACTATTCAAACATTTATTGCAGACAGATTATTTGAACAAAACTGTTCAGCATATAGGCAAAGGATGGGCATTTGAAGGTTCAGCCACATTGCAGGTTTGGGCTCCCTACCACCATCAATTCCAGAATACACAGGTCGGAACAGGCTGCCTGATGACACATGAGAGGAGGAGCACTGACATTACTTGGTGTCTGTGATTGGTCAAATGTGGATTGTTCAAAGGTAACGGCTATAAAATTCTTGATATTGTTAATTAAAAAAAATCTTATTTTGATAATCTCTGCTGTGCCCTATATATTTCCGTGAAGTTCAGCTTTTAAGAACATAAGAACATATTTCCTCTTCGTTGCTAATGTAGCTGGGACATGGACATTTGTGCAGAATGTACCTTTTTTTTTTTTAAACAACAAACTGTTGAAACAAAACTTCCCATGAAAACATAATCCCTTAAATCTTTATTCTGGATACCAGTTTCATCTGGGAATGGCAATAAATCACAATCTGTGCGATCGGTGCATAAATTCACATAGAACCTTCAAAGCCTTGAAAATTCTGGCCTAAGAACCCAAAATGAAAAACCTCATGCAAGAAATTTAAGATTCTGTGATATTTGTTTGTTAACGTGGAAGTGACTGTTTCTGTTACTGTGGAAGTGTACCTTTTGTTCAGTTACACATTGTTCTTTCTGTAAATGGTTCCCAAAAATAAAGATGAAAGAACATCTAAGAGACAGAGATAGTGAGTGAGTGAGTGAGTAATACTGAGGATAAAAAAAAAAAAAAAAATTCTCAAAGTTAAAGCTATTGAAGTATGAATCATTGTTTGTATAACATGATGAATGAAATATGTCATTGATTATATGACTTGGATATCAGCAAAAAAGATCACGTTCTGTAAAACTGACCTATACTTACTGTATGTGCCATTATAGAAAGCAATGACAAGGTTTCCAATAAATGTGTGAACTGCAGGAGCATTTAGGCTTCTGCTAGCAATGCATACAAAATTCATTTTGATACACAACAGAATTAGTGTCTCAGAGAGATAATTGTCTTCATCCAAAGCCAGAATTAGGAGTATGAGTTGTGAACTAAAATAAATAAAATATACAATAACAAACTGGCTTTAAATATCCAGAAGTATTAGAGCAGACAATAAGGTTCATGATGGCACAGGCCTTATTTTTGTGTGTGTGTGTCCATCAAGGGGATGCTATTCAGTGAATTAAATCCATGCTGTTGCTGCTATACTACTGGAAATATTCCAGGTATACTCCTGGAAATATTTGGATGAAGGCATTCAAAGCCAGTTTTAGCATGCTTATAGGTTCCATAAAATGCTTGTATTATGCTTGTAAAGTATACCTCAAAATGCCATCTACAGATATACTTCTTCAATATGTCAGATATCAATATAAGAGAAACACTGCAGAGATTGTATCTTCTAACCTGTCCTATTCTTCTGCCCACTGACCTGACAAAATCCATGTATACCATGAAATAGCATACAAATAGTCTTAGTTTTGCTAAATCTGGACATATCGAATCTGAAGAAATCATAGCACAGTAACATATCTGCAACAAAACAAAATCTTTGTAGCTTCTTAGAAGTTTCAGTTGAAGCCTGTGTAGCTTCATTTATTTTACAAATGTGGAAAATTCTTGGTATCAGGGTATGCTAGAAGTCACAGTAAACTGGAACAGAAATAATAAAAATCAAACCTGTAGATATTACTCGCTATTTTTAATTACTAAATAATAATCTATTTATAGCAACTAAAGCTTTGAAAAGAATGTACAGTGGAAATATCAAAGAATTTACCTACCCAATCCTCTTCTACCTCAAGGATCTACAGCACTGGATATACTGGACATACTCTTGATCTTTTCTGCTCATTCCTGTGACATGTGACTCTGGTGATTGTTGATTTTCTGATCTGAAGAATATCATCTGATGCTGAGAAGTATTCCAGGTTTTGTGCCGACAGGATATTAATGGAGTTAATAGTCTGTTATAGACAAACTGTACAGAGCAGCATTCTTTACTCTTGCCCATTATCCCAGAATTCATGAGCAGATGGCCCCTTCCAGTCTCAGGTTCTGGGGAAGGGGGAGGAAAATGCATATCACAATAATGAAAAATGGCCCTCATTGTAAAATATAAATGTGGATTTCAGTTGCCAGACAAATCTCAAGTTCATTGCAAAATCAAAAACATTCCTTAAGCTAACTCATCCTAGATGTAAGCTCTTTGCTTAATTTGAGCCAGGGTTTTAAAAGTGCTTAGAATTGCAATGACTTGCATATAAAACAAAAAACCATATTTGCTTATACTTTATAGAAAAAGTTCATGTCCCAGATTCTAAACTTCTGTTTTCCTGGACTTAGATAGCTAATGATTTTGTTTGTAATATGTACAAAGTTTAGGTTTTTTTGACCTGATAAAAACAAACAAACAAACAAACAAACAAACAAAAAAAAAACCGACAAATTTTATTATTGGTATAGGTATGCTTTTAGGGTTTATTTTGTTATTATTTTTTACTTTCAATGTTGAGAAAAAATATGTTTGTCATTACTCTGCCATAAAAATGGTGTTTTCAATTTGATCCTAGTCATGAATAAAAAATTCCTTCTACCCCAAAGAAGAAAAAAAATGCAGCAAAAAGTGCCATATCCTCCTTCCAAGAAAAAAAAAAAAAAAAAAAAAAAAAAGAGAGACAGACAGAATTAAGGTTTGCTGTTCTTCTACATCAGAAGTTTATTTTAGGTTGATAAAATCTATTTCCTATCATAAGGTGGGCCAGAGCTCAACTATTCAGATCAGCTTTTTATTACGAAGTGTGGATAATAAAACTTAACGTAATTATTAGCTCAATTGTAAACTCTATTCATATTATGACACGCATTTTAGGAGGACCTGGGCCTGTAATCCCATAATTAACTCTACCAAGATTAAATGCATACACAAAGCACATAGGGTACACACTTTGTATTTTCTTACTTTGTTCTTTTATCCTCTTCATTAATGTATAGATTCTTTTTCCTCGGACTACAAGGCAAAATATGCTGTATCAGCAACAAATAAAAGCTTCAAACAGAAATGTTTCCAAGGAGATCCTCCTGGCTTGGCCCTGGCATGACTTCTATTCTTATGAAAGCTAATCCCCTGCACTAAACAAAGGAACTTTTTAAAAGTATAACTTATAATTGCAGTTATAGGTTTTTCATATGTTAATAAAAATGAGTAAAATATTTTAAATAATGGAGAATATTCTTGTCATTCTGTGGCTTAGCTCTACAGTTTCTCACATTCTCACTGGGCCTTCTGGTGTAGAAATCATGATTTTAAATGCATCCTTTCTCCCATTTTAGGAATGATGTAACTTTGGCCAATGCTAGTTGAAGTGGCTAGGGATGATAGGTAAGTATAACTACACCCCCAGACAACTTCATCTTTATCTGGAGACTCTTTTAAGTTTGTTCTCGGTTCTTAATTTCTGAGACAGTCTGAGAACCTAATGATGCAGGAACAAGTGAAAACAGTCTCCTTCATGGAGCTAGCTTGTATATACCAACTGGGAAGAGAGCAAGGGGTTGAGATTGTATTCTTCACAGTTTTATCCTCTTCATAAAGACTCTATATCCATGATATAGATCTCTTCTCGCATCTAAGTGCTTTGTCACCCATTCCAGTGACAAATCTCTTTGCTAGTAGTAGCCTTCAACTATTTCTCGCTGTCTCTCCTCTCCGGCTCTGCACCATAAGAGGTTCTTTCTCTGTTGGTGAGCCACAGAAAGGCACCAAGAAGAAAGCATTTCTGGAAGGTGGAGAGGGAGAAAAGACCTTGATTTCCAGGGGCATGCAGACACCAGAGCTATAGACACCAAGGAAAATCTATGTAAGAGAATAGTTGAGGTATTCTTTTTTGTGAGGAGAAGGATACTCTCTAGCATATTTTTCATGTTCTCTTCAGATTATTCCTGTATTCAAAATAAGTATAAAAGGCAGAATGCAGGCCGAGTATGGACAATACTTTTTTAACTCTATTGTGTAGACATTTTGTCAACAAATTACTGTATAAATAGGCATTTTACTATTTTTAATTGAATGCAATCCAGAATAAAACAGAATGAAAACACAGAAATTTTTCTTTAGCTAATTCCATCTTAAAAAATAAAATAGACAAAAAATACATGATTTTTTTTTTTTATTCAGAGGAGTTTTAGTTAAAAAGAAAAAATCAGTTGCCAAAGGAAACTTCCTTGGTTGTTGATCCTGCAATGTTCAATGTTAAACTAATGGAGCAAAATACTTGCAACATAAAGTACAAAGATCCACAATTAACATTTATTACAAATATTTGCCTCTACTAATTATTTTTAAAACAATATTTTTAACAGTGCCTATGAAACCTCTCTGATTTGCAGGTCTTGACTTCAAACGTGAAAGTCCTTTTTGTATCTATTAACTGATTAAATTTTCCCTTCCTGTCAAAGCATCTAGAGAAGAAAATTAAAAAAAAAAAAAGTAGAAAAGAAGAAAAAAAAAGGTGCTCTGCTTTCTGTGGGAACTGAGAATATTAATTCCAAAGGGAGAAAGGTTAAAGATTAACAAAGGGACAACTGTGTCATGTAATTTGTCAATCTTTGCTGGTGTATGAGAAGCCTTATTTTTGTCCTCAAGTGGTCCCACAGTCTCTTGAAAGTAATTACTGACCTGCCACCCTAATATTTGTTAGTCACATCAGAGTGCAAGACTTGTTATTATATTCTGGCATTTGAGAGACAGTATATTCTTTGCTAACTTTGGTTTTGAAACTTTTTGTGTTAACTTTGGTTTTGAAAACAATACAAAAAAAAAAAAAAAAAAAAACTTGTTTTTTTGTTTGCTAAATAATATCTCATGTCCTTTTCTGTCCTAACTGAAACGTCAGCAAAGACCAAATCTTCTGCATGTCCCAAAAACTTTTCATGTGGCCAGTATAGAAGCTACACCTTTGCAGAGATGACAACAATACAACTTCATCCACTATGCTTGTGAAATTTCATTCTCATGGCCAGTGTGAAATATACAATTAGTTTTATCAACACAAAAATGAATGCTGCATGTGTAAGCAGCATTGCTCAGCTTTTCCAGAGAAGGTGAAATAAAGGTGGAGCAAAAATCTGCAGTTATATTGTCATCTGCATGGAGAGAAGACTGATGTGCTTACATAAGGCTTACAAATTAATTCAAGGTGCTAAGTGCTGCAAAAATACACTTGAAAATGGTTCTCTACCCCAGAAGTTTACAGTCTAAACGGCTTTGTTTATTTCTATGTTCTATATTTCTAAATATCTATACAATGCATATTGCATTATCTACTTCTATTTGGCTCAAACATAATACAATGGCAGAAAACCATGAAGCAAGCTATATTCCTTTTGTAGTGGCATTATACTTCTTGTAAAAGTTATATCGGTCTAACAGCCTTCATTAGCTTTAGAAACAAAGGTATCAGAGGTCTAAGTTGTGCCAAACTGTTTATATTGGTTTGTTTTCTCCATAATAAAATTACCATTTTGGGGGTGAAAATTAGATTCACAAATGAAAGACATTAAACAAAAGAAGTAAAAATATTGCATTTGTGGCTAAAACTTAAAAAAAAAAATCTTGCCTTTTAAAATAAAGTAGATTTTATGTTAGGAAGACTTAATAATAGCTAGCAGTAGATTTGTTTCCCTGAGTTGGCTTGAATAGGTAAAGAGTGTGGTGCTCTCACTAAGTTTTTCTTAACTGAATTCACTACTCTCTGGGATCAGAGACCATAAGTGAGTTAAAACAGGATTTATTCATATTAGTGAATCTTAATTTTCTATGTAGCTGTTCGAAAGGTAGTTCAGCATGGTTTGGTCTCTGCTATGTGACTTTACTTTTTCCTTTGCTTTCCTATTTCTTCAAATGTTTTTGTTTTAAAGTATTGTTTATTTTAAAAACTATTCTGAGGACACCAGACTAAAACAAAAGTTGTATTCATGAAAGTTTTAACTCAAATGAAAAAAAAATATATTTTCCAGAACTTTCTTTTATTTCTTAAAATCTGTACAAAATAAAAAGCAGTTACACAATACAAATATTGAAAAAAAAAAAAAAGTATATTTGTGTGACTGTAACCTCTGAAGATGCCTCTTAGGAGTGGCTCTATCTTTGCTAATTCTTATTCGGGAACAAAAAAGATGTTGGCTACCTACTTTCTCTTTCATAAAAAGTCTTGCCTAACACACGATAGTTACAGAAGACCTCATTTCTCAGGTATGCTTTCCAAGGCATAGAAAAGGTCACTTAGAAAAGATTAAAATAGGATAGCCTATTTTCTCTTCCTACTGAGTGGGGTTGGATGTCTTGGGAACCTTATTCATGAAACCCTCTCAGAGCAGTGAAGAGTAAAGGTCATGTACCCCCAAACACCAGTGTGACGCCACGATGCTTGACTGTACCTCCCCAGTCATGTTCATGCTGTTGTGTTGTTGAATTATTTTCCACTTGAACTGTTCCATGAATTTAACATATTTTCTTTCACATATCTGGGAAAAATAAGATACAGCTAAGTAAACAGGCCAATATATTTTAAATATACCCACAATCAGGACATTTCAAGAACAAGTTTCATAGGACTACACTTATTGGAGTTTTATCATTTATATTCTTAGCTGCAGACAGAAACACAAAAGAGGTTAAAAGGTAAAGATCTGAGTTTAAACTGATATATCCAATTTCCTGACATTAAATGCAAAGGAACATTTTGTTTTTAAAAGTCCTGCAGAGGTAAGGGAACATGTTGAAAAGGCCAGGGGAAAATGTCTCTAGCTAAAAGTCTGAAATCTAAATCTCCCTCTCTCATTTCCCATTTGGCAGTTTTGAAAAAGTCCAGTTTACCTAGCAGACCAGATCTCTTCCAGTGAGTCTTTCTTTTCATTAATGACCATTCACCCCATAATTCTTGTGTATTCTTTTTCTATAATGACCCTATTATTTTTCTTAAACATAATAAAAATGTAAATAGAAAAGGAATAACAGCAATCTGTGTGGTAGCTTACCCGATAATTGTTGGTCTGGTAATGATACTTAATTTATAGTTAGAATTTTTCAAAGTGATCCAAAAAACTGTTACAATTCCTTTTGAAACTTGGAGTCCTTTAGTAAACAGGAATATTTTTCTTGTATTTACAGAATACTTAGATTTCCACTTTATCTAAATAGATCTTTGTTTAGCCTCTTCTGTACAAACCCCACTTGGCCATCAAGAAAGAATATATCATATAACTTGGCTCATAATATTAAAAAACAAACAAGCAAATACAGTCATCTGTGTATTCGTAACAATACACCTCTTGAACAAGAGGCAATCTGAAAACCATAAAAAATCTTATTAAAGCTTTTTTGAAAGCTATGAGAACTATTGCCAGTTGGTCAACTGAAGAAAGACTGTATTTATAAGTCAACAAAACCTTTCCTGTGACATTGTACTCAAAGCTATTAACAAGTGAGAGAACCAGGAAAGACCACAGTCACAGCCCATCAAAAAAAACGACATCATCCCATCGCGTGATTATGTGATTGGAATATAATTCATACAGTATTCAGTTTGAAAACAAAAGAGAGATGAGCAGGGACTAGCAACTCTACCATTGTCATTCATTTTCTTTTCTTCTTTGTTAAAAAGGATTACTGAGTCATATCAAGTCTTCCTGATACTACCAAAGGTCTCTTGCCCCTCAGTCATAACAGTCAGTCTCAGGCTGTCATATTTGTTCACGAATTATTTGTCATTGTCCTCTACAAAAAAACTCCTTCTCAGAGACCCATAGTTGTAGTTCAAACTTGAAAATACAGTGACAATTTTTCTTTCTGCAAATAGCAGCTATTCTGCTGCTAGCAAATGATACAGAAGAAGGCTTGCTCTGCATTTGAGGTTTTTTCCAACAGTTAATTCTTAATTAAAAGTTCAAAGTTTAAAAGGTAGCTTAAAGTGCTTTCTTGTGCTGTATTTTGGAATGAGAGGATCCCTACTTTTTAAGAACTCTCTGTTCCAGGTCAAACTGGATCATTTTTATTTTGGTTTACAATGAGTTACTTGACAGTAAGGGTAGTTCCTTTGACTGCTTTCTTTTATAAAAAGAAGCAACTACAACTAAGGTTTGTGCTAAGTCCTGTTGGCATAATTTAGACTTGTTCTAAGAATACCTACAAGGCTGAAGCCTTTGGAAGGGAAATACTCAGACTCTGGAGCCTATTTGTACTTACATTCAGTCCATGCTCCGGGATGTCCAGAAACAGCTCTAGCTGAGACACTGAAACTTAAGCAGGATTACATGTGGTTGGAGGATTTTAAAGATGCCAGATGAGACACCACTGGATTTACCTCCTTGAATAAGGCAGCAACTAAGCTAATGAACCTGATTTTGGATTATTTCTTGTCCCTCTCCAAATGCCTAAATCTCATTCTGGATCTACTTCTTGGTTGCTGCTGTTGTCTACCTTAGTGGATCCATGATTATTAAAGTGATAGAGCTGCTCCAGAGAAGCAAATGAGTTTACAGTGAAATCCTGCGCCTTTTCAAATCAGTGGAGTGTTTTGACCATAATTTCAGTGAAATTTTGATTTCAATCCATCTTTGCCACTTTCTCTCTGCAGATGGTTTGAAGCTATCATTCTTGGAGCAGTATTTGAGTGGCATGCATATCACACCACAAATATCATATTAAAGTCCACGGGTAAAACTTGTTGTTTGGTGTGCTTTCTACAGAACAATTAAGAATGTTTGCACATTTGAGAAGAACATAGTCTTAACAAACTCACTTTATAATTTAGAGATGAAATAGGAATATTCTTATAGATAATTGAAATTTATTCATGTTTTCTAGAAGCTTGCCAGTGAAAGAAAGTTCTCCATAAAATCAAACAGATTAAAATAATTTAAAAAAATCCTTTATACTACCCCTTTCTGCTGCTAGGAAAGAAAATAATAATTGGTGGCTTCCCAAATTGATTCTCAGCTGACTTTTTATCCTCAGTTTCCTATTTCTGATTCCAGAAACTCTCTGTGAAATGTTGTGGTGACCTATAGTTATGAGGACAGTTGGTATCTTCCTTTGTTTTTTTTTCAAGTGCATACAAAATGAATGGATAACAATTAATACAGTTTCTTCCTAGTGCCTACAACCAGCAGTAACAAGGAAAAATAAAAAACAAAACACCACCACCACCACCAAAAACCCACTAGCCTAGAAGAAGCTAGAACCATACAACCAGAACTAATAGAGAAATGATGCTACCATTCATTACAAACTAGAACCGGTTGCCAATTTTTCAAATTGTTCTACAGCATTTAATTTTTGGAAAAAGGAAAAAAAAAGTCCTGATTATTTGATACTCTGCACACAGGTCAATAGTAATGGCAAGAACTTTAAACTCTGTCTGTGCTTCTAATTATGCAAACATCTTTAAGAATGAAACCAAAACTTTTCAGGGTAAGAAAAATTAAATGAGAAGAGTAACAAATATTTCTCTTTTGTTTTAGTTTCTGTATTAATTTATTAAGGACTGTTTTATACTGTACAATAGCATTTCATTAGTTAATTGCCATTGCAATGCAAGGCACAAGGAGAAGTGCTTGTATGTAATTCTTCAATATTCATAGAATTAGATCACATCTTTTTGATATGTATATGTTACTCATATGAATGTAGATTAGGTTAAATCTTCCCAGAAGTATCTCATTCTTTTTTCTGTATGATTAGAAACTGCTACCTTATGGGGCAAACAAACGTGATAACACCAAGAAGTGTATTCTTTACATCTTAGTGGTGAGTTCTATAAATTAACCAAGCTATTTACACATGTAAAATTTATAAGTCATTTACATGCTTTTGAAAGCTACTGACAGAAATTGCTGACATAGCAGACCGTATAGTATACTTCTTGCAAGGATGAAATATGTTAACTTTGGTACTCTCTTTAAAATACCAGGAAACATTTAAGAAAACGCCAAATTTTGTGTGTCAAGTCATATTATCTTCAATATACTAACTTGCCACAAAACATAAGCAAATAATTCTGAAGAAGTAAAATGATTTTGTTCCTACAAAATAATTACAAACTTCAAAATTACATTTCAAGAGCACTTTGCCTTTGAGAATCTATGGGTAGAGCTCAAGTTTCACCAGATTAATATAATTTTATTATTTGGATTCCAAAAAAAAGTTTATTGTAGAAAAGTTCATAGTTCTGTAATATTTAAATGCCTTCAATAGACTATATCCAACCACAGCTAGAGGTAATGATGAGAGAGTTAAGTCTATTTATGACTAAAACAGCTGCTTCCTAACTGATGCTGTAAGACCATGTATTAGATCCTATTCTGAAGGTATGTGGACCTTATTTAAAATACAAACAAAAATTCCAAGCAGTAAATAGGTATTTACAAGGGGGGGGGGAAGCAAAAATCAAGAATATTGAGTGGGAAAGGGACATCTGGAAAATGTGATGGAAAAAAGCCTTCTATGGCTTTTTTCTATGACTATGGAAAAAAGACTTCAGTAGAAGTCATCTGAATCATGATTCTAAGGACTTGCACCTTGATTTTATTTGAATTGATAATGAGAAATGCATTATCTAGGAAAGCAGAATAAAATATCAGAGATTAGCAGCAGAATCAAGTCACTCAAGTTAGATTTGCTTCAGACTGGACAAATGAGACAGGAACCTGTGCTAGGTTTGAAAAGACTCTCATTTGTAAAACACCATTCATTATTGTAAAATAATATGGCCATAAACATATTATACAAAGTAATGTAGGCATAGATTATAATTACAATAATAAAAACAAAGACAAAACATTCTGACTGAGTAGTAAACTTCTACTCCTTGTTTCCTATTACATATTTAGTTCCATTGATGAGAACTGTGGAAAAAAAAAATGTAATAAGTCTAGACACGACTCCATTTAACTTTAGATATTACTAATTTTCAGCTGGGCCAGATAGCACACGTTGAATTTTGAGACAGCTTGGTTACATTTCAGGTGAACCTGGCCAATCTATTGTTTTAGGTGGAAATAATAGGAATCCTAGTTCGGCTTGTTTTACAGCTACATAAAAGTTTGGCAGTCTTTATTATGTTTGACCATGAATCTTGGTTTGACCATAATTTAGAACTTAAATTTCAGCCCAGAGTTTATGAATGTTTATGAAAATAAACTGCAAAGCATCAGAGTATCCCAGTGCATTGGCACCATAAGAGACAGCGTGTCTCAATATTCTTTTGTCTTTGTCCTTTTCTACATACTACCCTCAGTGTAAATACTCTGAAATAGTTATAACAAAAGTCCTTAGGTTGTGCTTAAAAAAGAGAACAAGAGAGAAACTTTATTCTTCAGGGGACTCATACAGGGGACTTATTAAAACAGAAAATAGTTGAATTTTAAATCTTTTTTTTTTAACGTTCTATAGAAAACAATTTTTATTTCCAGGTTTATTTTATTTCTAATTTTCCTATTTCTATGTCTTTTTACTTTTTCCTTTTATTTCCTCCCACCTCCACACCTTTTTGTTGCTATTAGAGAAAAGAAGGAGAAAAGAGGAACACATATAACCTGTTACACTTAGAAAATCCAGTAAAGGAAGTATTTCTTTGAAACTGTTTCAGTGAAATTCAGGTTCTGGAGGAGCCAACTGGACTTTCAACAGTATTTTCAGACATCAAATAAAGTATCTTCAAGGTCCAGTGAATACATGGGGATAGGACTTTGGAGAACAGTAAGATTTTGAAATGTACACCATAAGAACAGATTTATAATGAACATACAAAATGATTGAGATGTGGTAACAGAAATCTCATATCAAAGAAAAGAAAAGATTATATAGTGAGTTGCCAAAACACAGTAGAAGCACTCCTCTACTTCAGAAATTTTATGGATAGATGGCCAACAACTTGCAGTACAGTATATTTCTCAGTGAAAAATATGAATATTTTTCAGTGTTTTTATTGGTTGTAATTAGAAAAAGTGATAAATTATATGACAATGAGCATAGTTCTCTTCTCAACAACTTTTTTTTTGTTTTCTTGATGTTGAAATGAAATCACCCTAGGAAGAGATTAGGCTACGAGCTGAATGTTTGGTGATGTTTGGTGAATGCAAAAACTCCAATGCCAGAGCACCCTATTTTTGCAGTTTTTCCACCTTGGAATTATTCTGAATCTCAGCTTCTCTGAAAATGTGCTATGACACAAGCTCCTAGGTGCCTTACTGTACCTTTTACTATGTGATCTAGACATTGCTTGACAGCAAATCTTAGTGCTGGGGTAAGAGGGGAGCTTCCATGTCTTGGCAGGATCATAAAATGATTCATTGTAGCCAACATAACTCTGACATCACAGCCTAGGCCCAACCTGACAATTCTGATTTTCCATTAGTTGTGGCTAAAATATCGGCCTACAGAGCACACTTGGGCCTCACACTCTAAACTCCCTTTTCATAGCACATTACACACTGAGCTGAAACAGTCAGCAGGTCTTTGTCCCAAATAACTGTGCCAGGATAAACATTCACCTACCTTTGATGAATAGCAAGGAAGCCTTCCCCACTTTGCTCTAAAAAGAAGTTATTATGAACAAGGAACTCTCTGATCAGTTTTATAGGTCTCCACTGGGAGTCCCAGCTAAATACCTGACTGCTAACTAACACCTGAACTGGGGAGACTTCACACAAATCATTTTGCGCTTGCACTGAGAGCTTGAACTAATCACATATAATAGTACAGAAATAAAGAGCTTAGCTATTTCAAGAATGAAATTGCCTGTGTTTTGCAATGTGAACCTGTAAAGACCAATTCTCAGTTCGGTCTTGGTGAATGTTTTTCCAGACCTGTGTAAGTCAATGTATGCAGGACAAGTTTAACAAAGCAAGAAGCGGAATGTTAAGGAGATAGCTAACTACATTTTGAGTGGTACCATTTGTCCATCCATGTGTTGCTAAAAAGCTTTTACTTTCTGTCATGTCCACAGATTTGTCATTATATTTCCTAGTGAATATATAGGATTATGCACACTAATACTCTTCTGCTTGATAAAATGGCATTGACAGAGAAGTGATTGACAGAATATTACTTATAAGAATAAATCACTTTTAGTCCTTGACCTTCTTACTCTTTTGGAAACCATGGAGATAAACAAAATGCATCAGAGGGAGAATACAACACAAACTGATCCTTTATTCTCAATTGTATCATTACACAAGCATTGCAGAACTCAAAAGACTCATCCTCTTCTTGTTAAGGAAGGCAGTCTTACTCTCTTTTCTAAAAATGTATAGAGTAGGAAAAACAACTCTTTACAGAAAAAAAATGCAGAGAGCTCTTCATAAAGAAAAGACATTTCCATGATAATCAAGTATATTTTGCAAAAAAAAATGTATTTTGTTTTGAGATACTTTATCTTCATTCATAACATATTAAGGTTCTTTGAGATTTAGCTTTGACATTGAATAGATTATGGCTAGTTCCTAATGAAGAATCCATTGCTTACCTTCAAAAATAATTATCTTCTGTTAATTGATGTTTAATTTGCCTTTGTTAGCATGACAGCTTGTCATTATTCTTTCTGGTCTTGGTTTATGTAATCTTTGATTACAACAGAAGAGAGTACCTCTATTCTAGAAGGGCATAAATGTCTTGCAGAACAAACTGTTTTTAAAACTATTTCTGTATATTTGTGCAGAGCTGCCAAGGAGAAGGTTTATAGCTGATATCAAATACTTGAAGGTAAGGTTGATTTTGCAAAACACTTTTTACTTCCTTCAAAGACCTTGGTCTATTTTCTTCAATAACCACAAAATTTTATATATGTATATATATACACTTTTTCAATTTAAGTTTAATTTAAAGTACACAATGAAAATTTAGACACACAATGAAATCATGTAAGTTGCCTATACTTCCTAGATAAGGTAGATGATGATGCTAGTTCCTATTGTCATCCAGGTTTTAACTACTTTTCTTTATTAGATTGTTTGCAGTTACTTTCACTTTGGCCAGACTGCTTGAACTGATATTTCCTGTCTCCTTTCTGGAGGGAAATGTCACTGAAAATGTCCAACTATTTGTGTGAATGAGAAAACAGAAAATAAAGTATTTTCTGATATTAATTGGATTTTTTTAAACCTGGTCTTGGATCACTCATTCCTATTCAAATTGCAAAAAACTCAATACTTTGCTAGAGTGAAACCTTTGTAAAAAGAAAGAATATTCTTCTGTCCCTGAAAAAAATCAACCCAAAATGGCAATTTTTGGAAATCTAAGTTATAATAATCAATAAAGACAGAATTTGTTTAAATCCTGTCATTTGAACTTTTTTCACCTTCTAAAACATGATCTTCATGAAACATTTTTTCAGGCTCCATCCTCTTGTGTCTTCTATACTTAACTTAAGTATAAACACATGCAGTTGGGTGTAGCTGATAGAGATTAAAATCAAAGAAAATTGTCCTTAGATTCTTGCTGCTGGCATGTCTAGGTTGAGTGGATAGATATAAAAACTGAAATGTGAAATCTTTGTCGTGCATATGTGGTCAAAACTGACAGCTCCCTGTTTCGCTCCTGGACCTGATCGTTTAAACACATGGCATGCATGCTTGTTTATTATTCTAGAGAGAACAAATCTTTCTCCTGATAAAACATTAAGGGGATATAGTAACTAAATTGCTCCTAGATACAGTACGTATTACAGATGAGACCATGACATATCTCTCTCCCTTCAGTACCATCCTCCAAATCCCAAGTCATTCTTCCTAGTGAGATCTGTGTGATGGCTCCTGGCTCCAGCCAGGATTTGTAGTTAGTCTAATCTATGGGAGCTATGATGGGCAGATTGGTTTGAGGAACAAGCATTGAAATTTCAGTGACATCTTAACACTTAACTTTCTGTGAGAGTCAAGCAATGTAAGAAAACAATTATTTCAAACCAATAAGCTGCTTTGTTTTAAGTGTTTAGAAGTCTTTTGTGCCTATCATTGCTTTCTGCCTTCTCATTGACAAGACTGGATAATTCAAATTAACTGTCATCTTTCTGTTTTTCTTTCTTTTTTGTTTACATTTTCTCTTCCAGAATTTTAAGGTAAGGGATGTTTGCACAACTTTATCAGGAAAATCTATCATCCTTCATATAATTCATCTAACACAATTATGAAGAAATTAATAATCACACAATTATGAAGAAATTAATAATCACAAAATTAAATGAAACACCTAATTTTTACCAAACGTTTGAAAAACTGGGGCTTTTGATAATAGTGATGAGGGTATTAATCTTAGTGATTAGCATTTAAATTGTTCCTTTGCCATCATATTTCAACTTTAGGCAATCACTTCATCTCATCTGTTTTAAGTTCCTCAAATTCCTATGACAAAGATACTATTATAATTAGGGAATAAATATGATAGGAGTTATTATAGTGTTTTTGATATTAAAATAGAGGGAATGATGCCAACCATGACATGAATTGCAAAAATGTAATTTTGTTCTATAAAACATTGGGGAGAATCCTAGGTTTTGGGGTTTTTTTTGACCAATTACTAATATCATCATAATTCCACATGGCCTTGTATCCAAAATCAAATATAGAAGCATCTTTTATATGTCAGGCAAGAAAAAAAAAATGCTTATTTCTTGCCTTAAGTCTTAGGGTCAAAAAATAACCTTTCTTCTGCATTTCAGAGTTTTTAGTTTAGAAAGAAATAACAAGCCATTGCACTAGAAAAAATAATCTGTGCTGATCTGTGCTGATTTATAAGTCAGCAGTACTACAAGACACTGCTATCTTCAGTTTTCCACATTAATCACACTGGCTATTGCAGAGAAACCATTTCAGATCTTTAGCGCCAAAATAAGTGATGTGTTCTGAGTAATGTCAGCATTACAGCTGGCATTGAGCCAGCAAAATAGCTTCTGTGAGAATGAACCCATATCAGCTTCTATGCAGACCTCATTTTCTTTTAAAAATAATAGTAATGAAAACGACTAAATGTCCAAAAATATGAGTGCAAATGGCTATCAGAGAGGTTATATTACAAAATATTAACAAATCTAAAGGTCTTGCTTACACTAAGGGTAGGTGCCTGAGTTAGTGAAAGTCATGGCAATGTTGTACTGGGCCCAAACCTGTGCTGTAAATCAGCTGCTGCTGTGAAGCACTTTGAATGATCTTACATGGCAAAATTCATGCCTTGTTTCTCCTACTAACCTTAGTCTGCCTGCAGTCCTGTGAAACACATATGCATATACTTAATCACAGAACTACTGTGAGTACTTCTACTCATTGGACAAAATAGATAAGTGTCAGAAGAAGAAAAATGTGAAATTACTTGCCCTGTGCCTAAACTGTTGATACGGAAATGAATTCCTGCATTTGAGTTCTCTTGCACTTCAATGTCTTAGACACTAAAAAATCCTGCCTAGAAAAAAAAAAAGATTAACAGTTGTAATATATATATATATTTTTGCTATAGCATCCCTCTTAATATTTTAGATATAAGCTTTTCAATTTTGTGTTGGTCCATCTCATTTTGAAATGTTGGACAAATATATTTCTTTTGACCTTACTTCTTTAAAATTTTGAGAGAACACAATTTTTATAGATACCAAGAGTGTTTCTTTCCTCCAGAAGTAGCAGGGTGGCTGATTCATTTCACTTATTTTCTTCATCTTGATGTATTTCTTTACTTCCATTCTACTTTGTCAAATATTTGTAAATGTATTTGAAACATAGATATGTTTTTGCCAAATGCTTTCTTCTTCGTAAAGTCTGACAATTTGTGGCTGATATTTTGTCGTGGATTAAGATTTCTTTCTTATTTGTTTTTAAAGCTCTTGTGGAATAATATATGTACCCTTGGTTAAAGAGTTCAGATGCCTTTAAGCAAAAAACTCACTGACATGCTTCACTCAAATATATCTCAATTAGCTCTCAGTATCTTGTACTGAACTATACTGCTTGTATAGTAATCACCATGGTCAGCTAATGATGGCAACAGAATGCTTATTAGGTTACTTAGCTGCTTCCTCAGCTACTTCAGACTTGAGGTTCACCACAGTCTTTCCATTTTATGAGAACACTCAAATTTTAATGACATTACTATAAAAAGGACCCTTATGCTACCAGCAGTACCTTTAAGTAAGTCAAACAGTCACTTCCTAAGATGTTACTTGAATGCTTTTATGTAAAAAACTCACATATCTTGAAGAGCATGATGCTATAAAGAATGCATATAAATACATAAATTGTTGTTATACACTTAGCCTTTCTAAAGCAAGAAAGGCTGTGATAAACTGAAATATTTCTTTATCAAAAATCAAACAATAAAACAACTCCCCACCCTGAAAAAAAAAAATAAAATAAAGAAAAAAGCCTTTGGGCATAACACCTCCAAGTTTCAGCATTTTTCCAGAAAAAAATGGAAAAGGAGTTATCTAGCAAGTACTGCATTCCAAGTAGTTAGATAGGTGAGGGCCTGATGAATCTGTGAAAATATTATTGTGAAGAGGCAGAAAGAGCTGAGGAAAATACTATTTAACAATTTAATCTATGCAAATGAACAGAGAAATGACTTAATTTCTGGACATATTGACTAGATGAGTGGCTTGAGAGGCTTGTTAGGAAAATAAGAAGAAAGATTATATAGGGAAGTAATGAAATTTAAAAATAATTATTAATCAAATTAAGGATTAATTCATGAAATGGTGACTTTTTAATAGACATTTGCTGTATGTATTTCAACGTTATATGAGAAGGTATAAGGAAATATTGACAGAGGTCTACCTGTACTACTATGATTCACAGTAAAGTATTTGTTTAACCTTGCTTTAATTTATGGGAGAGGGAAGGAGAACAGGAAAAGGAAGAGAGTGGACTTGACACCTTGGGTCAGTTTTTATTTCTTCAGGGGTGGCCCAACAAAGCAATAAATGTTGACATTTGCACTGGAAAAAAATAGTCTTCTGTGTAAGTGGAAGACAAGTGGGAGGAAATGAAAGCTAAAAAAAAAAAAAAAAAAAAAGTACTTGGAATATCCTCATGGGACTGAATGGATTGAAAGAAGCCTTTCAGATGCTTAGGGATATGAATTTAGATTAGCTCTTTTTGTTTGGAAACTCTACTATGGTTACAAACATGCTAAAGAAAACAAAATAAAAGTGAATATTAAACATTAAATTAGGTTGCCACATAATAGGTACATCCACAAGCAATGTTAGCTTTTACAGACTGAAAAGGATTATGCAGTACAAGTAAGTTACACATCTGGTAGCTATGGGGAAAGCATTACTTCCTACCAAGGGTTCAAATATATCATTGATCTTCTGGGTGGGATGAGCTAGTTCAATCCAGAAATGGAAAAACACCTCTTTAATTTTTTGCAAGATTTCAGAATCATAAAAATGGATTCATGATCTTTTTAACCCCACATTTCCAGTTCCATCATTTATATAAAATACTTCCTTTTACAACACCCTGTTAGTAAATAAAACTGTATGTTTTAAGATTAAAAAAATAAATAAAAAGAGAGAAAGAAGTTTGAAACTCTAATTTGTCATTTTGTTGCTTGATATGGTCTGAAGCAGATTTTATCAGGTACATTACGGACAATAAAAATTCACCAGTGTACCCTGTTGATATTTCTTACATTCACCCTTTAAGTATGTAATTGCAACATGTGAAGATCCAGGATCATACACATTTCTGACCAAACTACTCAAAAACCTTCAAGAACTAACTAGGGAGAGAGATGTCACCTGTGTTCTAGTGGAGAGAGAAAAATATCTCAAAGCAGGTGAATTTACTTACTTGAATTATTAAAACTCTAAAGGAAGTACTCAACAGCGAAACTGCCAATCTATTTGGAGTATAACTTGTTACTCCACTTATCAGAGGAACAGAAAAAATACAAAGTGATAGATATTTTTAAAAGGAAGGAATTCAGGAAAAACCAAGAAGATTTCTTCATTTTAAACTAAAAAATCCAAGGCAAAAAAAAAAATTAAATATATGGGGTAATTCAGAATTATTTAAAAATAGTAGATTTGACAAAGATATAACCAGGGACATTCAAGGTGGTTTTGTAGATAGAAGGAGTGCTTCCCAAATCTGTTAGTCAGCCTTTTGATGGAACATGTGCTAAGAATAACAATACCCTCATTAGAGAACCACTGAGGCACATGTAAAGAAAGGTATATTGGGATAAGAGGAAGGTGTTGTAGATAGGGCTCCAAAATGGAAGGAATTACCAGCAGCGTTTTTGGGGTGTTTATGCCAGGGCTTGTATGGCTCAGCATATTCATAGGAAAGAGGAGAAAAAAAGGACAAAATGAATAATATTATTATAAAATAACACTATTTAAGTTTATGAAATGAGTTGACAGAGCTGACGAGCTGACAGTTGAAAGGAACAAGTTGCCGAGAGAGGTTGTGGAGTCTCCTTTTCTGGAGATATTCACAACTAGCCTGGATGTAATACTATGCCACATGCTCCAGGTGACCCTGCATGTGCAGGGAGGTTGGACTAGATGATCTCTGAAGGTTGGAATTTGAAGTTGGAATTCTTCCAACCTTAAGGATTCTATGATTCTGTGATTCTATGTCTGCATTGGGTTAAATGAAGACTCCTCTTGCAAAGGCTGATAAAACTAGAAAAACACCATCAAAGATAAAATATCCCATGGAAGAGGTGTACCGTTGATAAGATCTTTTCTGCTCAGAGAAAACATGACTAAAAAGAAGATATACGGAATCAAAGACAATGAGAAGGTAGATCAGGAACAAGTAGTTGCTATTATAACAAAACAAACAAACAAAAAATACTACTGGCTAGAAGTTTTAAAACAAGCAAAGAAAGTACTTTTTCAAAGATCATGCAATTAATTTATAGTAGCCACTGCTACCAGATGTTAAGGCAGATGGACATAAATATTGGTCCTTAAAGGAAGTAAAATACTTGAGGGCTCCTGTGAACAGAGATGCAGACTGCCAGAATAAGGGAGTCTTTGCCCATGTGGAACTCTTCTCTTATATCATTTCCTTAAGTATCTGCTCCTGGCTACTGTTGAAACAGCCTCTGCTGAAATAGCCACTTGCTCAGAGTCAAGGAATTAATTAGCTGTGTGCCTAATACTTACAGGGAAAGATTAATGATTGTTAAATTATGCTGTAAAACAGTTCCCATTTTAGAAAATGAGTAAGTGAAATGAGAGTGACATTAGGCAATCTTATAGAAGTAAGTCTCAAAGTAACACACACATACAGTTATGCACATAGAGATGGAAGAAAATTAAAGTATATGAGTTCTGTGTCAAATGCTGAACCACATACTGCATGCCCAACAAGTAAACACGCCAGAAGGACTCATGTATCTTGTTACCTTGTAATTATCATTTATTCTAGAAAAAAAAAACATGCTGATATGAAATCCTGTTACTGTTGTAATTTATATAGTTATAGTCTTGAACCAAGACTTTCAAAATCATGAAATTGGCTAAAAATTCATTTGACATTTTTAGTTCTTGATGTTTTAGTTTCTGATATCCAGACCTTTGGATATTAGCTTTTTCTAGCTTTTCTCCAAATCTTTGGATTAAAACTTTAAAGATATAATAAAGGTTTAGTCAGGAATTGGGGCTTTAAAAAAAAAAAAAAAGGTTACTTTGTTCAGAAGAAAATTGTGAAAGCTAATATCTGTGCTAAAGTACATATTAAAATAATTTCTATTTAGTTCTCAACAGAACATACTTGGTACAAAGGCACAGCTAGAATATGGTACATCTTTGCTTGAGTCATTTCCCTCTAGTATGCGCACCTGTGCCCTGGAAAGACAAAGATCTGCTTTCTCAGATTGACTCTAATGGGATTTTGCACTAGATGGTTATTTACAAGCATTAACCATAGTATTGTGATCAGCGATACTGGAAATAGCCTGAATGTTCCTGCTGTCTTTCTGTAGTTTTTGCTTTTGCACTACTGGTCATAAGTCTACTAGTCATTTTCTGATTTCTGGTGAGTGGAATAGATGCATTGTGGCACCTTCCAGAGTTCTAAGGAGGTCATGCTTTATATTACCTTATCAGTATGTTGTATTGAAGAATAGCCTTCCAAATAACTAATCATATAAGCAGAAAAAGAAAACTGCTATATTTAGATTAAAGCTGAGGGTTTAGGAAAATACTCTCCCACGAAATATATTGTCTCACCACTGTCTAATAAACCTTCATAGGTTTTTCTTCACCAATTCCAATTCAAATATTGATTTCCATGAAGATATTTCTTATGCATAATGATATTTTAAAAAGTTACTTCTAGATGTGCATCACCTTGCATCAACACAACTTGGGAGCAGAGAAAGCTAAATGACACACTAATTTGAGGTTCAAGCAAAGCCCTCAGCACTTTACTGATTAAGGTCTTTACTGATTAAGGTCTTGCTAAATATATATATATATATATATATATATATATATATATTTATATTATATATATTTTATGAAGGCAGTAAAAACTTAGGGGAAAAGACGGAAACCAAGAACAGATGAAGTTCATGATTAGAGAGACTAAAGGTTTGAAGCCTGAAATGGGACTTTTTTGTTATTCATATCATAATAAACCTATTGCTGCATTGCCTTTCACAACATAGCTGTTGATAATGTTTAATCATATGTGTCTATCCAGTGTTCTTGCTCAATTAATAACAGGGAAGACCCTCTATTTAGTTTCTATGGCTGTAATATTACATTGTCACCAGGGGAACAATGATAAAGTCCTCTCAGGGATCCCAACCACTGATTTTCAGCTCCAAATAAATAAAATTGCAGTGCCTGGGACCTGGGTCTATAGATGGGCAATCTGAATCAATATAGTCTCTAGCTGACAGAAGATTCTCACTGATTTTAATAGAGTGCTAGAATTGCAATTTGGCCTACACTTTGGGCTTTGCAACAAATAAATGGACCTGGAACATTGGATTTATTTTAAATTGTAAAATTGGTGTTAAATATATTTGAGGTTAACCATATGTTAATGACATTAAATGAAAGATTTAATAAGACAAATAAATGTAAGTGATACTTCTTGGAAGCCTTTAACCTGTCTGTAACTATGACAAGAAAGTTGAAATTCTCAAGACCACTTTTGGTTTCTGTATATATATTAGTTTAACTTAATTGAAATGCTTCAGAACTTGATTTTAGCATATTCCACTGCTTTTACCTTCAGTTTATTCAATTCTTATATCCTGCATATTCTATGCAACTAGTTTTCCAGTAAGTGACTGCAGTACAGTAGATTCCCAGCAGTGACATAATATTCGGGAAATAGTCCAGGCTGAGTTCACTTCAAAAAGTATTATATTTTTGTCTTTATTTCTTGCCTTTTTTTTCCTGCAGAAAAAGGCTCCAGAATGTTTTAAGTTTTTATAATAGGATATGTTTACAGAATATTACCATTTCTAAACTGATCCTATGCCTTATTCCTTTTGTGGAAGTGTGGAAATACTAGTACTCCTGCAGGTTTTTAAAGAGCTTTAATAAAGGCTTAGATAAAACTAAATGCCTGCAACTCCCTCAGTTAGACATAGAAGTAACACTCTTTCTGTGCATAATCATTTTTTCCCCACCAAAAATTAATACACAGGGGAAGTTGCTTGGAAACTAGCAGAAAATACTTACAGTGTTACTTAGTGCAAGGCATTTTGGATAAATTAAGGTAGAGGTATAACACATCTTTATTTTTTTGTAGTTTTAGTTCACTTTCTGTTGGACTCTGACTAAAGCACAGCAGTATTTATAAATCAGCCCAGTGCACTTATCTCCATATTTTAAAGTGAAGTTGAATCACTTATTTCATGTCACCCACAACCTGTTTTCTCTCCCTCACATTGCATCCATATTTCTCTTCTATTAGACCCCGAATTATGCTTTTATTTTTACAAATGATTGAGAAAATAATATTTTTATTGTGTAAAATTATAAATAAGCATATAACTGGGTCCTGTTTATTGGAACACTTTCTCTGTGATGGGCAGAGACAGTCCTAAGTAGAGCCAAGAAAATGCCTGTTTTGGCTCAACACTTTATTGTAAGCTGTTTTCAAGCCAAGGACATTTTGAGGACTAGATCCAAGTCAGTATGGAGATGGCAGTGTATCATATTTTGTCAAAGATGGAAACTTAAAAATTTAATTCACTTTATAATTATATAGCACATGTATTTCAACTACCTTTTCAATGCATTGGGCTTCATTTTAAGTTTAAAAGTATGCCTATGGAAGAGGCTGGGAAGAGAGAAGTAATTTTTTTAGAGATAGGTTTTAAATTTTCTTCCTCAAAACACTTTTTTTTTGTATCAGTTATCAACTAGTGACATTTTTATCTCAGCTCCACTTTTCCCAGCACCTCTCTCATTTTTTCAGATTTGTAAGCACACAGAAAAAAAAATCACATAAAATAATAAAGGTGCATCTTTGCTGAGAGAATGTTAGTAATGACATATGCTGTTGAGAAGTTGCCATATAGTTCTAAATCATTTTGGGGAAAACTTTTTGGAAATAATATATTTGGAATGGAAGTGGACTTCTTCAGGTTTTAAATGTTCTTTTTCTAATAGAAAAATAATGATATGCATTATACGTCATGCTTAGTCCACCCCTTCTTTTCTTCTGTCTCCCTCCCTGTTAGGAGGGAAAATATTAGTTTTTCCATATTTCAAAATATGACAATCTCACAATCTGCACTTTCACCCAAGGGTTCCAAAAGATTTTGTTCTCTTACATTAATTTTATTAATCAAATTTATCTTGGAAGTGCATCCACATTTTATGTCTCAGTGAATACTAAATAAAATCAAACCATATTTATTATACAACAAGAATTAAAAATAAAAATTCTTACAGTACTCTCTGTCCTGATTTGAGATTAACACCACATGCATTTCAAAAGTCTGGTTGTGGTATGAAAATAATATGATCTCCCTACTAAATCATAGTATCTTTGCATTTCAAAAAGTGTCTCTTAGCTATCTTCTGACCATTTGAATAAGATGTATGCTAATTTTTGCACTATCTATCCTAAAAGCTATTTACAAAGTCCAGTATCTTATTGGACAGGAAAAGGCAAGAAAAGTCTCCACAATGGCTATATGAACAGTAATAAGATACTTTGTTTTTGCTGCACAATCATAATTCATTTTTTAAAACCTTTTTTTTTTGATTGTTTTAGACCAGTTGTAGCATTAAAACATTGCCAATTGCAATGCTAATACAAATCAAAAATACTAACTTGTATTAAGGAGAATATTTTGTCTTACCTCCTCCCAAAATGTGACTCTGTGCCAACATGAATAGCAAAAGTCTTATATGTCAGTTTTTAATGTTTTTGGATGCCACATGCACCTAGAAATATTGTTTCTGGGATTTTTTTTTATATCAAATAATTGAGCACCTTATATAATTCTACATGGCTTACGCATGAAAATAACCTTAGTATATGTTTCATCAACTAACTACATTTTGTTAAATTGTTGAATTATAGTTAATGAAGTTCTAGCATGTGATAATTACAATTAAGTATGTAAGCAGAGGCAACTGATTATCATTTTTAAATATTTTTAGGCTAGTTATTCTACATTCAGGTGCCTAAAATTCAAAAGAATAATCTATTTTACAGTATTTTTGTCTCACCTTTCCCATTTATATCCAGAAATGAAAGAACATAGCAACATGGCTAGTTTTTAAGGTTTTCTTAGACTTCTGAAAAGCTCATTAGCACATTAAAATAAGTAATTCATTATCTTATTTGTTATTACATTATTTGTTATTTCATAATAATTTATTTAACAGAAACGACTCTAATCATTAGATAATAAGATAGTGAAAAGTTATCATTTATCTCAGTGCAGGTTTACATGACACATCTTTCACTAGATAGGCCAGTTGACCTCTGCTAGAAATACAGAAAATCTGTGTTCTATTTGCCTTTCATACATGAAGCTTCAGTGACCTGCTCTTGGATATTGAATTCATTGTGAAATATAGTTTATAGATAGAAGCAGATATATAATATTCATACTCAAAATGAAAGTTTTCCTTCAATCCAGTTGAGCTAGGATGAAAAAATAATAATGCTTTAAGTCAAGAATAATGACAACTTTCAGCAGCTCATGCAAACCACTGGTGTGAAGCCAATAAAACTCAACAGAACAAGACATGTTTTTCATATTCTGCTAGCATTTCTTAGCTCTTTAGTTTCTGGTTGGAAAGAAATGTTACAGAGTAAGTCATGCTCTGTCTGCTTTATTTTTCATCAGTTAAGTTGAAATATTCCTTCTTTTAATATACAAGTTAATATTTTCTACTAATAACCATATTGCTATCTAAATTTGGCTATTATGCACATGGGATGTACTGAGGACATCCCAAGCAAAGTGTTGCTTTCTCTTCTACTAATGGAAAAAAACGAGTACAGGTATACTAAGAGTTTTACTTCATCTCCCTTCCTCCTCAAGTGCCTGACAAAACTCTTCCAATTTCAGTAGAAAGCAGAATTTGAATAAAAAGACAACTTTTGAAATCCAAAAACTGTAATATCACTGAAACAAATATATTCCATTTGCATTTTGTCATTAATATGAGAACAGTTTGAAAATTAGCATTTTGATAGCCCCAGAAGTGAAAACCTTACTATAACATCCATTCACTTTGACATATTTATGAAATATCATATTTCAGTGTTACTTTGTACAATTTAATAAGTACTAAAGTGGTGTGAGTTTAGCAGAAAAATATGTACTCTTATCAGAAGCTCTCTAATTAAATTCCTTCTGCAGAGAGTTATACATGACTTGTTTTACTATGTATTAAGAGATAAAGTATTTTTGTTTTATGGCACTTAGCTAGTACATCTACTTGTCCACACTAATCTTGTTTCTGTTTGTCTTTACCTTATTATGGCTCATAGAGTCTTTGCTCTC
The DNA here is from genome assembly GCA_013398315.1 of Nothoprocta pentlandii. Classification (NCBI taxonomy): domain Eukaryota; kingdom Metazoa; phylum Chordata; class Aves; order Tinamiformes; family Tinamidae; genus Nothoprocta; species Nothoprocta pentlandii. The sequence goes on along the minus strand of VZSG01000455.1, from coordinate 54,562 downwards.
AGAAATAGAAAATGAACTATGTCATTAGGATTCAGAAAACAGAAATAGCACTATCCTTGGCTCCAAAAATGACCTTTCTGTGAATAGGAGGATTTCTTATTCAAATGTTGGGGATGACCAAGAACCACAAAATGAAGAGCCAAATCTCCAGCAAATCCGCAGGACACCCTCTAGTACAAATAGAAGTAACCACAATTAGTAGGGTAAATGGCACACAGATGCCTGATTTCAACAAACACCAGCCTTTATGTTTAACATTTTGGTCTGATATAGGTCTCAGCCAGTAGCAAATGGGGATGTGTCTAATGCAATATTTAAAAATGTAAAGTGGGGTCCCAACTGTGAAGTTGACAATCAATCAATCAATCAATCTGAGAAAATCCCTGGAGTGAGCTGCTGGTCCTGGTACCAGGCAGTGGTAAGACTCCCATTGACTTCAGACGAATTTTCTTTTACCTCTACTTTTAGGCATGCCTAATCGGAAGAGCATTGTGAGACACAGCTTTTAATTGTCATAGCAGAGTCCTTATAAAATTTCTCTTGCAAGTCCTATTTTCTGCGTGACTGATTTCCTTTCTAGTTGTGTAGAAGGTTTTATGTAGGGCATTGACAGTTCTCCACTTAGCTGACATGAATTTGCCTTTGTAGGAGAGTTCTTCCTTTGGGAGCCCTGGAATGCTTCATATTTATTGGAAGAAATTCCCATTTCCAATTTTTTTTTTTTCATTCACATTCCAGTCCTTTTATAAAACTTACATTTTATTTGGAAATGGTATAAGCAAGAATTCTGCCTTACAACCAGATCTCCCTCTCAGTTCACTGGACTCAGGCAACCACTGCCTCCTGCACAAAATCCCTTTTTCCTTCCAAGATTTCTAGAAGCATAGAAAGCCAGACAAAGCAGGCAGCTGCCAAACACAAAAACATTCTGAGAGCTTTCCATAAGCAATAGGAGTTTTTCAAAGACAAATCCAACATATTTTATGCAAAAGATTCAAGGAACATCTTTTTCGTACTCCTTATATCAGTATTCTTGTCTTTTTTTTTTTTTTTTTTTTTTTTTTTTTTTTTTTTTTTTTTTTTTTTTTTTTTTTTTTTTTTTTTTTTTTTTTTTTTTTTTTGTTACGTAAACTTCTCATTTATAGACCTTCCTTTCATAGCTCTGTTTCTTTAGTTCATTTTTATATCTTTGTTCTCTTACTGATTGTGTTATTTTGCATTCATCTTTACTTCCGTAGTACTTTTGTTCCTCTTTCTGACTTTTTGAATTTGTGATTGATTTCTATCAGGCCAATGTCAGTCATAGTGAAAGCCCAGGAAAGCTTCAGACTTCAGATAAGGAAGTTGACTGAAGTAGGACAGAAATAAAATAATTTTAGTAATTCAGTAATTTAATAATTCCATAATTTTATTTAGAATGTAGAAAGAATTCTTTTTATAGTAACAAGTTGAAAAAAAAGGAGGATTTCCTTGCGGAAGTTGGATACACCCATTGGGAAAATGCCTGATTTTAATAAGGACTTCAAAAGAGAATATGATTATTTAAAATTATGATTTATGCCTTTGATGTCAAAATGAAGCACAGTTTATTTAATTTTGTTGAAGCAAACTTTAAAAAGGTTTATTTTTACTTTCTTTTTATGTCTGTCATAATGCTCTGTGCCTAAGGTGGACTGTTCTGGCATGTGAAGGATTTGTTCATGCTCTGAGTGGATTTGTTTGGTTATCATTAATTCACTTTAATCTTTAGGTATTACCAGATACTATATCCCAGTGTCCAAGTATCTCCTTTTCCATATACGTGGTCAGTTGCTCTTTGTCAGTTCATCCATGAGCCCCTCTTAAAAAGAATAGCTTGAGAGAAAAAAAAAATTCTGTACAGAGTGAGTCAGTCAAAGATGAAGAAACCAAGTTTTGTTTCACTAGACTCTCACTTGTTTCTGATGATAACTAGGGAGCTCCATCGTCCAAAATCAAGATTCCATGTAACGGAATATGAAGAGGCCTCATAACAGTGTTTTCTTATAATCTAGTAACTCACTTAGCTAGCTTCTCAAGTGACTGCTTATCTCTCATAGTTTCAAGGACGAGTTGATGCAGTTTTCAAGTCAGCATATGCTGAAAGATAAACTGCCTGGACCAGTTTCCTTTTAATAACATTAGTCATATGGAAAAGAGAGAATACAGTTACCCCCACTCTTACACCAGGGGTTATTTCATCCATTAAACTTCCCATACAGGCAATGTGTGATCCACTAGAATGAGCTAGTGAATTGTTGCTAAAACAATCCACTAGTTCATTCAGGTGTTTAGAAACCTGGATTGTTTCAGTAATCAAGTTCCTTAATACGACTGAATAAAATCATGCTAAATAGGGTCAAAACATACTAAAAATACCTTTTATTTTTTAGGAATGGAAAACTGTAAAATTTTGTGCTAACTGAAAACATTTTTTCTATCTTTGCTTGCAGTCTATTTTCAAAAGCTTCATCTTCAGCAGTTTCATATGTTTTCTTCTACTACAGTTGCACGTCTCACAGTAGCTCCTCTCAGAAGATCCCTATATCCGAACTCAACCGAAAAGCAGACTTTCTAATATCTAGTTAGCTATAAGGTTGATGCATGCGTTGGGATACAAAATCCTCCTTTTGATTCACAGGGTTTAGAAATGAGACCCAGTATCTTGCCGTATGTTAAAACAGATTGCCAGATTATTGCAATCTGGGATCACTCCTGGTTGCACAGGATTTTTGTCCAGGAAGGCCTTGAAGACTCCAAGGATGAAGACAGCCTCTTTGGGCAACTTGCTCTGCCACCTGCCTATCCTCAGGAGGATTTTTTTTTTATCATCTCCACCATATATAAACTTTTATCATCCTAAGAGTAATAGCAGATAAGATATAGTGGGAAAAAAAAAAAAAAGGAAAAGCAATTATTCATGACCCTCCATCCCACAAAATATGACTGATGCAATAGTAACTTAGCTCTTCAGTAGTATATTCACAGATATGGAAACATTCACAATATTCATGCTGGCAATACTCAGCAAGACTGAGTGTTATTATTAGGACAATGGCAATATTTCATTTTTTGGAAAAAGAGAATATTTAAAAAGTACTTAGATTGAACAACTTTTCCATCTTCTGTTAGATTTAAGTTTAATTTCCTAAAATAATGGAAGTTCATTTGAAATAATATTTAAAGTATTTAAATTACTCACTGTACAACTCCACTGACATAAAATTAATACCTTCGGCTTTACATTTATATAAAAGAAACTTAATCTCAGCTCTTTTTTTGTTATGTACTGACAAATTCTATGATCCACAGAGGGGAAGAGGAAGAAGAATATGCATTTTTGCCACAATAATTGTGTTATCTTACTTGCAAGTAAACTTTTTCCTTTATTCACGTTATTTTAGGTATCAACTTTGTTGATAAATAAGATAAATCTGATAAATGCAGATCGTGTCTGCATTTCCATTGCTAGCAGACCCAAAATATGACAGTGATTATTGTTTTCTTGTCTCCCAGGAAGACAGAAAACAGAGAGAGAGGAAAAAAAAAAAAAAAGAAAAAAAGGCAGCAGATGCATCTGACACCTTCTTCCACTCTTCCTCTCAGCTTCACTCTAGAGAGCTAGCTGTGAGGATAGAATTGAAAAATCTCCAGCTAGTTTATGCACACAGTAATTTTGTCCTTTAAAAATTGAGTTATGGACCACTTTGCTTTCTGTTGGAAAATCTCTCAGAAAGGGAGAAGGTATTCCAGTGACATGAATGTGAATTTATGTGGAGGCTAAGAGTACCCAAAGGTACTCATTTTGAATTTACTGTCAGACCTATCCATACAGAACTAACCACTCCATTAGTATGCCCCTGGATCTTGACATTGGAAAGCATGGAAGTGTCATTCTTCTGAACATCATGTCACTCACTCACACAACCCTCTTAACACAACCAGATCCAATGCAATCACCTAGTTTGAGTAATACCTTATACAGATACCTTTAGTCTTCAGCTAAAATCAATAGCATTACTTGTGGAATAAAAAAAAAAAAAAGTGCTTAGATTAAAATCAAAATTTAGCCATGAATATTTCTGAAACATGGAGGAAGAATTAATGCAGCAGTATTTCTATTAGTACTGTGGTCAATTTGCTGATTCCACTGACTACTCAGCATTTGTTCTCTTCCTCTCTTAGACCTGACTTGCCCCAGCAAGCACTTCTAGAGTGCCAAACCAGTGATGGTTGCTACAGTTATTCTCTCATCTGCTCCTGTTGCAGAGGTTGGAGGCTTTTATATGTAATTGTCCCTTTATTTTTCTTCCAGAGCTAGCACAGAGGAGTGCCTATGCAGATCTGAAGTAAAGCAAAGAGCAGAAGAGAACCGTTCCCTAATTCATAGGATAGATCTAAGGGATGAATTGGATAACCAGTTAAATATTAATTTGCCAGCTTCAGAATCATCAAAGATTCTGATTGCAGGGAGGGGAGCAACAGAGTACTTCTGGCTTTCAGGAGAGTGGAAAGTCTACTTTTATGCCAAAGCTGGCCCATAAATGTCTGGCTCTGATCCCAGCTTTGCTGGCCCATTATAAGCACTTTTATTTGACCTTTTTATTAATGTCAGTGTTGTTCTCAGCACACACATGTCTTAGTTTCTCAAACAGCAAGAAAATTAAAAGTGATGGTTTTATAAGAATTGGATGTACAGTAGGTAACATGGACCTAAAGTACTACCTTGTCTGAATCTAGTGAGAAAAGAGAAGTTAGTTTATATGTTAACTCTGGATCTTGTATCTCAGGTGCCAAATAGACATGAGATAGATCTAAAAAAAAAAGACTGTGGCATGTTTAAAATGACTGTAAGAAATCACAGCATAAACAGAAATTCTTGCTTTGTGATTATTTAGGTCTGTATAATAGCCTTCATTAAACAGAAAGTTTTGTTGTTTCTAGTGTCACTAAATCAGTCTTATGTCTCTTAATCTAAAAAAAAAATCAACCCTACTGTGTTTCTTGGAAATTTTCATGTAAGATCTATGGTCTATTAAGTAAACATGAATGCAATGACATTTAAATTGTTTACCTCATCAAAATACAAACATTAATGTCAGGAAAAAAAAAAGTTTTCAGCTTTTCAGAGGGATTTTATATGTACAAAGACGAATTGAGCTAGAAAGGTGAATGTTTACATGTATCTCAGACAGGCAAATTAATTTACTTTGGGATTTCTTGGCAACTGTGGAGGAGCCAACCTGAACTGAATTATATAGTGTCCATGGATTAAATTAACATTGTGACACATAAAATATTATATTTGCTTAATTCTTCATTCAATGGCCTGAGTCTTCAATAGATGGACAAGCAAAAAAGACCTCAGTCCTGGAAATTTTTTTATTGCAGAACAGAGTGACTCAGGGATTTGTAATGGACAGAGTTCAAGTAATTTATTCAAATCTGGACCATAGTGGTAGTGATCACAAATTAGTATTGGCTGCTGTGTGTCAGGCTGGGGGGCTGGAGAGGGCATGCATGCATGTGTGATAGGACCTGGTGGTTGGATACCAGCTGCTAGGGGATTATGTAAGTATATAAAGATATATAAAGATATACATATACGTAACATATATATAATATAAAATAACCTCACACAACCTGCTCCTGAGCAGTCTGAGCCAAAAGGCCAAACACAGAATGGGCACAGAGACAGAACTAAACTTTCCACCCCATGTAGCAGTAGCTTAAAACACATTTCAATAGGGCGGGTAGTAAGAACACCATTTTATTGCCACTGTCCATGCTGTACGGATTCTGTGGAAAAAATGAAGAATGGAGCTTCCAGCAGGGCCAGCTTGGTACTTTTCATAAACCTCTATTTTACATTCCACCATTGTGCTTGCATTTGGCTGGAAAATGTTAATCATCACTCCACACTTGTACATTTCAGCATGGTTGACAAGGATTTCTCCTCTGAATGCAACTTCAGAATTTGCTCTTCTTGGGTCTCAGACAGAGCTAGAATTACATGCTCCTCAGGATGAGATGTCATTGTTTTTTGGAGGACAGATTAAATGAACTCTGTTTTATTCAATGGCTTTTGACTTACCTGTTAAATGCTCAGTTGAATATATTTGTTGGGGCTGGCATGGCCTTATGGTGCCCTCTCCCTGGCCAAGTCCATGCTGCAGCCCCCAGAAGGCAACCAGGGGATGGGGTCAGGGTGAGCACAACCTCAACCATGACCAAGATGAAAGAGGGAAGTCAGTGAGGTAAGGACAGGATCAGGTCCATAGGCTCAGCCAGAGTCCACTGGCAGGTCCTGGAAGTCAGCCTAGGGATTTGGGTCAAGGTCCAGATCAGAAGGTGCATCTGCAGGGCACTGGAGCTACAGACCAGCATGGACTGCTTATAGGAAACCCAGCTTGAAGGTACCTGCTGGCAAAGAAGGGGCAGGCCCCTTCTGGAACATCTTTTAGCTCTTATTTCAAGGCCACCAGCAGCATTATGTTGACCCTGAGCCCAGGAAGCCAAACCTTGAGTGTCTGCAGGTATTCAGTATACTGTCAGAGCCATGGGATTTTATAAAACAAATAATTTGGAACATTGGAAGAGGTTTTGTTATTGACTTCCTGTGTGTGAAGCACTGAGGTTGTATTTAGAGGACTTACAACTTTTATTAGATGTTCTCAAGAGGAAAATCTACTCCACAAACAGTGCTGCTATAGATGTGAATTGAGGATGTATAAAATTATTTTCATTTCCTGAATATTTGGTGTTAGTCAGCAAAACCCATGGAGTTTACTGGGTTTTATGCTAGTCTAATGCTAGTCTATGTTTTACTCCTCTAGCAAGATAATCCCGGGGACTCTTGCAAAAAGTCTGTTTGCCTAGAGATTCTGGATGAGATGTACTTTTGGCCAAAATAATGAACAAAATGGAAAAGTATTTGTTATACAGTTCAGAACACAATGATCCAGACAGAGATAGTTAGGAAACACTTTTACTGAGACTTTGGTCTACATAACCTATGCGTATCAGTGGCAACTTTTCAGGCAGGCTGGCCTAGACTCCCTCTTTTATTCTTTCTTCCTCTTTTTCTTTTGGATTAAGCTGACTTTTTTTCTCAACATGTTAAACAGAGAGGTCAGATATGCCTTTCATGAAATTACTGCTTTCATATTGATCTTAACTTCAAAATGTTTTTGGTTTCAAAAGAAATATCTTCAAAGCTAACAGAGGACACTATAAATTAAGCCTGCTAATGTTTGACTATTAAGTCTTTCCAGTCACTTCTCTTTATTCTCAAACAAAAATCAGAACTGTAGTCCTTCTTCAGTGGCCTCCTATTTCTCTTGAATTCCCCAGATGGGATGTTTTCTTTCCTTCCACAGATTTCAGGCAAAATATTTATGTATAGTTTTTTCCTGAATTGATCTTATAAGAATAATAAAAGGACTAATTTCAAGATGTACCACAACATGTACATCATGTATACAACATGTATATCATGTATACAACATGTATAATCTTCATATATAAAGGTTTTCTAATATTCATTGTTTCTTTTTTTTTCTAATACATTATTATTCATCAGAGAGAGCAAAACATGACAAACAGGAAGTACTGAAGGAAGTACTTCAACACTGACACAGTGTTGAAGAAGTATGTAATTGGTAATGACAGTTAAGCCTCAAAATATGCAAAGTTTAATTTAGCTCAGATTAGCACCCCAAAGTTCTGGTCCCTATTAAGAGATGCATTTTTAGACAAGAAATTGGACTAGGTACCTTACAGGGACAAATCGTCTGGTTAGAATTACAGCAAGTCCTGTTTCTTGTCACACTGAAAATGTCACAGGATTAGCTTTCTGTGTGTAGAATTACTCCTTTGCACTCCAGGGTAACCTTTGTAGAATAATAGGATGTGTATGCATGGGAAGGAAGAATATACAAAATGTGCATAAAAGGGATTCATCATTAAGGGATAAACAAAAATAACATCTACTCAAATGCTGTAAATTTATGACATTGTGTACCTGGAGAGTTGAACTGCCTCATCATTTTCAGGCAAAAGATAAATAGCAGACAAGGGATGGTAAAACCATGAAGTAAAATCAAGCTTCATATTCTGCAGTCATATTTCGAAAATTTGTTAAAGATCTGTCTTTCAAAGCTCACAAGGACAGCAAGGATAAACTGAAACAGTTTTGCTGAAACTGAACCTAATTGAAAATTAGGATGGAACTGCCTGTGTTTCAACTTTCACCCATTTCCTCTTGTCCTGTCACTGGCCACCGAGGAGAAGAGCTTGTCCCCTTCCTCCCTGCATTCTCCCTTCATGTACTTACACATGTTAATCATATCCCCTCTCAGCCTTCTCTTCTCCAGAGAAAACAGGCCCAAATCACTCAGTCTGTCCTCATACGAGAGATGTTCCACTCCCTTAATCATCTTTGTTGCTCTCCACTGGACCTTCTCTAGAAACCCCACGTCCCTCTTACACTCGGGAGCCCAGAACTGCCCGCAATACTCCAGGTGCGGCCTCACCAGAGCTGAGGAGAGGGACAGAATCACCTCCCTTGACCTGCTGGCAACACTCCTCCTGATGCAGCCAGGATCCCATTGGCCTTCTTGGCCACGAGGGCACTGCTGACTCATGGTTAACTTAGTGTCAACCAGGACTCCCAGGTCCTTCTCTGTGGAGCTGCTTTCCAGCAGGTCACCCCCTAATGCCTGGGGTTATTCCTCCCCAGGTGCAGGACCCTGCACTTGTCCATGTTGAACCTCATGAGGTTCCTCTCTGCCCAGTTCTCTAGCCTGTCCAGGTCCCTCTGAATGGCAGCACAGCCCTCCGGAGTGTCGGACACTCTGCCCAGCTTGAGATTGTCCGCAAACTTGCTCAGGGTGCACTCAATGCCCTCCTCCAAGTCATTGATGACCAAGTTGAACAGCACCGGGCCCAGTACTGACCCCTGGGGGACACCACTGGCCACAGGCCTCCAACCGGACTCGGCCTCACTTATGACCACTCTCTGAGTTCTGCCATCCAGCCAGTTCTCAATCCACCTCACTGTGCACTCATCCAGACCACACTCCTGGAGGTTTCTTATGAAGATATTATGGGAGATGGTGTCAAAAGCCTTTCTGAAGTCTAAGTAGACAGAACATCCACAGCTCTCACCTCGACCAGCTGGATAGCCATCTGGCTATCAGGTTCATCAGACATGACGTCCCCTTGGTGAATCCATGCTGACTACTCCAGATCACCTCCTTCTCCTTCATATGCCTAGAGATTCTCTCTAGGATCAGCTGCTCCATCACCTTACCAAGGATGGAGGTAACTGACTGGCCTGTAATTGCCCGGCTCCTCCCTCTTGCCCTTTTTGAAGACTGGAGTGATGTTGGCTCTCTTCCAGTCCTCCGACACCTCTCCTGCTCTCCAGGACCTCTCAAAGATGATGGAGACCAGCTGAACAATAACCTCTGCCAGTTCCCTCAGCACTCTTGGGTGCATCACTTTGGGGCCCATAGATTTGTGGGTGACCAGTTTGTCTAAGCTATCCCTAACCCAATCCTAACCCTCAACACTGTAGGTTGAAGAAAGCTACACAGGTTTTCTGCTTCAATCTGTCAATAAAGCTGTCACCTATTGATAAACTCCTATAGCTGGATAGATGGTGATAAAAAGATGAAATATGATGTTATTATTCCCTGATAGGTATCTTCTCCCTAGGAATTACTCTAAAGGTAAAGGTATTGATATTGAATTTTTGTAGATTTCTTTCTGAGAATGTCAGATCATTCCCACACCCCTCTTAATCCAGAGCTCTAGGCCAGTACTTTTACCCAAAAGATGAACCAGTTCCTTACGAACTGTGGAAGTGAAAGCAGTAAATCATTGTTTTATATTTCTTCACAAGCAACTGTCAGAAAACCTCTCAAAAATGCCACTCACTGTAGGAAACAGTGTCAGATGAGTCCCACAGGCACACTGGTTGTTCCTGATCTCTCTTAACCCACATATTGATTCACATTAACCCTATTATACAAGTCACTGTCCTTTTGCATTATGACTTGCAAGCCAAAGCCCCCATGCAGGGGCACACTGAAGGACTTGCCCTTGCCACTAGAACTACAAACCCAAGGTGTCCTAGTCAAGACAGTGTTGATGGAAACATCTCTGAATTTCTAGGACAACCTTTGGCCTTCAGACTAAGACTGGTATGGGTGGCCAGTTTCTTACCCGGGCCTGTGGACTTCCCTTGGCTTCTTCCTCTGTGTCCATCCAATGTCTATATTATTACATCTGTTCCCTAATGCCTCAGTAGGAAAAATGCCTTCAAGAGAAGGAAAAGACCGGGTGATTCCTACTAGAAAATCACAGAATCACAGAATGGTTGAGGTTGGAAGAAACTTTTAGAGATCATCTAGTCCAACTCCCCTGTTCCAGCAGGGACACCTAGAGCACGTGGCACAGGGTCACATCCAGGCAGGTTTTGAACATCTGCAAATAACCTCCAAAGACTCCATAACCTCTCTGGGCAGCCTGTTCCATTGTTCTGTCACCCTAACATGAAATAATTTCTTCCTCATATGGTGATGGAACTTCTGGTGTTTCAATTTGTACCAATATATTACCATTTGTTCTCTTGCTGTCTACCACTCCACATCTTTCCTCTGCCAGTGCCACAGCTTGATCAGGATCATCCAAAATAATTTCCAGGTTATTGGTGGGGAAACAATAAATTTGATCTCTACCCTAGGGCACTAGGTCATTCTCATTCTTGGGCAGTATCCACAGCTCTCCACACCCCATGTCCTCCTCACCATCAAGCTAACCATTAAAAAGAGACCCTCTGCATAGAGGAGAAGCTGAGAAACCTCTAGAATCCACAATGCTTCCTCTTATTTCTAGGGAGACTAACAAGTCTGAGCTTCACAGCTTCCTGGGAGACAGGCATCTGCTGCAGGGATTGAAGCTAGAATCTTCCAGATAGGACAGCAAGTCCCATGGAGAAATGAAGCTAAGGCAAGTGGAAATGTTGTTGAGCTGTCTTGAGTCCTTTCTGGAGCAAAGGGACAGCAGGGAGAGAATGCCAGCATCACAACTTGATACTGTAGCAGCAGCAGCAATCAGTTGACTTCAGGCATAATCCTGTTCTACCATGAAAACTGAAGACTTCCAAAAGTTAGCATAAGTCTGGCTATATGTAAACACCAATTTCAGTTTACAGATCTTTTATTTTCCTTCCTTTCCTTGCTCTGAATTCGATCCCAGATGATCCTTGCCCATCTCAGGTATCCTAATGAGAGCTGTAAAAAGCTGTCAAATATTTCCCCCTTTTGCTGCATTATTTTATACAAAAAAGTCTGTATCACGTTCTCTTGAATGCCAACCAGCATACAATCACAATTGGATTTAGTCTCCCAAATTATATGCAACTATTACAAAATTCCCATTTTCTTCACTATAATTCAAACACTTTTAATTGCATTATACGCCATGAACACATGTATTGCTAAGTGAATTCTTTGACCTAAGGGGAAAGAAAATAACCCTTCGCAGTCTAAGATGATGGAAATGTCACAAGAATTTAACACAAGACTCATAAATCTGAGCAATTCTAGCCTGCTTTTCACATTTTTGTGTATTAATTTGGACATAACAGGCTCATCTTACTTGCCTAAAAATAGTACTTGCTTATCTCTATAAAGCACTTTACTGTGTTCTTCCTGGCCTTCAGCAAGGTCTTCCTGGCCTTGCTCCAGAAGGATTGGAGTTATCTGTAGCTTCTGTGTTTTATCTGCTGCCACATGACTTGGTTATGCTAGAATATCTTTTTGTCTATATTTCTGCATTGTGGTCAACTAACAAGTTTCCATACTTCTATTATTTTTTCAACCAACAATTATCAAGCTGCATATGAGCTGTTACATATATGAAATATGGAAATCACAATCAAGTAGATGTTGCATTAAAGATAGAGTAAATCATACATTTATTTTTGTTCTTTACAAGAGAATGAGAAATGGAAGTTTTGCAGAGAAAGAGAAATTACAATAGCTATACATACAATTCAGGGAAAAGAAAGAAGAATCCCAAAAGCTCAGCTATATCTCTTCTTACTTGTATTATCAAATGTATCTCATTCTATCAAGGTTATCCATGAAAAATGAGTCAGAATAACATTTAATTTTCTTGGGAAGGTGGTGTCTTCCTGTTGGAACTGTGAACTTCCTACTGGTCAAACAAAAGGGAGTGAAGTATCCTGAGTCAAAAAATGAGATGGGAAGGGCCTGCTAATATCTGATGAAAATGTAAACAGAAGATAATCTAGAGATGGAGAGGGAAGGTAGTCTTTTTAGATAGTCTTTTACAGGGAAATTTAAAATGTTAATTAAAATGTTTGGAAGACATTTATAAGCTTCATATTTGTTCTTTTTTTTAAGCTTTCATAATGCATTCAGATTTCAGAATGTTCGGTGAGTCAATAGTTGTAAATGATGATATTTCCGTTTCTTAAATATATTTTATAGTATTGCTGCAGATCAAAATATATCAGCTATCTCTGAGGTTCAACTGTAAATTTCTCCAAGAAGATTTAAATCTTTTATTTCTTTGATATAGTAATGAGTTAATATGTGATTTCAGGTTTGATGGAATTTACCAAAAAATAGTTTGTTGGTAAAAAATCAAAAAAATCTAAAATCCTTTCTTTTGTGCCTGTCTTTATTCCATGGGTGTTCAAATTTGTTTTTTTAAGTGTTTCTACTTTTCATCATAATCAGGAAGCTTTTCTACACTGTCTTTTTGAGGAAGCTTTTACTGACGTAAAGCAAAAAAACAAACAAACAAACAAACAAAAAAGACAACTCCAAACTATGAAGTATTTTGCTGTATCTAAGAGAAATCAGTAAGCACTGTTCAGCCAATATTTGAAAAATTACAGTCTAGCTGTCCTGTAGTAAAAATTGTAATTTCGTAACACATAACACTGTGTTCATTTCCCACCTTATCTGTGGACATACATTTCAGTCCAAGAGTTTCTTCCTTGCCAGGTAGACTTCAAAAATATCATTGCTTAGGGCCCTTTCCACTTTCAGAGGAATGTGGATTGGGAAATGTTAAAAGAAAAAAAGAGGAGAGATTAGGCAAGCAGAAAGTTCTAGCTCGATTAAATGAATTCTGTCTTTCCAAAACAACTTAAAAATCTGAAATTGATGGGTTCACCCTTTCATATTGTTGCAGTAATAAGAACAAGATTTCTTAATTCTTCTTGTAGACGTGTACATGATCCACACACTGTAAGTATATTATTTTTAGAGGAGAAAATTTATTAAAATGTATCCTGGAATATAACAGAAAACTGTCACAAGAAAACCTTTAGCCTAATATTCTGTATCAGTCCCTTCAGAGAGCAAAATCCAGGGTAGCTTGAAGCCCACAAGCTGAACCTAACCAATGACAGTCCTCAAGATGTACGATCTCTTCTGTTTCGCTGGTATAGGAGGACAACACAAGAAACAGGCCAAGGGCCATATGCAGACTTTAAATGAGAAATAAATTGGCCAGCACATACAGTCAGTACTGCTAGTAGGTAAAAGTGACCTAATAGGATACCAATGCATGGTATGAGTTTGAGTTACCTTCATTGCTGATTAGAAGTTAGAGAATTTGTTACCTATTAAAAGTAGGGGGAATATATAGGTGTGGGAATATAATGATGGTAATTCTTGGTGAGCTCAATAGGAAGGGTGAAACCGGTGCTATAGAAATTAAGGGTTTTGAAGAGCAGAAACTGGATTTTTCTTCTCCTCAGCTCCTTTTCTTTGCTAATTTGACACAGGACTCCCTACTAATTTCTTTCATCTCATGTGGGAATAGCCAAGCTCCGGTTAACATGCCTTTGGGAATGGTGAGAAGGAGAAATCAGAACATTATTTATCTTTATGAGGTCCTGACCATCTCTT
>VZSG01000455.1:27268-40581 GCA_013398315.1 Nothoprocta pentlandii | reverse complement strand
TTTTTTTTTTTTTTTTTTTTGTCTTGCTTCCTTTTCTTACAATGGGCTTTTGAGAGGAGAAAACAAGAGCCTTTGGTGGGCTCTTCTCTGACTTGCTATCTGTGCCTTAGCCTGCAGAAACACTGGGGCTTTCCAGAGAAGTGTGCTGGAATTGTGTGCATGATCCTTCCCTGCCATTTGTGTCTTGGGCAGCTTTTTTTGCCCTCATAACAGATAAAACCATCTCTTCTTGGACTGGGCAATTTAGGGTAGAGACACAGGGGCAGAAACTGTGAAAGGTGCCCATGACTAACAGCAGTGTTAGGCAAGGCCCCTTTCCCTGATCATTCCTGAGACAAAGCTGCAGTGTGGGAGCAAGGCACACCCAGCAGCACAGGGTTTGTGAGGCACACGGAGCACTAGGGGTCCTGCAGTGTCTCTGCTGACAAGGGGAGAAAGACGAGTGATCTGTCTGCTCTTTTGCCTAAATCTGACCCTCCTAAGTAGCTACAAGAAGCTCCCTAAATCCTGTTTCTGGTCTGCTGTGAAATGTTTAACTGTTAGACCCTAGGATTACCTAAATAATGGTGATCTTGCCTGCTTATTTATTACAAGTGTCCAGTTACATTTATTATGTTTCGGAGTGAGAGATGTTCACATCACAGGGGCAATTAGAAATGAGGCTTTCAAACTCAACAGGAACTAAGTGTCTAACTACACTTCAAGCCACTGAACTCATCTCCCTAAATGTTTGTGACTTACTAAATTGTTTTAGCTTTGCAATTGTAGAACTAAGGCTGTGAAACAGTTTTGTAGATACAGAGAAATTTTTACTGTTTATACAGTGATTAACACCCCCCTTAAAACTGATCCAACCAAAGGGTGGAAACTTTGCTTACCAAGAAGCTGAGCAATTTATTCTGTATAAATTCTTCTGAAATGCTAAGCATGCTCCTGATGAAATAAAATAATATTTTTCTTTGAGAAATGAGATCTGGAGTTGAGGAAAGTCATTTACAAGATATGGATGGATGAACTGCTTGATTGCTTTCCTCAATTGCTGCAATTTACTGTCTGGCACTAAAACTTGCATAGACTGTTGTAGTTGTTCATATTAGTACTCTGCACAGTGAATTGAGATGACTGAAGAGCAAGCTCATATTCCCCTTTGCTACAGGATGAGAGTAACCTCTGACAGAGATGTGAGGTGGATGCATTAATCATGTCCCCAAGAAGTGCCAAAGGTCATTTGTTAGAGCCTGAGGGCTTGTCTTCAGATTGGGTTTCACATATCCTACATAATTTACAAACATAGGAAAAAGAGACAGTCCCTGCCTTAAAGAGATTATGATTTTAAAAGGATGGGATGAAAAGCAAGAAGAAATTTTACATATGAAGAAAATGATAATAATTTAATCTTAATGGCTTTATAAGGGAGGGGAAAGGCAAAGAAGAGAGGAGGATTTGGAGCAAGCAACCAAGCAGCATGAGGGAGATATAACATCTAACAAACCCCTCGCAAAATGCTAATGAAAACATTGCTTTCCAAATGTCTCACTTTAGGTTGCATCGACTTCAGTCCCTATCTGGCTCCACTGCAAAGCTACTGAACACAGTTTTTTGAAGTGATTGAAGGAAAACCCTAATTTCAAAATATTTCTTCCAATTAGGTCTTTCACAAGCTCTGTTTCACCAGTTCTTCTGGTGTATATATGGCATCTATAGCAGCAACCCAGATCACGTGTGGCTGAACTAGTTAAGTATAGTGAGAGTTTAGACTAGCAATTTGAATACTTCTCACTTATTTGGAAGGCTCAAAATTACTTCCTGGTTCTACTATAAGCCCTGTGGGTGAACTTTAAGAAATCACTTCACATGACAAGTAAGCAAACTAACTTTTTCACAGCACTTTGGAATATATAATTACATTGGCAGAAAGGATGTGAATGCTATTAGTAATTAAATACACAAACGTATGATAGGAAGGGTAATATTTTTTAATCACTGGGTTGTTTTGTGCATCACCACTAACCATTCCGGCTACTGCTGCACTGCACATAGGAACATTTTCTGACTCAAACTCATGTTTGCCGATGTTGCCCAAGTAGTGGCAACACGATGTGACATTTGCAGTCTAAGGGCACGCGGTAATTAAGCTTACAATACATTCCACTCATCCTTGTGTTATGTTATGGCCCCAGAAAAGGCCTTGACTTCTCTGCATGACATCTCTGACATCACAAAAAGGAAAGTACAGTGTATGGATGCAGACCTCTGTTCTCTATCTCAGATCAGCCCAACTCTTTTATGAACACTTGACTTCCTTCAATGTGATCATTTGTGGAGGTACTAATCTGCTCACTCCAAAAACTAATACAGCAAAATCATTATTCCAAGGTGTGATATGTGCTTTAAGAGACATTGGTTCCAGGTTGCATGTTTAACAGTGATGAGAATATGTAGGTAGGCATTGCTCCAGATAGAAGAAAAAAAAAAGAAACAGTTTTATAAAATCAGCGCGAAAAAATTAAAGATTGCCTATGCAGAATTTGTAACATTGAGGTGTATAGGGAGGCAGGAGTCACTGGCAGATATTTAATGTGCAAGTGTTTTGCTGCTACAGTATCATTATTTCCAGTAAAGTCAGTGGAAATATGGTTTAGAATCACAGCAACATTGCAATACTCCTGCTAGAATCAGAGCACGCTGCAGATGGAGGATTTAAGGTTTTAAACAGTAAGTAATTTCAAAGTACTAAAAATGTGAAAACAGAAGCAATTCCAGTCGTGTAGAACTATTCTGAAACATCCCTCTGAAGATAAATGCAGACACTATGCTCTTTCTTCAGTCAAAAACTTATCAATTATAGTGGAAATGTATATATTATATATATATATAAATGGAGTAGACCAGCTACCTACATTGAAACCCCATTTATGAACTTTATTGGTATATACGTCCAGCTATGTGAATACTGATTATAATTACTGCACGACGGCAATACATAATGATGGGTCATTCTGTTCAGATATCTGACTGTATGTCTTGAGTAAGTCCCGTGATAACCAATCTGCCACAGTGAGAGGAAACAGCAGTGCACAAAAGGAGTACTGTGGGCCAAGACGTGGAAGGTTATGGCTTGGCCCGTTGGCTGTCTTCAGACTGACAGTCCTAACTCTTTTTGCCTCGTTTTCCTTCCAGATGGCACAGGATTATGCTTATCATGAACAGAATACAGTCAACATATATGCTGTAGGGAAATCCGAGTAATCAGTAGGGAAATCAGTAAAGGCTGGGGATGTTGGGTGGTGCAAGATCCCAAAACATGGCACCTTCGCTATGCATTTATCTTTTTCCACGTGAAATGCTTTAAGATCTGTGGAGAGAAAAGGGAATATTGTAATACTGTGAACATTTTCAAGTGACTGTGTGTCCATTAGCTTTGCAGAAAAGCAGTGACAGAACTCAGAAAAGCAACTACAAGGCAATTACAAACATTTGCAATTGCTGATGCTGTTGCTGATGCTGCCTGCTTCTGCTTCCTTAACAAATCACATGGCTGAACATAAGCCCTGAAAAAGAGCCTGATTTCTTTTTTTCCCTCTTCCTCCTTCCCCCATCACCCCTCCCTCTCCTGAGGTGCAGTGTCAGACTTCCTCTCCCCTCTGAAAGGACCATGTGGTAAAGCACTTGCAGTAGAGACACTGGCCTTTTCTTCTGGTGGAAAAAAAAGGAGCTCCTGTTTTATGGTGGCCTGGAGGCTGAAGAACTGCCATCTGCCAGGGCTGCTGCTCTAATGGTTTCAGCAAGGAGCCCAGCTCCAGCTGAGAGGTGAAGTGCTTGGGCCCCGCTTACCCTCTGTTTATTCTGCAGACCTGAGGCTCTTTTGCCCCAGCCACCCACCTCTCGCTCCTGATTTACTCCCAGCAGACTGAAAAGTGGAATCAGCATAAAAAAAAAAAAAAAATCATTGGGAAGAGCCCATCATCCACTCTGGCAAAGCGATGTGCTTGGTTTCTCTCTTGAAGAATAAGCTTTTACTTCACTTTTCCTTCCAACTGCTGGGAAAATGTCAAGATTAGATGAGTCATGCTGCAGACTCAGATCACATCTGAGTGAAAACTTTTTTTTTTTTTTTCATTTGGTGTTTAAAGCTGTAGGAACAAGTTAATGCTGACCCCAGGATTTAATATGAAAGAGCTTTTAATGTTTCAGCACATCTTGAAGTATTAACTGCTGAAATCTGGTATATCCCAGAAACTGATATGAAAACACTTGGAAGATTTTCTTGACAAGTTGAGCCCTGCAACTCATCTTAGGAATAAGGGCCCTCAGGATTCACACATTCACTCTTACCAATACTATCTGTTACTCTGTTATTATGCCCGTTAAGCTTATAGAAAAGTTACTGCCAGCTGACATTCACATTTTAGCAAAGGTGCTACTAAGTCTGCTACTAAATCTGCCAGGTTTGCGTGAAATGATGGTTTCACACTATGGCCCAGTGTTCAAAAACCAGCAAATAAATGAATAAATAAACACTAACGCATTGACTCTTTTTCAACTGTAATCAGAATGTGCTTTTCACTGATGTGTCAGAAGTTTTCACATTATTTTATATATCTTAAATAGTTTATAGATTTATGTAATTTATGTATTTTATCTCTCTGAAAGCCATGTGCAAATGCTGGACAATCTTGTCTGTTTTGGCTGTGGATCCCAGTCTCAGTTATTATGAGAGACTAACATTTAGGGATTCTAAAGCTGTGATTTACAAAAAGCTTTCAAACTCACATTCAATTTCTGTCCCAGGATTCCTTCTCAGAAGTGACATGAGCAGCTTTGGAAATTTCCTAATTAGCTACCTAAAACCAAAATCAAAATAGACATCTGTTTCTGGAATGTGTAGACTATTCTGTCCTTAATGTTGTCAGTTTTCTTCTATGAGTTGGCTGAAAGCTATTCTATACTCTTGTTAGGGTGGGAAGTGCCATGTTGATATAGGCATGGATTGTTTTTATATGAATTGAAAGCCTTTCTATTGGTAAGACCTCCCCCCAAAGTTAAATATACTCAATTCCCTCTTCAAGCTTCCACACAGTATTTGAAGACTAATTGTTGATCATTTGCGTGGTGTTGGTGGGATCTGTTCATTCAGGTGTTCATTCATTTTATCTGTTTTCTGTCTCTAGGAGGATACATATCACAAGTAATAAAATGGCTGGAGAAGAATGAAGGAAGAGGTCAAATGCCTATCATGGAAATTATCAACTATATGAAACCTTTTATTTCTGTCTGTAGCACAAAAGCTTGGTCCAAAGAGTCATACTGAAAAGAAAACCAAAAGATTTTACAAAATGTTTGGGATTGGTATAAAAATGAAATAAATCATTGATTTTTTTTTTTTTTTTCCTTCTGTCTTGATGTTGAATTCCAGTACAGCCTACACTGCAAAAGATGTATCCAGTCCTGTATCCTACCACCTGAATGAGTTAGGATTGGAAAAAATGATATAGAAAATTTCTATTAACCATGTGAAGATGCTGCTGATTCACTGCTAGATTTGTGATCATCATTAAGGTTCAAGGCTTTCCCATGCAGCACAATATATGGTCCCCCCTTTTTTAATTCCCCCCCCAAAAGGTTTTTACATTTCTGTAAAAACTTAATTCCAGTTTCCTATGGCAGGTCATCATATTTTCTTTTTGTTCCTTTCTCTCCTTCTTTTTCCTCAATGACAATATGAAAAAAAAAGGATCATAAAATCCATACCAGAGTACAATCTTCTACACAGGGCAGGTCCAATTCAGAATCTATAAATCCCATACATTTTTTATCCTGAACATTGAAAAGTAGAGAGATCCATATTTTTAATTGTACTTTCATGCCACATTTCCATACTTCTTTCTTATTTCTCAAAGTTTCTGAAAACAAATTAACCAATTTCCAACTATTCCTTCTTATGTTTATGCCCTGTTCAGTCAAGACAGATAGCAGAAACCATTTTAATTCTTCCTCCTCCTCCTCTGAAAGGGAGGAGTAAGCTGGCATGTTTCTAAGAAAAGGAAATACTTTTTCCCCCCCACACACTATTTCTCATTTGGAGACTTATTGTCCAAGTGTTATTGTATATATTTCCCTGCTTTATTGTGTACCAGATTTGCTTGTTGGCAGCGGACCTGAACTTCTGTTCTGTTGCTCCTGTGTATTAATTCTTGTGCCGCTGTTATGTGACGGAAGTCTGGACGCGAGCTCGTTTAATGCCCTGTTAACCTGAAGGAATTGACTGGAATTTATTGCCTTAGGTTAATCCCTCTGATTTTCACCTTTCTTCTTGGATAATATGCATTTCACTGTGTGAAATACACGTCTGATTCAGTAGTGGTTACGTTAACAACAGTGGGATCCTGCCTGGGGACAAGGCTGGGGATGTAATGCCCTTGTAGCTCCAGATATTTTGTGTTGGTAATTGTGCATATACTTTCCGCCTGCTGTTTTGATCCTGCTGTTGCTATTGTTTGCTAGAGACTCATGCTGCTGTGTCCTGCCTCCCTGCCCAGCCTAAATTCCTCTGTACCCACCCCACAGGCCTTTTGTGTGATGCCAAGCTAGGAAAAATGCTGGCATCTGATTTACTGGTGTTCTTTTGTTGCCTGGGGGAGGTATGTGGGAAAGGCAGTTCACCACAATCACAACTGAGACTTGGCACACACCACACAACAGTTTCCACTAGAATTCTCTCTGGCTGAAAGATGATTTTGCTTCAGGTGCACACACAGACACATGCACACACTTTGTGTGCTGCAATTGAGTTTTATTTGCCAGAACAACAGAGGAATGCAGCTGTTACAATTTTATGCTTTGGTTTTCACACTCCAAGTGACATGTTATATTAATGTATTATTTGTATTACATTAGTCCCTCAAGGCCCTCACCAACATCTGAATCCCATTGTTCTCATCACTATACAAACACATAGTCAGAAACAGACCCCCAGCACAGAAAAAACTTAGGGCTATTTACACTGCCTGAATGAGGATTAGGAGGACCACAGTGCCCATGTCTCCAAAAATCATTGAGACTTCCATATTTCCAAGCACCATCCTACTCCTGACACATATAAACCAAATAGAAGTCACAAAGTGCTATCTAAAATAAACAAGACACCACCCAGGACTTCCACATGGCCAAAACCATCCTGAATAAATAAACAGGAGAAAGCTGGACCTACCTCTTCAGTAGTTCAAAACCAGGTACCTTTAATAGCCCAGAACATTAGTCACAGTTGATCATGGCTTGCTGCATTAGAAGGTGTTCAGGTCTGGTGATGCTCATCTCCTCAGCCTTGAGGGCTTGAGCCACAGTGTTCATAGGCAGAGAAAATCCTTCCTCCAGCCTCTGTTTTCCCCAGTACAACTTTTTGTTTATGCCTCAGGGCAGCCAAGGACACACACAAAAAAAAAATGTTTAGAAGGCAGGTGATGTAGTATATGAGCACATGAAAAGAGGTACGTTTTGTTTCTTGTTTCTATGGCTGAAAATACACTTGACATGAGCAAAACATAAAACCAAAACTGAACTAAGCTACAGAGGAGATTATAACTACACCTGTCTTGAGATTAGAAAGTTCTTGGTCTGGAGAGGACAGTGTTATCCAATACATTATTGTTATGTATTTTGAGCTCTCAGAGAAAAGCCAAAAGGGTTTTTCCAGTTGCAAGGTCTGTCCTAGGCAGACAAGTGCTCAGGTTCAAAATATATGGTAAAAACATATATGGCAAAAAAAGAACAACAAAAGATCTGGATTATGAAACTGGACAAGGGAGAAATTGAGATTTCCTCCTCAAACTCCTTGTTTACCACTTGTCTTCCTTGCCAAGGGTTACAGCCCTTTCTGTGTTGCTGGTTTGGCTGTTAGTGCATCTGCCCAACACCATTTCATCCAGGTGGGATAGTTTGGCAATAATCTTCTCAACCTGTTCAAGGCAACCCCATTTAATTTTGCTGAAATAGGTTGAGGGATGCTTGCATGAGAAGCAGAGACAGCAGATTGAAGAGGGTGGTAGTTTCTGGCATACTCTGAGATTGTAAATTTCAAATGTCTTCATCATGAATGTTTTGTGCTACTCTTCTAATAACTAATAATATGAATGACATTTTAATTTGTGATGGTTTCTCTTCCTGACTTACACAAAACAAGAGAGGCCACACAGGATGACCTTAGTTTGATATTTTCATTTCCCTATTTTCCCATCATTCTTTTGGGATTTTTATTTTTTTCTTTTAGGAGAGTGTTAAAGGATGATTATTGCTTTCTAGAAAATAGGTGCTAACTAACACTGAATTCTCACAAGTGTGGTATCAGGTCCTTCACATACTACCTGCTGTGCTAGTTTCAATGCCTACTTTTCTGATCACCTAAGCTATCAAAATTTTCTGTGGGTCTGAGTCCTCAGAAGAGTTATCAGGGACCGACTTTTTCCATTTTTCAGTTGGGGTATTATCATGCTGTTGTCAGATGGACAAATGGAGACCTGTTTCCACGTTTTAATTTACAGAGATTAACAACAGGGCACAACCTGTTTCGGATTTTGTTTTCTTTCCCATCTGTGAGTTTAAGAGCAATGAGACAGGTCTCTGGTCTGGCCAGTGCAAAACCAAGTCTGTCACATAGCTGGAAGGCAAAATTGGGTTCCTTTGGCTCTGAAATTGTAGGTTTGGGTGGATTTTTCTGTTCTGTTATTTGTGTATGCTTCTCCCAAGTAAATATTTACTGATTAAATGTTTCATTCTTTAAGTCCTGATATTGAGAGGACTGTAACTTTCAGATTGCTGACAAGATCTGCAACTCAGGAAGAGTGTGTTGGTATAACAGATACATAGATTTTGCCAAAATGAAATACAAGAAGGAGACTATCTGAGATAGGTCACACATTGTGTTTTGGATTTGATTCCTTCCATCTGTTTGCCATAACTATCTCTTCCTGATCCAGGACAAAGCTTTTCTGGAGCATGTCATATTTTTCTGTTCTCTTATGCAAATTCTGAGATTCATTCTGCAGTCTTTGCGAGTAGTTCATCAGTCAGTTCAGCAGCAGTTGCTAGGCCTAAGTTGTGAGGTCACTATTGAGAAAAAGGTAGTAACAGATTCCAAAACAATTCAAAGAAACAAAGACCCATAAAATGTTCAAGTATAGTTGCCGATAGTTCGGACTTACAGATCCAGACGTCTCAGCTACTTTCTTTTTCTCTATCTGAAAGATCCTCTTTTTCTATGTTTATTCATGTATCCATGTCCCCCAGGTGTCAGTCCTCAGTCCATTCCTGTTTAATTTATTCATCATCAATGACCTGGATGAAGGCCTGCCCCTCAGACAGTTTGCTGATGATACAAAACTGGGGGGAGTAGCTGATGCCCCACAGGGCTGCACTGTCATCCAGAGGGATCTGGGCAAACCGGACAACTGGGCAGTGAGAAACATGATGAAGTTCAACAAGGGCAAGTGCAGGGTCCTGCACTTGGGGAGGAATAACTTCATGCATCAGTACAGGCTGGGGACTGACCTGGAGAGCAGCTCTTCAGAGAAGGACCTGGGTGTCGTGGTGGATGACAAGTTGACCATGAGTGTGTATAAATACCTTAAGGGAGGGAGTGAGGAGGAGAGGGCTGGGCTCTTTTCAGTGGTGGACATGATAGGACTAGAGGAAATAGCCACAAACTGAAACATCAAAAGTTCCACAGGAACTTAAGGAAAAATTTCTTAACAGTGAGGGTGACAGAGCCCTGGAACAGGCTGCCCAGGGAGGTTGTGGAGTCTCCTTCTTTGGAGATCTTTAAAACCCGCTTGGACGCAGCCCTGTGCCACGTGCTCTAGGTGACCCTGCGTGAGCAGCGGGGTTGAACTAGATGACCTCTGAGGTCCCTTCCAACCTTAAGCATTCTATGATTCTATGATTCCTCTCTAAAGGTCCATTCCAACCTTAATGATTCTATGTCCATTTGATTTGATTTCAAGGAAGATGATGTAATATCTTCAGCCTTCTTTGTCAATCACCTATTTGGAGATCTTTTTTCCTTTTTCCTTTTTTTTTTCCCCAAAGCAAAATGTATTTTTTCTTTTGGATTTACACATGTAATTATCAACCTCACATTTTTTTTTCCCAGTATCTTCATGTAGTATTCTTTCAAGAGCAGTAATAGAATAAAAATACTGATTGTTTGGAGGTCAGAGTTGCAGAATATAGTAATATGGATATAACTAGAATGGAACCAGGACTTGTATAACTGAATAAATAAAATCAGCCTCATGATAAGAAATTTACTGGAATTTCAGGGATTAAATTAGAAGTTTTCTATGATGAAGGATCATCTTGTTAAAGGGTTTTCTCATGTCTTTCACCATAAGCTAAATAATTTTCTATAGATCTGTCATGGAAAATATTTCATACTTATTTCATGCCTTTTTTTATGCTGCAAAATGCCTTCTTATTGGCTCTACTTAATAGCAGATGATAGTGGAATTATATCATTGAAGAAAAAAGACAATAACAAAATAGAAAATAAAATGAATCTATCCCAATCTCATTTGTGTAGGCTGTGCTGATTTCAGATGTGTCTCTCTTCCAGGAATCTTAAGATTTCTATGCAATCTAGGTCCTGTGACCTACCTGAAGATTCAAGTAGGTTCAGATCTGCCTGAGAGGCAAATACTGCTGCATAAATTCTAGAAAAACTTGCTTCCTGGCAAAATCCAAGGGAAGAGAGAGACCTAGGAACCATTTATTTTTAATACTAATTACCTGGCTTCCTACTACAAGTCCCCTGCATACATTGTGTTGTCTTACTGATCCAGGACTGGTTTCTCTAATGTAGCTAGTTGCTCTTGACTACTTACATTTCTATTTTCCTGGGCATGTATATACATTTTTTTTTCTATATTGATTGTTTTTCCACTTGTTTCTCTGCTTTTACTTTACCAGAGCTAATCACTCAAAGTTTATATAGTCTATAAGAATGAACTTCTAAGTTAGAGGCTATTTTATAATAATTTGCAGGTTTATGTAATTTTCCTCACATTTGGCAATGTCTCAAAGCCCATATGCCAAACTTTGCGTAAACAGGAGTAATCATGATGGTTCCTTAGCAGCCTGCAGATTAATTAAAGACAGGAAAAACAAAACTAATTGTAAAACAACAGGAAAGAGACCGAAGGCAATAATAAAAATGTCATGTATTTAAATAGGCTTAATGCACACAGTTTGTGCATGGCTCCAAATCATAAGTCCAATAGATTTGACACATGCTTTCCATGAAATCATTTGGTTCCTTAATATTTTCACCTTTCCTCCCCCTTACTGCTCATTATGAAGAAGTTCTGCTCTCTGTCTGTGCCATACTCCTTGTGTAGTGTCTATTTCTAGCCCCTCTCCCACCTACCTGATCATGTAATGAAAGTTGTGTGCTTGCTGCAGCAAAGAGTAAACACATTTGGCAGACTGAGGGGCAAACCCTGTCTTGATACTGATTCTATGTGCAGCTGCAAGAAAATTGTATTATCTGCTTTCTACTGGCTTCCTTACTGTGCATGCCTTATTCGCCTTTCATGTAGCGAATCTTTCATGAAGAAGGGATCATTCACTCTGCATGGATGAGTAGGAAGAAGCTCTAGTACTGCCGATTCCTAGCATGGTATCTCTGCAGTGCATTTTGCAAAAACATTATCGCTTCTGATATGTTAGGGGTCTTCTTCATCTGTCTGCTCTCCTCAGAGGGGCTGCAGGGATCTTCCTTCTTTCATTCCACTGGAAGAGCTATTAACGCTTCCTGGAATGACTGAGCTGTTGACACCCTATCTCTGTGTTTATATAGCCAGATATGAGTCTAAAAGAAAAAAAAAAAGTGTCATTATTTCATTATTTCAACAGGAGATTAGTGCTTACATGAGGGGGTGGAGAGCATATAGGAAGGCCAGACAGAGGCAATACTGTTTGGAAGAGGACTCGAATTAGAAAGGCTATGTAAGACATCCTCTGTATGTGTCAGTGGTGCAAAGCCCTAAGGCAACGTTTGACTTGGTGCTCTCGCAGCTCTGCACAAAGATGTATTTCACAACAGCCTTCCAAGCAAGGAAGTTCCCTCTCATCCACAAAGCCCGTTCCAGACGCGGGTCACTGGAGAGCAATGCATGTCGCATGTGCTCTCTTCGCCTGGGAGTGCTTGCTGGCACTGAGCTCCCTTCTGCTGCCTGCCCCAGGACACGAACAATAGCAGCACCCGCTCCGATGCCCCGAGGGTGCTGAGCTGACTAATGCTAAACCACTGAGCTTTCCATTATTTCCTGAAAGAACACGCTGCTCTGAAACTAAGCAAGGAAAATCATGACAACTAAATTTAAAAGACGTTCTCATTTAAAGAAGGGCCTTTATATCTCAGCAGCGGCTTTCCTCCTGAGGAAATTTATATTTGATCACTTCTCTGGCTTCTTTTTTTTTTAATTTGTTTCAGATATGTATTGTGTCTTTATTAGTTCTTTGCCTGAGGTGCTAAGAACTGCTTTTCTAAATTGCACTATAATTCATTTAATTGTTGCTTATTTTCCATTGTCATATGTTACTTTTCCTCTACAAACCCATCCTTTGTTTTCTTAGCTGAACTAAGTTTACATATTTTCATATATATGAAAATAGCTCCCATTTGCAGAATAAAGGTGTGAGCTATGTTTCAACTTTTAAGAGAGAAAATAAAAGCTGAAAGAACATACATGATTATTTTCCTTAGAAATGTGCTCCTCCTCACAATATTAAAAGACAGACTAAATGCCACAGAGTTTGTTTTCATAACAAATATACAAGATACATGCAAGTCCTTGCACAGATCATGCTTACGTAAGTAATCAAAGTCCTTTTATTTCTTTCATCTGCTTAATGAACTTGTTTCTATGTTCTAGCATATTGTTCATTTTCCTCATGTGCTACACCTTTGAGGATGCCCATCACTGAAGTCTTAGGAAACCTTCAAATTCAAAAGGTTATTCTCTTAGTTCTCTGAGAAACCTAATTACCTAAAATTTCCAATTAAATCTTTAAAATGTCTTTCTAGGGTAGTCCAATTAAAAACGAACATTTTTAGCTCTTAATGGGTCTTGATGGAATGTTATTTGCATGTACTTGAAGGTAAATCTAAGCTTTTCAATTAAAAAAAGGATTCCTGTTTTTTACCATAAAGCATATAAAGCAATACCTTAAATGACTCATTGAAATCAGAAACCTTTTTTATAACTGCACTAAATGAGTTTGTTGATAGTAAAAAGAGTGAGACTTTGAAGGATACTTAG
>VZSG01000454.1:585968-656391 GCA_013398315.1 Nothoprocta pentlandii | reverse complement strand
TTGGCGGCGGCGGCGGCGCCGCGCGGGTCTCGCCGGGCTCTGCGTGTCCGGGAACCGCGGCCGCTCCAACTGCCAACTGTCAAAATAAACGCGGGGATGAAGCGGATTGTTTAACAAAAAGGGGGGGGGAAAAATCCGCGGAGCTCTGTAAATACCCGGCCGGTAGTGCTTGGCGGCATTGTTTTTTCCTCTTTTTGTTTTATTTTTTGTATTTGGAGCCGGATTTGGAGCCCTTGCTTACACCTGTGCCAGCGCAGAGCAGCGCCTGGCCGCGGTGCAGCCCGGCGGAGGGTTTGTGGGTGCCGGGCAGCGGCCACGTGTCGCGGGGACCCCCGGGGCGCAGGGGGACCCGCAGGGTGGCCGCCCGCCCTGGCCTTGGCCCCGTTGGTGCCGGGGAGCCCACTCGTGCCCCGCGGGCTGGGGGCGGCGAGGCCGGGCTTTGCGTGCTTGCGCTGAGACGGAATTCTGCTCTTCCGCAGACAAAGCCCCCGTTCGTGTTGTCGGAGGGTTTTGTGGGCACGAGGGCTCACGGATTTGGCAGGGGTCCTTTTTTTTCAGGGAGAGGAGCGACTTTTGTGGTTGCAACTTCATAGGGCATTTCAGAAAATGTCTTTGTTGCGTTAGGCTTCCTTATTTATTTTCCATTTCCATTGAAAATAATTGCTTCTCGGCTCTAAGCTCGGAATGGCTACTACTTGCATCCTGTTGTAATCCTATATTGCTAGAGTGGAGCGCAGAAACGTTACCCAGTTCTGCCAGCTAATATCACATTCAGATAAAACAATAGCTAGCACACTGAGACTTGACATACTTTTAATGTTCATGTGATAGGTGGCACATTTTGACCTAACGATTTCATGCTGCGTTGAGAAATTATGTCACAAAATCATTGTTAGGTGCTTTTTCCTACAGCTTGGCGTATGTGCTCAGAAAGTTGTTGCTGAGGATCGGAGAGAGGAGGGTGTCTCGGGCTTCACCCGGTGCAGCCGTTGTTGTTTGTACCAGCCTGAAGTTTTTATTGGGGTGTTAGGTGAGGAGGTGGCACATCCATGATGGGGTGGGATGGCTGCGGTCCTGGCAAGGGACATGTGCGGGTGCTTATGAACCTGAGATGAGACACCTAGCCCTGGGTGCCGTGGAGAGATTCCCTGGTGCTTGACGGTCTCACGGTTGGAGTCCGGTGTTGTCCGGCCCTTTGCAGTGTGGGGCGACATGGCTGTGGTTTCCAGGAGGACGAGGCCCAGCCGCTGCCAAGATTGTCCCACCTTGGCTTTGTGCTGGAACTGCAGCCTTTCCTCGGGGTTCGTTGCTGCTGGTGGCGTGCGGAGACGGAGGGCACTTCGTCCGTGGGCGCGAAACGTGGTGAGGTGCAGGACCTGCCTACACCACTGCAGGACCTGGACCAGGACTCCAGAAAAGGGGAGGCAGCGCCTGCTTGCTTCCTGCGATGGCAGAGTGACGGCGGACGGAGCTTTGGGTGCCTGGGGACGACCTTTCGGCAGGGGATGTTGGACCTGGGAGAACGCAGGGCGTCGTGCCAGGATCTGTGGATACTCTGTATAAAGGTGTGAATGAGAACAAAGGCTTTGACACAGCTTCGTTTTGTCATCCCCTGCCACGCTCAGCTGCTGAGGAAGGGAAGGCCCAGTTGGGCAGAACGCGGCTCGTGCAGGAAGGGCGCGCGGGCCGGGCATGCGACCTGCGGCCCTGCTGCCAGCAGGGGCAACTTGTGCCCCTTGATCCCAGCTGTGGGAATGTGGCCGACAGCGGGGCGCGTTGCTTTGTGTCCCCTGAAGCACAGCTACTTTTTTAGCCATCTTCCACCCTTTGAGTTGCTTCCTTTCCAGTAGCCTCCTCCACTTTGGGAGTGTAAATTGTTGGGTGTAGGAATACAGTCTGTCTGCTTCTGGTTATCGCTTGCTGGTTTTATGACAGCCTGTACCTTGATCCCTTTAATGTTTACATGAGGACTAGAGGAGAAGAGGGAAGCGAACAAAGACAGGGGGTTCCCTTTGATGGTTTTTGTTCCCTAGGGAGGACGGTCGTGCAGATCTGGCTTTCTTGCCAACGTGGCCGGGCCGACCTGGTTGCAAGCAGCTCCGCTGTGGTGGTGTGGGCTGAGAGTCTGTGTCCTGCACTGGGGAGCATCCTGGAGCTCTGACCTTTGGAGAGGCAGAGCAAGCAGCTGGGCTGCAGTCCCGGGACTCGATCCGTGTCTTGGGCTCCTTCGCCAGCTCTGCTGTGGGGACTGAGAGCAGCAAGGTCAGCCATGTGCACTAGAGCAGCTACCTGCGGGCACATCCTGACCTCTCTGGAACTGTCTGTGAGCAAAAACATGGGCACCGTGGGTGCCCTGGGAAGCTGGCCCCTTCTCCAGGTTGGGCCCCACGCTGCTTCAGGGGAGGTTTTGCTGTCGACAGTAGCAGTAGAAAATTCCCCACGTGCAGGTGGACATTTTAGACACCAGATGGACAGGGAAAGGGGGCTTGTTTGCAAGACACCCGATTGCAGCCCGTCCGCAGCACCCTTCTCCACGCCTGGCCGTGCCGGCGAGGCCTGTGTGGAGCCACGGGACGGGCTGCGACTCCCTCCCTGCGCGCGTTTGTGTCCCCGTGGGCGGCTGGGACCGGACGCCGGCGCCACGTGGCCATGTGCTGCTGAGGAGCCCTTTACTGGGATGAGAAATGAAATCTGACCTGAATGCTAAGATGGCTTGGAGGCTGCGAAGCACTTCATGTTTCCTGAGTCAGCTTTGGCCATCCCTGTAGAGCAAGCAGTTGTTTTTGTCTTTTGGGAGCGCCGAGTTCAGGTAATGAGCTTTCTTGGTGTGTGTTTGTTTAGCTCCAGCACAGGCGGCTTGTCTGACGAGCCTGGATTAGGACACACGTTTATAAAGCGTGGATGTAAACGGTGTGGGACGGCGAGAGATGAACTTGCATTTAAATGGTGTTTCGTGCAACTGGCAGAGGTTCTCGCCACGCGTTTGTTGAGCTAATTTGTGCGCAGGCATTAGGCTGTTCCGAGACATGCTAAATTATTGTCAGGTAAAGCCCGGTGTAATTAATTACAAATGAAAAATGCTGACAAATATTTGTCCAGGAGCTGTTTAATGAGTTTCATATTCTGTGTCAGATGATTCCATCCACCTTGTGTAAATAATTTTTAAGCAATGTTCTACGGAGTTTGTGTGGTTAAGCAGATGTTGAGTATGGTGCTTTTCTATGCTTCACAGATAAAATACTACACGACTAGATGGGGCAAGGCCTCAGAGGTGATACGGGCTTTAAAGCAGGCCCACAATACTATTAAACAAACAAAATGGGGCAAAACCAGGAAGGTTTAAAAGATACCACAGTCCAAAGTGTATGTCTTTGTGCTGTGTGCACAGCCATTAGTGCCTTCTGTGTGCATCTGCAAGCAGGAATTTGCTTTAATAACCTGTGTGTGATCTCCATCACTGAGCATGGCCCGCTGAAAATGCTCGTAAATAAATTTGTTGGGTGACAAAAGAAGTTTTGGGTTGAATCCCGAAAAGCTTGGCTCGCAGTGTGACTTTTTAAAATTCTTTCTCTCTCCAAGTCATTCTCTCCTTCCTAGCCCTTTGGTTTGCTTGATTAGCCGTTTGTTTGAACTCTGAGCTGTCCCCAGGCGCAGGTTTGTTGGGCCTTGTGTCCCTGCCTCCCCGTTTGGCAGGGCCCGGCGGAACGTGGCGCGTGGGCTCGTGCTGCCTGCGGAGCTCCCGGCCGCCCTCCTGCTTGTTGGCCGCTTGGCTTCCTCGGGGGTTGTCGTAGCCGCCGTTGGCACGTGCGAGTCTTCGGATTTAGGCCAACAGAGCAAAGAAGGTAGGGCTGAATGGAGACACGTGTGGGTGGTGAATGGCACGGGGTTTGTGCCAGCGAGTACTCGGGCGAAGAGGACCTCTTGGTTGTTTTGACTTTGTGTTTGGAGAAAATAGTAAACCGACCTCAGATTGAACTTGAAGATAACCTTGACGGGGCCACCAGTTCTTGTGACGAGTGCCCCGAGCCGCCAGGAGGGCTGCGAACGGCAGGACGCCTGTCTCCCCCAAAGGAGCCATTGGGGTCTTTTTTTTTTTTTTTTTTCAAACCTATGTTACCAACATTTGCTCCTTTCTGTGGGGGCTGCCCCAGACCTCACGGGTTGGGAAAGAGCTGAAGCTGCCTCTTGAGGGACAGCGAGACTCAGAAGTGTGACCACGGCATGAGTATTCTTTGTAAATTCCCCAAGCTGGCGATGTGATGAAGCCTGGGATTTTTGACTTGCACAAGGAGGGTATCAGGAGACACGACAGCCTTGAACAAAAGAAGGAAGAGTTGAAACCCCAGGGCTGCATTCTTGAGGTCACTGCGATTCAGGCAGTGGCCGCTGGCTCCCCTGTCTGTGATTAACATTAATGGGAGTTACAGTGAGTATCCAAAGGACCAAAGACACCCTTATCCTTTCGTATCTTGCATCTTCTACTGTTTGGGTGAGAAAGTAAGCCTGTTCTCATCAAATATCCGGGGCTGCTGCTGGGACACAGGAGTGTAAAGAAGCAGGTTTATAAAATAAGGGGAAAGATCAGGAACTTGGAAGGAAAATGATCACTAGGGAAAGGCACAAAAAAAAAAAAAGACATCAAGGGGCTGAGTAATTGAAAGACTGAGTTACAACAGTGAGATCAATAGAGGAATATCAGGGACTGCATGGGGACATGGGGCCCTGGAGGGAGATGCTGGTACTGAAAGTGGGGTGTTGAGGGACGTCTGTTGCTTTAGGTGTAAATGCTCCTTGGTGCAGGTTACCCAGCGGGAGATGCAGCCAAATCTGTCCCCGTTTATGAAGTCCTTAAACCTGGTCACTCCTTGTCTGGGAGAATGCTAGAAAGACCCTGCACTTTGAGACAGCCCCTTTCCCCCTTCCCTGCTGGCTGTTGATTATTTATTTGTTTGTTTGTTTATTTTAAGGGTGGTTTCTGTCAGTTTGGCTGGAAGACCATGCACATTACACTGGAGGTCTGACCTGCAGCCTTGTAATTATCTGCAGCTAAATTAGAAGTTTAATCTTTGTTCTGAGCAACAATAAGTTGAGGCAGATATGTTTTAAAAATAGCCCAAGCTCAAATTTAGTGAAGTCTCAAATGCAATTAATAAAAGGGTAATGGAGTTAGGAAGTTGTGGGCTGAAATGTGGAAATGTTTAACTCTCAGTTTTCCTTTAATTCCACTTCAGCATTCTGTTTAGGGCAACATTGCAGTGGCTCTGTGAGGGGAAATTGCTTGCACTGTTTCTCTGTGTTCTTATACATCACCCTTATGATTTATCAGTTCAGTATCTGTGTTCTCGTCGGGTTTGGCTCGGTGTGCGCCACAAATTACCAGCCGTAGCATTTTTGTGTAGTCAGTTTGTTGTCATTTTGACTTGGTGCCAAGCCAGAGTGAAGCCCACTTCAGAACATCATAGTCGTCTTAACTCCTTTGTTGTAAAATAGATGTTATGAAAATCCACTTTGTAAGTAATGAGAAATGGCTAATGCAGGTAGGGATTTGTTTTGCTGTAACAGCAGAACATGCAGTGGCAATTTGTCAGCTCCTGAGCTCGGCTCTGCTGCACAGTTTGCCTTTAAATAGCAAGTTCCCTTAAAAATGTTAGGATTTTTCTCCTTGTATCTTGGCAACACTAGTAGTGAAGTTCATACGCTTGGTGGGGAGAGAAGCTTTTAACCGAAAGGGTTTATCTTTAGCCTAGTAAAAGTTACAGGAAGGAGTCTGGGTTGTTTTCTTGCCTGTGGGGGTGATGGATAAAAAATCAGCCGAAAAACAGCACGAGTTGATTCCCTGGCGGCGCTGTACTCCGCTTTGTGGGCTCCTGTGCTCGGGCTGGCCTGGTGGTGGGCACGGGGCTCCGCGGTGTCCTTTCTGTTGAGCGTCGCGTGCTGCGGGTGCTGGGCCCTGTTGGGGTGGAGCGGCAGGGCCCCTCGCCGCCTCCACGTGGATCCGTGCACTGGCACCGCTCATTCCTGGGATCTGGGGGGAATAGTAGCACTTCACAGCCATTGAGGAGAGCCGAATTTGGTGCACTCTGCGGAAGAGGATTTTTTTGGTAATCTGTCTCCCGTGTGTTTGGTTGGATCCCTGACTGGAAGTTGCTTCTTCTCTATAACCAGTGCTTTTACGAAGTGACTCTTTCGGTGCTTTTGTTTGGGGAGTTCCTGGTTTGTGAGTAAAACCTGCACCACCCTGTCCTCCCTGTCGACAGGCACTGTCTTGTGCTTTGTTGGATGATCAAGGGGACCTCCTGCCTCGGAGGATGGGAGCTACAGGCATCGCTGGAGTGAGACCACGCAGGGCAGTTTGTGGACGTGGTGGGATGACATCAGGCATAGCAAGGGGTAGGCGCCCGCTTTGGGCTAGGCATCGGGAGACAGGGATCCCTGCTGCGGTGGAGCTGGCAGCGTCGCCTCGGATTAGAGCTCGAGCACGTCCCACGAGCGGGAGAATGAATCCAGCGTGTCACGGCTTTCCAAATGAAGGCCATTTGTTCCTCTTCCTTTTGAGACGAATGGTGCCAGCTCGCCAAATTCTTTTTGCTGCAAGGTCATGGAAGACTGGGTTAGTACCAAACCTGTCACTACAGTGGGTAGCAATTTAACTCTCTCTCACAAATGCCTGTGGAGAGCGGCAGGTCTGTGCTTTTAGCAGTGTCTCGTAGTCTCTGCTCGGGGTGGCAAGGAGGAGCTCGCAGGTGGATGTGTGCCGTGGGCTCCTTATTTGTCAATGCAAACCTGTGAGCAAATGCAAGACCCAACTTTCTGCACATGGGGCCGACGGGATGTGCGTTCCTATGGACTTACTTTTACTCAAACTGGTCATCCCTATGCACTCCGAGGGCTCTGCCACATCACCTTTCACTAAAGGCAGGTTGTGTCTTTTGGCTTATTCTCTTGTTTTGCTTTAGGAGAAGCAAGATCTAGTGGGAGCGACCTCTTCCTGCAGTGCATTCCAGCCTTGGTGATTTACGAAGGCAACACACCCTGTATCTTAATGGAATTCTGGGCTTTGGGTGGCTAAAATTCTGCACGGCTATTTGCATTACACAGAAATTGTAATAGACTCAAATTGGTCTTTTAAAACATGTTTGAAATCTCTCATGCAATTTTATGGTGGTCAGACCTAGAAGCAGCTTTATGAGAGTTTTTGGAGAGGTCATGCTCTGTAACCAAGGGCCTATGAGGGAGATGATGATTTTGCAGAGGAGCAGTGCGTAATTGGGGGAGTATTTGAGGCCGGTTTTCCCTGGGTCTCAGGGACTCCTGCCAGCTGCTCGTGCCCCTTTTCCTGTGGGTGGTCCTGGCTACTGTGTTCCCGGCTGCCCTTGGGGCTCGGGATGACACGGCTGCTGCGTGTGGCCTGGCCTGTGCTCGCAGCGCAGGGGTGTTCGGGTTCCCCTGGCACTGGGGAGACGGCGGCAGCCGCAGCTCCACCACAAGTCACCACCAGGCGCGGGGACGTGGGACCATGGCAGTTTCCTCGCGCCCGGGCCTGCGGCATGGAGCTGCTTGCTGAAGACATCAATTCCTGTTTGTTCTTCCTCTGCAAGGGGCCCAAGGCCTCAACTGAGAATCTGCTTTATTGTTTTGAGAGCCCTCCCTGCCCGCGTGATGGGGTGGGAGGAGAGGGTGGCCGGGGGGCTGGCTCCTTGCCCCCGTTTACCGCGCCCGGCCGGTGGGTGCAGACTCGGCTGCGCTCCAAGCAGGACGGCAGGCGCGAGCGGCCGCAGCAGCAGCAGCAGGAGCGGCTGTCGCCCCGAGCAGGGCCGGGGAGCTGCTGCTGCTGCTGGGCACTGTCTGGCCGGCAGCTCCCTTAGCGCCGTGGGTTCTCGTGTGCCTCAAGGGCAGCCTAACCTTCCAGTGGAGTCTTCTGATGTGAAATTTTGGCTCTTCTCCTCCCCTCCCTTAAAAGAAGATCAAAATAAATACTAGAAATCAAAACCGTCTGTTTTGAGAAGGCCAAATTGCCTCTCTGTGTTTAATGTGATTTGGATATTACTGAGCGATTAAAAGTCCTGGATTTTTTTTTTTTTTTTTAGCTGGTTGGCCATTGTAGGCAGTGATGCTTCCAGCATTAGTCATTTTTAACTCTGGAAAAAAAATGAAAATGCAATTAATGGGGCTCAGCAACTGAGTTCACTGGACTTCAAAATTTACTTTTTTTTTTTCTTTTTAATGAGTTCTGGGATCAGAAAGATGCATCTGGTAGGCGGATTTGCCAAGTTTTCGACCTCAGAATGTGTGTTGAAAAACGCAGTGAATTATGTAGCTACAAAAATGGTTCTTTACATGTTTATAAGACCTCAGTGCAATCTCCTTAAATTTGCCTAATGACAAACAGCTTCTCACGGCCCGGGAGGACACACTTGCCCTGCACTGGCTCCTCAAGCAGAGAGTGTTTGCAGTGGGATGTTGCTACGAGTGCAGGAGTTTTCGAGGATCCATTAAAATATAGAAAATCATGGTATTAGATCAAAGCAAATAGAAGAGAGGGAAAGCCCGTGGAGAGAGAGAGGAAAGGAAGCACTGAAACATTGGAAATACGGGGTGTATGGGCTGAGATGTTGTGTATCCACTGCTGAACCGGAACGTTCACAACAACTGCTCGTCGCGTGTGTGTATTTATAGCCATTCACATAATGAAGAAGTTGCATGAGGTTGTAATAACATATCAAGATGGATGTAATTAAAACAGAAGCAAATTGACACCTCCAGATTAAAGGCAAACTCTAAACTAATACACCTGTATGCTGTCACTTATGTATTAGTTGTCTGGGGCAGGCTGCCAGATATGCAAATAAAAAGGCACTGGCAAATTTCCTTGGGTGTGCGGTTATGGAAAACCCAGCTATTTAATAGTTTACCTAGCCCTGCTCAGGTCTGTAGCAACTGTAGAGTTTACTAATTTGATGTCACTGCTGTTTTATGATTTAAATGGTGCAAATAATAATACAGAAAGGTGGGGAAAGCAGAAAGAAGAAACCCACCAGAGGTGGCTAACATAGAATATTCTTTGCAATGGCAAACATGCCTTAAAAAAAGAGGTGTAAATTGGATTGTTTAGCATTTGTCTCGGCCTCTGTGACTGCGGAGGAGTAGGGGAGCCTCTCTCTGACTTTCAGCAGCCCTTGAGCTCGGTTAGGTGCTTTTGGAAGTTGTGCTGCAGCCCCCAGATTCGGTTCTTGTATGCTGCAGGTGATTGAGGTTGATAAGGAAGCCTCTCTTAAAATACATATATTTCAGATATCCTAGAACAATTCAAATCTGGTGTAAATCATCAGTGGCTCTGTGAAATGTCTATAACTGTGCCTTAGCAATTTTCTGTAATAGTGGTTTTCAACCTGTTTCAATTTGCAGACACCTAAAATTTTTCCAGCAGAGTCGCGGACACCTGGATAGTGCATTTAAACCTGCAAACTAGTGATATAAAATAGTCTGGTGCGGAGCAGGAAGAGAATTGCTGTGCTCATTAGTGTCTTCCAAGCGTGTGAATGGAGTTAGAAGGCTTTCCCAGCATAGCCTTTGCCCTGGAGAACCCGCATTCCCTGGAAAGCCCCAGGGATGGAGATGGGAGATGAGACCCATGTGGCTGCTGTGTTGTGTCCTCTGCTCAACAGCTTGTGCCGGCACCTCCAGCTGCTCCTGCCTGTGTTTGGAAGTCCGACCTTTGTGGGTTTGCTGGTGTTTCCCTCGGCGGCAGCAATCCCAAAGAAACCCAGCGGCCTCCTTGGATGACCGTAGGCGGCTGGGTTGGCAGTGTGAAATGGCAACGTTTTAGGTAGGTCTGGGTCTGAGCAGAGCTCGGTGATCCCCGGAAGGAAGCCCCGTGTCCCAGCCCGTGATGGAAGAAGAGGAAAATCCAGCCGTCTGTTTGCGAAGGCGTCTCCGGCTCCAGCCTGTTCCTTGTGCTGCACTCAGGGTGTCTGCAGAGGGGCTGCCTCCAAGAAGTGCGTGTTTCCAGGGAGCTGCCGGCATAAAAGCTCCAGTGAGCCTGCTGGGTTAGACTTTTGCTGAATTAAAAAGACTTCTTTTTTAATACATCTGGACAGGAGAGAAGATCAATCAATCATAGCATGTATGTGGCTTCAAAGTGCTTGGAAATGGTAAGATTTTTGTCTTCAATACTTCAACAACCGTTCTTGCACCTTTAATCTTTCATGAGCGGAAGCTTCAAAAGATAATTAGTAAAACATGCTTTTATCTGCATTTATCTCAAAACATGATTAATTTTTTAACTGCAATTACAGCAATCATTTCAAGTTTCCTCTATATTAATGAGTAAAGGATTTTTAAATTTTTTTTGAGTGCCTAAATATCGCTGTATTGGTGAAGTTGAAAGGTACGTTTATGAGTGTGCTTTTTGTTTTCACTGCTAGGGATTGAATTTCCGGCTCCAGGAAGCAATATTTCACGTGGATTAAAGTCTTTGAAATGCTCTTGCCCAGCTTCCCTGGATCGTTTTGAGGAGTTGACAGTGATAGGAACTGGATCGTGCCTTTTGCTGAACTTGGCTGCTGAATACCCAGTTAGAGAGTCGCCCTGTGCTTTCTTGTTGTTGATGTGCACAGTGTGTGACCAGCAAAAGGTCCTTCTGGAGCTGTAGCGACATCGAGATGCAAGAAGTGTCCTGTGAGGTTCCTTGGTAATGAGGTGGCAGTGAATTTGTAAATTTTTGTCTTTGTTATAGGTGATTTTTAAAAATTATTATTTCCGTTCCACTTCAGGAAGAAATGAATTTCCGTTCCTATTTTCATTGCCGAGTGTTTGGGTGTAGAAGCCTGCCCTAGATATCCAGCCTAGATGTAGCTGCGGGTCCCGTGTCACCAGCCCCTCGGCGCTTTGGAGCGTTGCTGTGCGCCCAGCTGTCCCTGGCGCTTGCTGTGGTCCCCAGCCCGGCCCGCAGAGGGGTCCCCCAGTGCGTGCCCAGCCCGGAGCCTCGCCAAGTGCTGGCACTTGGCACCGGAAGGCCCGCGGGCAGCTGCCTTGCTGGCGAAGGCAGGTCCCAAAGGGCCTTCGAGGGCCTGTTTTGCCGCGAGGAGCTTCCCCGGGGCAGCCTCCCTCCACACACACTGTTCTGCCCACCTTGCTGGCGTGTTCCTGCATCTGTTATCCGCAGCGCAGATTTGCTCTGGCTGCAGCCTTGTTTTGCAAACCTACGTGGGACTGGGACGGAGAGAGATGTTTGCCTAGGCAGATTTGGAAACTGCAGTGTTGAAACGCAGCCCGTACGGACCGCTGAGAGGCGGTTCCTGCGGTGTATAACTGCCTTCGCCGTGATGCGCGTTGTCATCTCACGCCTGGCTTCAGAGAGGCTCTCCTGGTGTCCTCTGACAGCAGCGGCGGTATTAGAACATATATGGATTTGTAAAGGCATTAAAGTGTCTTTAGTTCAAGGATTAGATGACGGTGTTGGAGCGTGGGTCACCATGTCCTCGTGCGCAGTGGCCACACTCGGCTGCCTGGGCCTGCGCTCTGGGCGCGTGAGGGGTTTGCTCATCGAGAGCATCCATCTCACCGGCCTTGAAATTAGAAGCAGCTTTTTTTGTGTGTTTTCCCTGGGTTCCCGTGCCCTACATCTCCGCGTTGGCTCCCTGTTGCAGCACTGGCAAAGCCCGAGCATCGACCAGCACACGAGCTTGCCCGGACACGAGCCACGTGCACCGTGTTGGGCTTGCCATCCTGGGAGACTGATCTCTTAGCTGGAAAACGCGTCTGTCTGAAAAACTTCTTGTTCAGTCCTGTTGGTTTTCAGTCTCCTATCGAATTTCCCAGTGTTTCCTGTGTGCTCTGCCTGGCTGGACCATGGAAGCAGCTAGGCAGCGCTTGCTTGACCCGGGGGCAGCTTCCCCAACAGCCACCTGCGCTTGCCACCGCGCTTGGCTCCGTGCGTGTCCCTCACAGCTCCCCTCGTCCTTGAGACGAGCTCTTTAACCGAGCTGCCGGGTGGGTCCGTGGGAGACGCGGGCAGTTTTGGAGCTGCCGCCGTTATCAGCGATAACCTTGGGGCGCTCGGCGCTCCGGGCACTCGGTGCAGCCTGGGCGCTGCCTCCCCCGCGGCTCCGCACAGGGATGTGCTGCCTTGGGGACGAGAAAAAAAAAGGCTTGGGACACAGGGGCGATGCTGAGGGAGCTGCGCTTCAGCGCAGGCCAAATCCGGGCTCGAATGTCGCCACAAGCCACAGTGTTAATTTTGCCGCTGCTCGGTTTTCCTTTCTGCAAAATGGCATTAATAATGTTTTCTCACCTAAGAGATTGTCCTGCTAATTAGCTCACGTCTGCACGGTGCTCCAGCAGTCAGTGGCTAGTGAAAAATCCCAGCCTAATGTACCTGGAAGGCATCAAAGCGTCGATGCTGCTGCGTGCTTAGCAGGGGCCTGCAGCGTGCGCGGCTGCGTAACTGCAGGCACTTATATCACTATCAACCACCTTTTAAGATGAAAGTGTAATTTGGGCTCGAGATCTTTGCCGGTGATCGTTTTATTAAGGACATCAGGGTAAACTTCAAGTGCTTTATTTTGCTTTATATAATTGCAATTATTAATGATGGAAAAGGTAGCGAGGCTTAGCTATAGCTTGCTTTGATTTTTAATCGCTTCTAAGATTATCCATCCTGACTGGTGTGCAAACAACGGTAGCTTATATCTATACATTTCCTTAAATCCCCTGCAAAACAGGGAGGAAACTCTATCTGTGAGAAATGTTAAGGCATATATTAATGACTCTGGCAGCTGTGGCAGTGATTTAAAAAAAAAAAAAAAAAAGAGGGGAGTCTCTCATTAATACCAAGGTCTGCCTGTGTAATATGTCATGCAGCTGGGATACCTCTATTACTAACCCACCTGTAAAACATATATAAATCTTTTTTTTTTCTCTATTTTTTTAATCCTTGCTTGATGAGTTTAAGAGAAAATCTGCTTTGGGTTGAGGGGTATAAGCTAAATCTTAAATTCAGAGACTCCCTACAGCACATTCTTCTGCAGCAAGAAAAAATCTTTTTGCAGAAAGTGGAAAGGATAAAAACTCAGTCCAGTGAGAAACTCCCACTGACAACCACAGGTTTTACAGCAGGGCTTTACTTGAGGACAGTTTTTATGCAGAGTCTCGAGTCTGTCCCTGTTTAAGACAGCGCTCGATTATGCAGTTAAAAATCATAGTGCAGTGCAATGAAATGCAGCCCGGAGCAGGATATTATTAGTCGCATACATAAATATAGCCTTAATGCAAGCCTTCCGAAGAGGGCTATGCTTTTATTAGTTTATTCTGGGGGCAACGTTGTGAACGTGGTTTGGTCTTCATTGCTTTGGGGTCATGCGCCGCTGTGGTGTTAGTGGCAAGGAGCGCTCTGCTCCTGCCCCACTTGCCCGCCTCCCTGCCTCCCCATCACCACAGATACCCTCAAGTGCGTGAGGAACGTTTAAACCCCTTAAGATCCCTCCAGATCTGCTGATGTATCAGCTCCAACTCTGCAAATGTCAGTAATCCTGCCAGCCAGTGCTGACTCTGATTGTCTGGTTCCCACAAGTGTCTTTGATTAATGCAATATTTTTTATTCAGTATCAGTATCGAATTGGCAGAGGTCCGTGCAAATGTCTGAAGGAAATTTTGTCCTTGTGTTCAAAGCTTTGTTGCAAGTAGCAGAACTGATTTGGTGTCAAATGATTGTGCCTGGAAATGAGTGTACGGTAGCGAATTCCTTGAAGGAAAACATAATCTTGCTGGTTTTCAAGCTCAGCAGGCATTTGTCTTGAGCAGGAGCTTCTGGTTAAACAAATGTCTGTGCTACAAATGTGGAGCGTGAGGAAGTACCGTGATGTTACCTTGGCCTTGTGCTGATGTGCCGGAGGTTGCAACCCTGTCCAAAGACAGTAGGTCGAGTGGAGTGGG
This sequence comes from Nothoprocta pentlandii, assembly GCA_013398315.1. NCBI lineage: Eukaryota > Metazoa > Chordata > Aves > Tinamiformes > Tinamidae > Nothoprocta > Nothoprocta pentlandii. Next base: position 642,459 of record VZSG01000454.1, on the reverse strand, counting down.
CTTTTTACAGGCACTAGTATCTCCATTTTGGACTAAACAAAGCATGCGTTTCTGTATCATCAATTTTCTTGAACAAATTTAGAGCCGTTAAATCACAGTGCCAGCTTTGAAAAGATGGAAACTACATAATACATTTTTTCATATCTAAAATTGTCCTTTAAGCTACATCAAACTGCCGCCTTTTATGTGATTCAGTTCTAAAATTCTTGATCAGTGTTGCCTTGATGGAGGAGCAAGGTTGGAGATGTGCCCGTTTGGATGGATCTCGCCTGCCCTCCGCCCCAAGCTGCTGTGGGCAAAGAGAAGAAATGTCCAGGAAGGGCGTCCAGGAACCTGAGCGTCCGTCCTCCCTTGCTCCCTGTGAGCAATTAGTTGGAAATGACACTAACCCCAGTTTAATTCTGGTTTTACATAGCAGTAACATGTCAGCTGCTCTCTGTGTTCTTCCTTGGTAGTGCTCTGTAATTATTTTTTGTTATCTTTCAAGATATAATTTCGTGTTGGTGTGTCTTCCCACTACCCTTTGGCACTGGTGGCTTATAGCTAATTCATTTATTTATCTTTTTTCCCGTAACATTTAGAGGCAAGACAGAAATTCTCAACTCCTAGGGCTAAGCGTCCTCTGCAAAGCCAGCAGAGGAGCCCCGTAAAAACCTGCAGGAAGAGGAGCCCGGCGGAAGGGCCGAGTCCCGGTGCGTCTGTGAGCTCCTGGGCCGCGCTTGGCCGTTACGGGCATCAGTGCTTTCTCACCACATCCAAAGGTTTCTGTGCAGGAGATAGGAAGCACTGCTGGTAGTCACAGGAACCTATCAAAGGGTACCGAAAATATCACATGAGCAAGCAGGAATGGGAGTTAATTACCGAACAGTGATTACTCTGATATAACCAATTATTGGATCATTAAATGTTTATTACCTTTTTTTATGCTCCTTTCCCCCGTAAGTGCAGTTTTGTCCTCTTAGTATTAAAAAAGGGGTGAATCTGATGCATCAAATGCCTTTTCAGAGCCTGGAAGGTATTAAAAGTGCCACTCCTCTGAGCACCTGACGTGCTGCCCTGCTGGCCCAGCTTCTCCTTGCTCTGCACATCTCGGGGTCAAGTGCTGCAAACCTGATTTAAAGGCCAGATTAGCTCATTTCTAGGAAGGCATTTGAGAAAAGCGTAGCAGAAAAAAAGCCAGGAGAGAGACTCCGCTAGACGTATGGGCTGGTTCACTGCTGCCCTGGGAGCGATGTGGGGTTTAGTGACTCTGTTTTGCTCTCGTTGAAACAGGATGCTGACCTTGATGCCTGTCATCCAGAGTCTCCCAGGCTCTGTGGTTCTTCCTCGAGCTCCTTGGTTTATAAAGACAGAGACATAGGTCTTCATTTTACTTAGATTCCGAGCATCTCTGCCAGGAATCCATTCCCTAAACATCTATAAAGGAAGGAGATTTTCCGTGGCGAGGAAGGAATGATGCCATCTGACCACAAGACATGAAGTCCTGCTTGAGTCTCACCCTGGCCATCTGAGAAACAGCAGATTCCACCTCTCCAAGCTGACTGCAGCTATTTTCGATGATGTTTGTGGGTTTAAAACGTTAAAGCAATTTTGATTTTGATAAAGCACAGCTATTTGTGACTCTCCTAGAGGATCCGTGAGCGGTTAGTTATTTAAGCTCTGTGTCTTGGAGGGCAAAAAGATGAGGGTGAAATGAGGCCGTTCCCAGGCAAGGCCTTGGTGTTTCACGGTGGCCACGTGCGCACGGGGGAGCTCGGGAGCAGTTGGCATTTACCTTGTGCCTTTGGCGGGTGGCAGCAGGTGAGGGAGCAGACACCGTCCTTCCATGTCACCAGGATCCGGGGCTGCCTTTTCCACCACTCTGTGGGTTCCTTGGGAACCAGAGGAGCCGTGGGACTCCTGGGCTGGGCAGAGCGAGCCCCTCTGACGCAGCCTTGGGAGGGCTGTTTATCAGTATTCGATTATTGCTAATATTTATTAATACGAATAAATTAATCTGCTTCTCAGGCGCTTGCTGCGTCTCGCCCTCAGCTGCCGACCTCGGTGTCTCTCCAGAACAGCGTTGCTTTTGTCTCCAGTGTGGTGAGCGGTAGATGAGGTTCCTGTGGAGCAAGTTTTTCCATGTCCTTATTTGTGAGTTTAGCTTAATCGTTATTTTTATGAACTTTCTGAGGTCTTTTTATTCATTTCTTTATAAATACCTTCCTTTGCCAAGTTGGAAGCTTTGGCCATTTCTGAGCCAAAGGTTTCATCCTCCTTGTTTCTGTCCCTCTTTTTCCCTCATGTAACCCTGTCAACCAAACTCCTGCTCTCAACCTTCCCTCGCAGATATGAGATATATATACACATACAGATATATCTTTTCCCTCTTTTCACCTCTGAAGCCTCAACACTCCCATGGAAGTGTATGGGTCCCCTGGTTCTGAGGAAAGGCCAGCCTGGAACGGGGTTGAGATGAGCCTGTTGGCGGAGCAGCCAAACAAGTTAAACGTGGCCGGGCACTGATGTGACATGTGGTCGGCTCGCCGCTGGGCCGGCAGGTAATGGGGAGGGTTTGCTCTAGTTCTATTATAATGCATAATTAACCACCATAATCAACGGCAGTTTTCCCTGGGTGTCTGCATATGCGGGTGCAGAGAAAGTCTCGTCTCTTTGGTGGAATTTCTGCAGCTTCCTGGGGCTCGTGCTGCCCGGGAAGCTGAGCTGCCAGGAGGGTGGATGCCTGCCGCCTCCGTGACGCGCTGCGATGTCGCAGATGAAGCAGATGGGACTCACTGCGGGTGGAGTAGGACTGGTGATGGACGTGGGGGAGCTCTGCCCCTCTGCCCTCGTGGTGCCCGCGTCCCACTCCGAGCTGGGAAAGCCTCAAACTCCAATTGTGCCTTTGTGCTGTGTGCCTGCAGCAGGGCACGTGCTTGGGGCCGCGCAGAGACCTTAGCGCGGCGGTGCTTGCACCGTGCTGGGGGCTTCCGTGTGCCTGCACTCGTGGAAGCAACCTTGTTCCTGCTGCTGCTTTCTGTGGCCTTGCTCTGGAGGACAGTGAGATGGGCACAACCTGCGGCTCGCACGAAGCAAGCAGATGCTGCGTGTGCAGTGAAGCAGTATCCATAGGGGCTGGTTTGCAGGCAGCCCTGGCCCATGCGCCGAGAGGTGCTTGGTGCCGTGTGAGTATATCGAGAGCTCATGTTTGAATACTTGTGGCCCTGGTGCTCCTGAGGTTTACTGGAGGTCTTGAACTGCAGAGTGAATGAATCTGAATCATGAGTGAAGATGTTCAGAGGTTTGTCTTTTAAGTATCATAACAGCTGTTTTGCTAGTCTGATCTCTTGATTTCGTACAGTCAAACGGAGGGTAGGCATTAATATTTACTTAAATTTTCTTTTGCTATCTGGCAATACACATCTTTGAGTGAGGATGCAAATAACCCACTTCATGGTTCTTCTTCCCTCAGGAATGGAGACCTAAAGGCCACATCTTTGCTTGTTTGGGGGATTTAGCCTCCTAGCTGCAGTAAACGCTGGCAGGAAACGTGCAACTGCAGGATCCTGAGCTGAGGCTCTTCCCTTGAGGATCCAGTTTATTGGGAAATGTAATTAGTTTTTTTTTTTTTTAATTATTTTTATTATTATTATTTTCAAGGCTGTGCAACACTTCAAGCCTCTGATTTCAGGTCATTGCCTTTTACAACCACATCCACCTCATCAGTGAGAGGGCTCTGTGTGGACCACAGGAGACACAGGCTCACTTTTATCCATGAAAAATGTGTATAAAGGGTGTGTTACAGAGTACTGGGTAATGTCCCTCTGCCTGAGGAGTGCAACGGGAACAACGTTACGGTCCAGGTGCAAACTTTGGCAGTCCGATTTTTGTGAGATGTTGCTAATTGCACTGAGCTGAACGATGCTGGAGTCTCCCAAGTCGCTGTCCCTCCTCCTGCTCGCAGCCAAGAAAAGCCAGGTGGAGAAATCAAAGTGCAACTGGCTTCCGTGTCGAGTTTCCGAGTCTGGGGCACTGCTAAATCTAGTAGAGGATTAATACCAGAGTAATCCTGCTTGTCCGGTGAGCTCGTGACAACATGAAGGCTGCAGATGAGGCTGACACGCTTCAGAATGGGTGTAATGATAAACCCACGAGTTGCCGGGATGGAGGGCGGTTGCTTATTCATCATCTGTCGCTTCTTAGCTTTCCTGCAGGTTCTTTTGTGCTCCAGTGAGATGAGGAGAGATCCCGTTCCACTCGACTCGCAGTACCATTTCTGGGGCAGCTTTCACCAGAACCCATAAAAATGCATCCAAATCCTAGAGAAATCCCCCTGTTGCTTGAAATCAATTCCACTTTACTGTTTAGAGAGTCTCGTCCTACACTCGAGGTGGTTTGTATCGTTCCCTAGTGCTCTTGGTATTCTGGCTGTACAAGTCACATCAGAATGGGATGGAAGTAAGGTATGAAGTGGGAGAGCAGAAGATGAGGAAGATGAGTGTTTTTTTCTGTCTTTCTGTCTGCCTTGTCTCTTTGGGCCTGATCAGTGCCTGATATCCAGGCCTCATTGCAAATCGGTGGCTGTTAAATGCCCCCTTTGGAAAATCTTGCTTGTGATGGTGCTGCCGACGTTTCTCGTTTGTCGTCATTGTCAGGCTGCTGCTGATGTTTTCCACGGAGCTGGCGTCTTGACTGGAGCTGGCCCAGCCCTCTGCAGGGCTCTGCTGCTCACCTGGGCCACTGAGGAGAGCCCTGGGGCCAGCACTGCTTTCCTGGGAACCTGTTTCCCCTATTTCCCCTGTTGTTGATATGGGCTGTCCCCTGGGGTTGCTGTGTGCCCCGTTGGGCTGCCCAGCTGCCCAGGGGTGCTCTGGGCGGGTGAGCCTTGTCTCCTAGTGCTGAATGTCTCGCCGTGCCTGTGGCTGCTCTGCTCGCCCTCCATCCCCGGGTCACCTTGGCTCTGGCCTCTGCGCTGCCTGGCAGGGTCCCTGAGCAGCCCTGCGCTGTGTTGCACACGCAGCAGCTCAGCAGAGAGGTGCTGGGGACCCCTGTGTGGCTGCAAACAGGGTCTCAAGGGCTTGGGACAGAGCCTTGTGCTGGCTGAGGATGCAGCCAGTGCTTCAGCTCCCTCCCCACCACCTGTGGAGCCCCATTTCACAAGGAGCGCTTGTGTTTTCAGCCTGTTTTCCGTGGCACTGAGTCATTCCTGTTGGTGTTTTGTTGTCCTTGCCCTCGGTGGGAGCTGAGGGAGTCGATTCCGCGTCTCGTGCCAGCAACGGAGAGTGCTGAGGAGGTGCTTGACTGCAAGGCAGGGCCACAGCGTGTCACGTCTCACTGGTGAAGTGGCGTGTCGAGATCCGAGCTCCTTCTCCACTTAACATCCAAGAGCCGTAGAACAAAAGGGAACGAAAAGCAGCTCGGCACCAAAAAAAAAGGAAAATGAAAACAACCCCGAGTCCCTCTGGCTAAAGGTAAATTCTTAACGTTATGAGCAATTTCAGGCAGAAATTGCATGAAACGCTTTGCCTGAGTGTTAATGGAGCTGCTGGGGTCAGAGGAATTAGGCTCATTTACACCCGCAGTGCCTGTGACCCTTCATATTTTTTCCATTCTAGCTGTGTTCTCAACAGATGGTGATTATTATGTTTGCTCAGATCAATGAATATTAAAAAAAAAAAAAAAGGCAAGACAGGAAAACAACAAAAAAATGCCCTTCAGCTCACAAGATCACCCAGGGTTCAGCCCTAGCCCAGTGTTTCCATGTGGACAATGTTAAGCTGTAGTAACTGGGGTGTTTTTTTACGAGCGGTTGTTCTGCCTGGGTGGTGGCTGCCTGCAGCGCCGGGTGTCCCCAGGAGCCCTTGAGGACGCGCCACGGCCTCACCTGGCTTTCTGCAAAGAGATGCTCGATACAGAGCGGATATTTTGGTGGCATAGTAGATTTAGAAGAGTGTAAAATGTGAGGCTGAAATGATCTGTTGGAGGGAGAACTGGGAATTGAGCTGGGAACTCCTGGGTGGAGGGGATGGGTGTGGGCAGCAGCGGGGCTGCCTGCCTACTTCTGCCCTCTGTGTAAATGCCAGTTTTCAGCCTTTCTTGGTGCTTTGCTCTATTCTGGCCTTCCTGGTGCTCGTGGCCGAGTCCTGTACAACGTCCTGAGCGCGGGTGTGAGGGCGAGGTGCTCGGCGCTGCGGTGGCCCCGGGCTGTCCTCTGGCACAAAGTGTCACCAAGCCCAGAATATGAAGCAGGAAGGAAGCCGGGCTTGGATGTGCCAAGGGCTGAATGGGGAATGGGATGAGGTGATGCCCAGACCAGCTGCTTCCCCCCGCTCTAGTGTAGCCGGTTGGGGGAAGATACCTAATAGTGGCGGGCAGATGCTGGCGCACGCCGTGCCCCTTGGCTTTGGGAGTGTCGCCCAGCGTCCGCCCTAGAGCCGGGCGAATCCCATGGGGCTGGCAAGGGAGTAAGAGCTAGAGCAACAGAAACAGCTGGAGGTGTAGCAGCCCCAGCCCTTCCAACTTGATCGTTCGGGGAGTGAGGTCTGAGTACCTAAGCTGTAGGCCACGTATCTGCAGTTGCTTCCCTGCCTTCTCGCTGGATGTTGGATGTGGTCTTCTCACAGCAACGTGTTTTTTCGTTACCCGGGCTCGCTTTTTTTTTTATCTTTCCAAATTTAAAAATTACTGGCGCCAAGGCTAAAACAAGCTGCTCTCGGGTGGAAGCCGTTGTGTTGTGCTAGAGCACCGTGCGGTGCCTTTAAGGGTCTGTAGTATTTCCCGCTCCATCCCTCTGTTGTATGTTAAATGATAAAGTGCCAGAATAGAATCAGTCCAGCATGTTCTTACCTATTTTATGCCCTGTAACATTTTTCTATTTGCATCAAGCATTTGGGTCTACTAAAAAAAGCCCAAATGGGGCAGGTCAGGATGTAAGAGGAAATGGGATTATGGGTGCAGGATTTGCTCCTGGAATGAACAGAGCTGAGAAGGACGTTGCTGGAAGATAAATCTTGTACAGTGCAGCCATTATTTCAGAGGACGCCTCGCGCTTTCGAGGGTGGCGGGATCTGGGTGCCGTGTTGGCGTGTTTGCGGGGCGCGACGCTGGCGCACTCCTGCTTGCAGAGGCCCCGGCTCCCATCCGGCCAGTGCCCCAGTGAAAACGGGTGCGTGGGGCCGTGGGCGGCGCCGGAGGGACGAGCCCCGCTCCCCGCTCGGGTCTCCCTGGTGAGCCCTGCTCAGGCGGTGCCACCCGAGCAGCTCTCGGAAAGAGCCAACAAGGAGCGGGGCCCGTTGCAGAAGCAGCAGTGCTGGTCACCGCTCAGGACGCTGCTCGTCAGCGATGCTGATTTTCCTGAAAGCTCAAGTGCTTTCAGCAGCTAAAATAACATTACTTGTTTTGGGCCTTTGGAGCTTGAAAGAGATGCATCTGCTTCTCTCTTTTATCTTGTCTTCTCTCATGTTTTTTTCTCTCCCCCCCACCCTTTCTCTTGCTAACATAAATATTCTCACACAGTCTAGTCATTCTTTTGTGACCCCCTTCTTAGAGTTTCAAAAGCTGAAAGTTATTCTGACATTTTTCAGTGAGTATTGTTGTTCCTTGTAGTTTTAGGGCATTGAAATTTCAGAGTTTGATACTAATTGGAGGCAGATGTGAGTGTGTATAATCTATTTTTGCATTTACCTATTGATCTGCAGCCTAAACCAGACATTCGGCTTTTGTCCGTCGTCGCCGCATTTCTGGACGTGCCGTTAGCGCGTTCCAGCTCATCCTGGATCTTGAGTGACCTTGTGCAAGGTCTCGGGCTGAGACCTGCTGGACCTCCCAAGGGGAGCAGAGTTGCTGGGGAGAATACAGAGCTGCTCTGAGCGACCTGCATCTTCAGCATGAGGGATGAGGGGTTGGAAGAGGAGTCTGCAGGAGGAATGCAATAGGAGCGGGAAGAAAAAGAGTGAGACAAAACCCAGTATATTACAACCTGCTTTCTACCTGCAGTTTCCCAATTACCTAATTATAAGACAAGTTTGCACGCACGCAGGCTTTTTTAAAGCAGACTGTTGCTATTCCCTTTCTGTACAAGGTTTTTAGTCACTGTACATCTTGTGTCTTTAAATAATGTATTAGGAACATTTTCGAGTCTGTAAGTGCTTTTTTAATGAGAGTGTGAAGATTTTAATGGGACTAGATTGCTTTTCATGACATTTCAGAGTGACTTAATTGTAACAATGTTGAGAGGCTGTATTTTAAAGTTTGCTAAGTATGTCTGGTGCGGGTTGCAGTCAAACGCTTTCAAGACGGAATGGCTGATGAGATCAGATAGAGCTGCTCCTTTTTTCACGTCAGCTTGGTTAAAGAGCAGAGTTTGCGAAGCTGATGCGGAGGTCTGAGCTCAGGAGAGAGAGGAGATTATTTAGGGTATAAACTAGTTGTCGGTCATTAGTTGTGTTTTGGCCTGGTCTTAAATGATTCTCGGAGATTATTATTGCCATGCGTGTGCTTGGTGCTTCTGTAATCACTGACAGGCCAGGAGTGTTTTTAAGACTGCAAAAGCAGCAGCTGTAGCAAGAATTACATTCAGCCATTGATTAATTTCCCTAAATTTGCATAGACGGTTCAAGCTGGCTTGAAATGGCTTTTACTTTGTGGCCAAGTGACAGGTTAATGAATTTGCAATAGTCTTGATCCAAGGGAAGTCTCTGTCCTTCCCCTTCCCAGCGGCTCCCAGCAGAACCGCAGCACCAGTCTGGGCCAAGGAGGTGCCCAACAGGAGAGACCTCCAAGGAATCTAAGGAAAACCTATAGGAAGTGGAACTGCTTTCATTATAATAGAATGATTTACAGAGAAAGGAAAAAAAAAGAAAGAATAGAATTATAAAAAAGTCAAGAGGAAAAAAAAATAGTTTCGACTGTGGCATTGCAGGAGAGAGTAAAACTCTGGTAATTCCTTCAGTGTTTTCTCCCTAGAGACTTAGCAATACCCACCCAGTGTAAATGAAATAACAGCTCTCCTGCAGGGCCGTGCAGTCCCGAACCGCTGGGGCTGGGAAGTGTTTGCTCAAGGTCACTGGCAGCATCCGTACAACCTGACTCCTCCTCACGTTTAATTGAGGAGCGACATTTTTGTTTTTATTAAATCTATAGTGCCAGGCATTTGTCAGTATGCACCAGGCCAGGCATTTGTGATGCTTGTGCCAAAATGCGGCTCCGCGATGTTGGTGACGCTGCTGTTGGGGAGCACCGAGCATCTGCCTTTGGGAACTCGTCTCGTCTTCGCTTCGGTCGGCACCAAAATGTGAGGTCTGGAACCTCCGCTAACCGATCGTGGCCACAAATTGCTACCCTCAAGCTGGGTCCTAAAACGAAACGAGACCAGCTGATTTTGGTTGATTTTGTGCGAGGCCAAGGGGAGGAATCGCCGTGCGTGCCCTGCAAGGCAGAGGGACAGGCTGCGGACAGCGGGATTTCTGGAGCGGCCGGATCCAAGGCTTTTGCAGGAATGTGATGCTTCCAAGTTGACAATTGCATGGGCTAGGCTTTCTGGAAAGCCTGTATTCCAGAAGGGATTTTTTCCCACTCGAAAATAACAAGGAAGGGAATGTTTGCTTAGGAGGAGGTAGTTGCCCAGGCAGGGGATGTGGAAATGAGGCTCACGGCCATAAGTGGGGATGAGCCAGGGTGGCTCAGCCTCCCTGTGTGGCCTGACCTTTTGGATTTCAGCCTGTTAGCTCTTCGTTCTGAAGCCTGAATTATAGGGTTAGACAAGTCCTGCCCAGAGACTGCTCTAAGCTTTCATCTTTGCTCTGGTCCTCCAGGGGGTATCGCAGGGGAAGCCTAAACTATTCTGGAAAACATGAGGGGTGGAATCGCTCTGTCAGGGTGTGTGCGAGCCCAGGAAAAGGCGGCTGACATTGGAGATGCTCCTCGTGTGCTGAACAGGGCCCGGCTGGACGTGTAGCAAAGTGCTACACGTCCTTGCAGGCGGGGACGGACGTGTCCCCTCGGCCGCCTGGCAGCCCTGCTCTGCACTCCTGCCTGTGCGCTGCAGATCCCGCTGCCCGTGGAGCAGGGGCTGCTCTGGTGGCAGCAGGTCCTGCCCGCTGCCTTGCGGGTGTTCCCAGGTGCCTTCCGGCTTCCAGAGGGTGGACGCTCCTCGGCTCGCTCTGTGGCACCTCTGCTCGTCCCCAAGGGCGGCTGTGGAAGTGTCACCCTCCTCTCCCTGCCCAGCCATCCTGTGGGTCACGCAGGCCCACAGCTGCCTCCAGGAAAACATGTGGGCGCTGGGGGGTCTCGAGGTGAGCATCCTCTCGCTTCTTTTTGCTCCTAGCACTTGGGTCCAGAAGACTCCTCAATAAGAATAATAATAAGAGCACATTTTAGTAGATGTTTCCTCCTGTTGCAGTGGTTTGTCAGGTGAAGTAAAAGAGGGCTTTAGGGAAGCAGGGGCGCTGAGCCCTCCCTGGCAGCGCTTAGCGAATGCCCCATACCGTGCCGGATTAGGCTATAACCAGCTGCAAAGCCAGGCTTTAATAATTAGAGAGATGCTGGGCTCTTATAATTGAAGATTAGCCTCAAATGTGTCTGCCTGTTTGTGCGTGATGGAAGTGGGGTGAAAGTTGCCTATTGAGATGTAAGATGAAAATGACAGAACCATCCACTGCCAAAATACACCTAGGCAGTCTTGATTAGATTAGATTAAATCAAATGGTTGCAGCATTTGGAGCCTTTAGCGTGTACAGGGCATCCTAATGGCCCTGAAAGCTTCCCCAAATCCTATTAGGTACGTTAATCTCATTGCAGAATGCATTCCAGGTCTGCATAGATGGCCTGCTCTAATACTTGATGCGGTTGCCTAATCCCTTCAGGTGAAGTGTCACACACCAGCCCTGCGTGGCAGTGAACGCCCTGGGAAAGATTGGGGAAACAACCGCCAACAAACTAACCCTCTAGAAATGCTGGTTGAAGCCTGGCTGACTTGAGAAACGGCCGTGTTTTTGGTAAATGCAGTGTCTTTTCCATAGCCAAAAGGCAGAAGTGAGCCTTCATGTCATGCAGTAGAAGGACGCCCCTTGGGATTGTGCAGCCGTGAAGCTGTCTGTAACACAAGCCCTGGAGGCTGTTCTGGATTACTGAAGGCCAAGCCTGCTGCCTCTTTGTAATGTAACCCCTTTTTCTCACCCGTTGCCCCTACGTGCCTCCCTGTCCTGCCCTCTGTGTGTCTCGGCCACCAGAAGTCGACCAGTGACCATTGCGTAGTTGTGGTGTTCTAGTAGAGCTCAGCATCTTTGACCACTTCTTTGCTTTCAGGACTGAAGAGCTGAGAAGGAAAGACAGGACAAGGGGAGGGCAGATTCCTGGCAGGACCTGCCTGTCCCCGTGTTGGAGAGTTTCAGCAAACATCCTGGTGGAGCAGCAGGCTCTACGCGGCCTTGTGGCGAGGAAGACGAGGGCAGCCGGTCTGGGCTAAGGGCAGCTCTAAGTTTGAACCTTAAACTGGTGTGTACATGATTGTGGTGGTCCTTCTCCTTGCTTATAATAGAGAGAAGGTAGGAAAATGCAGGTTTGTGATGCAGAGAAGTGCAAAGGGACATCTCATCTTCCTGAACAGCGACCTAAGGAGTGTCGGAAGGGCCTGGTCGGGGGCCGCATGCTCTAGTGGGACTGGCACAGGCGTCTTGGCCAGCAGAGCACAGAGCTCCTGCACAAATTCTGCCCCTGCTCCACGCTTGTTATTTTTCTTTTTATGTAACTGACCCAAACTTTTGAAAATAGCTCTCAAGTTGGCAGTGTAAAGCGGAGCTGCAAATCAGGGATGATAGCTTCATTCCAAATGAATAAAAATCAAAAGTATTTTTCCTTGCTCTATCATGCTGTATTCTATTCATGCCACTTAAGAGGAATTGCTTCATTCATTTCCATTGATTCCCCGTGCGCCCTTTTCCAGATGATTTTTTTTTTTTTTTACCTGAGCGAGATTCTACTGCTGGGGAGGCTGAAGCTCAGAGCAAAGCTTGGAGAGAGGCCCAAGTGACCACTGCAACAGGCCCAGATGTGGCTGGTGGTGGGTTTGCAGTTTCACAATGAAGTCTGGTTTGCTGCTGCTTCTCCTCCCTTGTCCTTGTTGCTGGTGTTGTCACCTGCTTCTCTACCATCTCCTTCCCCCTGGTGTAGCTGTCCTGGTGGCGGCTGTCCCCGGCCTGGCTCCCTTGTGCCCCCCTGGGAGCAGAGCTGTGCGCGCTGGGTCCCCTTCTCTCCGCAGCAACAAGCGCTTCCTCCTGCTCCTATGCAGCTTTCCCGTGAATAGTCTGGCACGAGGGTGCCAAGGGAGCGTCCCAGAGCCCCCGCTTATATCCACATTGATGGTCCTTGTCAGGGGGAGCCAACCCCTGCATCGTGCTGTTGGGAAGGGGCTCTGGGGTGTCGGGAATGCTCGAGTGTGTCCAAGCGTCAGGCTGGAGATGTGATGCTCGCTTTCGTGTAGCAGCTTCAATGTGCTTGTGGCCGCGTGCTGAATGCACATATGTGCATTGCAGATGCACATACAACCTGGCTGGAAGCAGTTAAATAACAATTAGCTTTGCTCGTTGACCATTTGGCACTTAGCACTCTCATAATTAGCAATTGCAAAGCAGCAGAGACAATGAAGCAAGTCCCTAATTTTTGCAATGCTGTCCTGCTTTATGACTATCTGCAACATCATAACTGCCTGCTTCTACAACAAAGCAAACACTTAAGTATTTCGGCAGATGTTTTATATAAAAGCAGCCGAGCTTGTGTATTAACGTGCTGTTCTTTGCATTGTGGCAGAATCCCAGAAAGGTTGAGGTTGGAAGGGACCCCTAGCAATCATCTAGTCCAAACCCCTGCTCCAGCAGGAACATCCAGAACATGTGGCACAGGGTGGCATCCAGGCGGGTTTGGGAGACCTCCAGAAAAGGAGCCTCTGCGTTATTGTTGTTTTCTCCTCGCTGAGGACATTCAGGCTGACGTTACCTGCTTCGATGGCTGCTGCAGCCTGTGTGTTCACTTTGCCCATGTGGTGCCAGGAGGCAGGGGCAGGTCCCGCATGGGTCCCTTGGGAGAGGTGGCAATTCCCCTGTCTTGCTCGCCGTGGAGTCTGCTGCTCTCTCCCATCTCCCACTGCTGCCAGTGCGAGGAGGGAGTGATGGCAGCTGCTTCCAGCTCCCGGGATTTGGAAGTGAGCAGGATTCCTGCCAAGACAAAGGGAGATGGGCTGGTGACCTCGCAAGCGGCCGTGTGGGCTCGCTTTGACGTAGCAAGGTCGGGTCAGACTTCCTGGGCTGGAGGAGAAATCCCCATTCCTGGGATGATGAAAGCCCCGGCAGCGCTGGCTGAGCGGGGCTGTGCATGGGAGATGCAACAGCAGCCTCGTTGGCTCTGCGAGTTGCTCGTGCAGAAGCGATGAGCGGTGAAGGCCCTGGGACCGAGCACGCAGGTCACTAATGCAGACAAGCAGCTGCCTCGTTTTGCTGGGGACGTTTCCATGTCACAGTCGGCAAGGGCAGAGCTGTGTCCCATGGGTGCTGTTCCCACATCACAGAGCGCTTTCCAGCATGGTCATTCCGGAATTCAGGTAGGAGGGTCATCGGCAAGAGGTCAGGGCTCACTCCAGAGGAGCCGGGCGTTTCAGGAGGGGTCAGGGCCTCCCGGGCTCAGCTCCTTGCAGCTTGGTGAGGAACTGGGGCAGGAGAATGGGAGGTGTCCGTCCTGGTTAGTGCTGTTTGGCTGATGGGTGGTGCTGCCCGGCCTGGTTGGTGCTGCTCTGCTTGGTTAGTGCTGCTCGGGTGATGGTTAGTGCCGCTCAGCTGCTTGGTTAGTGCTGCCCTGGGCATGTCCGCGTGCAGCCTGTAGGCCTTGCCTTTCCTCACTTCTGTTGTGATGGGCTGAGGAGCCTGAACGCTCTAAACGTGGCTTTAGGCACGAGCTGCTGCTTGCTCCCGTGCAGTGGCTCACGGCCCAGCTCTGCCCAGGTGCTTCAGGAGCCCCAGCACAGGGGTGTGAAGCCTTGCTGGTCACCAGGGTGGTGACCAGCAGCGGCTGGGCAGGACGCCAGCCCTGCCGAAGGACAGTGTGGCCCCTTGGGAAGGGGCTTGGCCTGTGTATTTCCTTGGAGTCAGGAGCCTCTGTGCATTCCCGCTTAGTTAATGTTGATTTCCACCCCGTGTCCATCATTCTTTTCTTCTCCCTCCCCCCACTCCCTTGAAATAATTTATTTGCTCTGCTTAAAACACTCCTGCCCCGCTGTTGCTTTCACAGTGGCGTGCGCTGCACTTGCTAAATCAGATTTATAAAGTTGGAATTAATTTAGGACGTTTCTTCCATTTTCTCTCCACATACACTTGAAAGAAAGAGAAGTTCTTTAAATTAACCTAATGTAATTGGATTTGTTTTTGCTATATTGATTTTGGAGGGGGTTCCCTTGGGGCTCTCTGTGTCATTATGTTATCAGAGGAGCAGATCTGCTCCGGTCTGGTGGGAATTTGTAACAAGGGCAAGGCTTCCCGTTTCACAGCGAGTAAACACTTCACTGGAAATCGAGGGGGCTCCTGCTCCGCTGCCTGTCCAGTAAGCGTGCGCCGAAAGCAGCCGTGGGCTGGGGTGGAGGCAGCAAACTTGGGTTTCCTCTGGGTCTCCCGAAGCGCGTGAGCTCTGCTGGGGTTTCCTGAACGCTTTTCTCTGTGCAGAAGGTTTTAACTCTCGTCAGCTCCAAAGTGCCCTTGGAGTCGGGATTTGCTTCGAGGTTTGTGCCTGGCCCCACGCGGCTGCAGTAGAGGAGGGAGACTTGCCCCGCAGGGGCCCTGGGCTGCCCGCTGGGATCCTCGGAGCCTGGGCCAGGACCTTGTGCGGGTGCTGGAAGCAGATGCAGGTTCAGGATCCGGCCCTGGGTTAGGCGCAGCCTGGGGTTCGTTTCCCCTGCCATCTGAAGGGAGAAAACCCAAATAAGAGCCTTGTCACAAAACTAATTTTCTGCTACGTGATTGTCCTGAGCCTTTGTGGTGCAGATCAGTATTTCTGACCCCGGTCAGCACGTTATTGCTTTGACCTTTAGCCCCAGGAAAACCTCAGGTCGAATTATCCTGGGCGAGATGGCTTGAAGTCTGTTAGGAGCGCAGATGCGGGGGATCGCGGTGTCTGAGTGGCTCCCCTTGCTCTTGTGCGAGGAAATCCAGAAGAGAAGTGTAAAATTGAATCAGTATTTACCCTGTTTATTTTAAGTTGGCGTGTTTACCTTTGCAGTGGTACCTGGCTTTGTGATTCTTGGGATTACAGCCCTAGCAGTGTGTTTGTTGATACCATTCAGATCACCTTTTCCTTAATTTAAATTCCATTGCTTACAAAGTGTTGGGGATTGAGTTTTGCAGGTGGCGTGGGTTGCACCCCAGGGATGCGAGGAGGGAGCAGCTGGGAGACGTGGGTACCCAGTCCCGTACGGTGATGTAGCGAGTAACTGAGCCCGGGCCTAAGCCCCGCGGCTGCTCGTGCAGGCCCCGCGCCCGTGCGACTCCTCGGCCCGGGCCCCGCTGCTGATGCAGAGCCGGGGGCCGACAGAGGCAGCGTGCGGTGTCCGGCGAGGGCTTTGGAGCTGGAATCCTTGCATGGGATCCGCCCCGCTTCACTGCGAAACAGGCAGCCCGTCCCTCCTGCGCCCGCGGCTGTGGGCAGGGGCCGCTCATAGCAGGGCACAGCAGTAGCTGCGGCAGCAGCGGGTGGGCTGCGCGCGGGGCCCTGCCGCGCTCTGCCCTGCCGCCCGCCCGGAGCCCGCAGGTGCTAGGCGAGCAGCGCAGTGCGGGCGCTCGCTCCAAGCTGCTCGTTCCTTCCTTCCTTGCAGGCGTCTTCGAAACCCTCCTTTGGGGCATCGCTCTGCAGCAGCCTGCATTTTCTGCTTTGCCTTTCCCGTTGCCTCCATCTTTTTTACCTGCTTTGCTTATATTGCTGGTGTGTTTCCCAAGGGCTTCCATTCGTCACATTCCCTGGAGTCGCAGGACTGCTTCGCTCCTGGCTCTGATGCATAGCTTTGTCCTAGCTCTTCTATTTATTTAAAACTCTGCTGCAACCGTGTATGTCTCTCTTTCCCCATATACCTTTCCAAACTAAAAGCACGAGGCTATTTGTTATTTACAGCAAATAAGCAATTGTTCCGCTCTTGCTAATCCGTCTTTAGAAGTACCATCATTCAGCTCTCCTCTCTAACCATCAGCCTGCTCAGATCTCCAAGTTGGATTTCTTCGTAGCAAGCGGCTACGTCAAAGAGCAATGTGGAAGCTGGGCCTAACCACTTGCTTTGGACCAATGTCCGGCTTGTCTTTTGCTAGACTAGAAGTAGCAGGGCTCAATTTGGTGTCTTGGATGGTGATGCTTTGAGGACAAATCCATCACTTGTGCTGCAGTGAAGGAGCAGGGCTCGGATATTTAGGTATACCTGCCCACAGACATGCCCATTGTTGCATTAAAAATAATACGGAGTAAAAAGTGGTGATTGATGCTGCAGGTAGCGCTCAGGTTGCAGTGCGGGGCTCTGCTCGCCCCTCGGTGCGACAGGCCCCGTGTGAACGATGTCGTCCCGCGGAGCAGGGTCTGCACGGAGCTGCTGTCGGGCTGCTCCGCACAGGAGAGGCAGGAGTCCAGAGCGGGGTGGGACACGATGGTTCGAGGCGCCGGCAGCGACTGAGCTGCTGTGGCTCGACTGATGAAGACCTTGGTCAATCCTGTGTGTGCTCTGGGGATCTGGAGCCCCTCTCAAATGGGCTGCAAGTGTTTTCTTGCTTGCATCCTGCGCTGGAGGAAAGGGGAGCGCAGATCTGTGCGTGAGTTTGCTTTGCTCGTTCAAGTAGGGGAACCCCAGGGCCGTGGCTGGGCTGGAGCGGTGTTGTCACTGCGCGTGCTCAGCAGGCAGGTGCGAGAGCGGTCGAGTCGCTTGGAGAGAACTTTGAGCTCCAGGTACCGACAGGAGATGGGAAAAGGCAAGTGCTTTGGGTCTGTTCGAGTTAATTTTATGTGAAAGAGTACTAACACACCAATGCACTAAGCTAGGCTGCAAGGGAGGATGTGGTGGCTTTGGTCTGTTTTAAGAGGCCGCTGAAGCAGACAAGGCCTATGAGGGAGTGAACCCAAGGAGAGCCCCGGGGCAGATGCAGCGCTTTGGTCTCTTCCATCATGGCCTCCAACAACCAAAGGAGGAGGCCGCGTTGCCTGACGCGCAGGTTCCTCCCCGCTGGCTCCGGATATTTCCTGCCGCAGCTTCCCACAAGCCGTGCCCCGTTCCCGCCCAGCACGCGGCTCGCACGGAGCTTCTGCTGCGCTCGCCATGGACAGAGCCGCTCAGACCCGTCCGCGCGGGGCTGCTCGCCCGCCCTGCTCCTTCCCGCAGAGATTGAGGCCGGCGCCTCCTCCCTCCACTCGCTTGCAGGGGACTGTGCAGGGACCCTCCAACAGAGGGAGACAGCCACAACCGTTAGGTGTGACAGGCCGGCACGCGAACGGGCACACGTGGGGCGCGTCGGAGCGCGGGGCGCGTCGGAGCCTGGGGAGCGTCGCCATGTGCGAGGGCCGCCTTTAAAACCCTCCAGGACCTCCAAATGCACAGGTGGGATCCGATGCAACAAGGCTGCTCCGGGTGCTGGAACAGCCTCTGTGGGTGCCTCGCTCTCCGCAGAGCTTTGTCATTTTTTGCATTTATTGTTCTCTTGAGGTTGCTGCATATTTTTTCCCCCGTAGGTCTGATCTTTCTGTCTGTGTTTAAAGATCTTCTAGTCTCTCTTTAGCAACCGAGGGTAGTAGGTTTAAATGGCACAATAGCTTGCGCAGCTATACAAAAAAGACAATTTGATGCTTCTGGAGACACCACATGCGAGTGCTGCTTTGTCGGCTGAATTAACTTGGGTGCCGTGTCAGGCGTGGAAGGTATTGTGAGGAGACAGGATTTGAGTAGAGCAGCAGTAAATGTTTTATCTGGTTGGCAAGTGGGCTTGTTGCAGAAGGTTTAAACTTCAAAGTGAGCTTTGCTCACATGCCTTAAAAATAAGAAGAGGTGGGGAGGGAGATGTAGCAATGACTCGATTCCCGCTGCAGAGATTTCCTACAAGGGATGTTATCCGCCGAGGCGCAGGGCTGCGCTTTGCCTCCCGCTGGCTTCCCGAGCAGTGTTTGCAGGATGTTTAAAGCCCTTTAATAACAGTATTAATGCCCCTGCCAGAGCGTTTGCGTGCAGGGCATGTGCAGCTGCGTCTCTGGACGGGACGCACCGGGAGGTACTCGGTGCTCGCGGAGCACTTGCTGAGCAGCCCTGCGCCGGGAGCTCTGTTTTGGGGACTTGGTCACACTTCGTGCTCAGATTCACAGGGCTGCTGGCCCCGTGGTGGCTGTGGCACCTCCATGCCCAGGTTCCTGCGGGTTGATGACCTGTTAGAAGACTTCTTGTAGAGGGCTATTTCAAGTACAGGGTTTTGGGTTTTGCCTGGTAAGCAGGAGCACATCCGTTTCGGGTGCGCTTTGTCTGCCCGTTACTGTTCCCATTTGTTTCCTCCCCTTCTTGCCTTCTGTTTGTGCTTTGAATAAACCTTGTTGCTCTTCCACAGCCTTGGTGAGCAGATGTTCTGAGTGAGCGTGTGGAAACCTGGCGAGGATGGAGGCCACAGCTCATGCTGCGAGGCTGTGCGAGCCCTTTGGGTGCCCTGGGGATCGGCAGCCCCTCTGTGTGGTGGGACACCTAGTCCTGCCTCGGGGCTGGCCATGGGCAGTGGGGGAGATGTCTCCTTGTCACCTACAAGCTGCAAGGCTTGTAGGTGAAGGTGACTTCAAGGGTGGCTGATACACCAATTAGTGGGGTAAGCAGATAACGACGCTGGTTAGCGTCTGGATTTTGGGGCTCCTTTACGCATCTGAAGCGGTAACAGAAAGTAGATTTTTCCCTCTGTAGTTACCTGTGCATAGGGCTAGGCTCGTGGTGACTTTGGGGTGAAAGATGGTGATTTCTTTTCTTTTGCTCGCCCCATTTTTTGCATACGCTTTTTCAGCACACACGTAATTCCCTTTCTCCTTTTACTGTGAAGCCTGTGAATTTGGGGCAGCAATCCCCTGGGTGAAGAGCTGATTTTTAGGCCTTCCTAGGCCTGTGGTTGTCGCTTTCAGGGCTGCCTCAGCAGCAGCAGTGGGGAACAACCTTAGCTGGGGAGGAAGGATGTTAGGGGCAGTTGGAGCTGGTGCAGCTCTAAGCCCATGTGTTCTGGGCATGGACCTCAGGGACACTATCGGGAACGTCCTCGGTTGCTGTAAAGGGGTGTTTGGTCGGGACCTCCTGTGAGGAACCGGAGCGGGTTACAAAAAAGAGCACTAACTGGCAGCATACTGCCGGGAATTGGTCAAGAGAGAGACCAAGGGCCGCTTTCTGCGGTGACGGATCATGGCGAGGGCCATCCCTGCATGATGCGGGCTGCGTTCGAAACATTTCACCCGGAGCAGAGCCCGTTTTCCATCGTGCGGGCGCGCGCAGGGGGGAACCAGCCCTTCCCTCCGCGTCGGGGCCGCAGGCGAGCGGGCGAGCTGTTAGGGCCTTGCAGGCGGCTTCAGGCGGCGAGGGGCAGTAGGTGCTCCGGACTGTGATGTTCACGGGCATTATTTGAAGTCGTGTGGTAAGAAACTCGAGCATCTGGGCTAAAAAGGTTTTTTTTTTTTTTAAAAAAAAAAAAAAAAAGACATTGGCACGTGTTAAATATTCAACAAAGAACTTGGGCTCTGCTTGCTTTGGCAAACAGCTACATCCCCAAATGGATCAAACAAGTTGTAATACAGAACAAATTGAAGTAGAGGAGGATTTGTCTCAGGCACTTAAAATCGTATTTTATCCTCTGTCTTTATATCATCATCTAAGCAAGGGAAAAAGAAAGTCTTTAGAAATGCTGGTGGAATAAAAATAGTTGAGTAACTGTTGTGCTGCGCAGTGCAGTCCTGCGTTTCCATCCCCTGCTTTTTTCCAACCTTGGAACGACCAAAAAGGTGATGTCTGGCCTTCTGTGCTCTATAGCTGTCTTTTTCCCCCAAAGATTTGCAAGAATTATTTTAAATTAAGCAGGGTACAAAGTTCTTTTAATTTCTAGCACAGAGAATTCGTTTTCAATTTCTCTATCAAAGCAAAATGACAAATACGAAACGCAAGTGAAACCAGATGGACTAACTATATTAGGAGCGCTGCATGCATATTTTGTGTCACTTATTAGCATTCATTAAGTCAAACAGGGAGAAATAAGCTTTGCCTACATGTATTAAAGCAATAAGGCTGGCACGGCTCCAAGCCTGCTCTTGTGGATTAATTGTTTTATAACTGCTTTAATTAAAAATTGTTCAGTATATGATTAACCTAAAAGTTTTAATTTCCACAAAAATTGTTGAACAAATGAGACATTAATATTTCACATGATGCGTGGAGAGACGCTTGGGTTCTCCAGGTGGCCTGCGTGGCGTGCACGAGAAGCCCCTGGCCTTGCGGAGGGCGTTGGGTGGTGGGACCGATGCGCTGGGTGCGACACCTTCTGTTGGCTGGGACCTTGTGTGAAAGAGACTGGGACCTCTGCTTTTAGGTACCTCAGAACGTGACTTTCCCATTGTGGTTCGGCTGGGGTTGTTCTGGCCCTTAGCTCTGCCGAGGTGGCTCGGGAGCCACCGTGGTGGCCCTGCCGTGGTGGCCGTCGTGGTTGCCCATCACAGTGGCCGCCGTGGTGCCTCTCGTGGTGGCCTATGCTGCGGTGCTCCAGGCGGTCGTGCTCGCGTTGCCATCCGCTGCCCCGCTCCACTTGTGGGATTTGGTTTCCCTGCTTTACTGGGAACTTTTGGACCCAGTTACCTGCAGGCAGCATTACCCATTTGATTCGGCCCAACTGGTGGGGTGGATCTCACCTTTCTATCCTCCTTTTGAAAAGAAAGAAAAATGGTGAAAACCTGGCCTAAACTCATAGTCTCCTTTAGGCTGATGGCAGGCTTGTCACTGGCTTAAGCGGGGCCCAGAGTTCACCTGTGAAGTTAACTCCATAAGGGGCGGCTTTCGGAGTGACCGGAGCTCTTGCAGCAGAGGTGCCAGCAGAGAAACATCTCCAGGACTCGAGTCACGGAGGGTCCTCGCCTGACACAAGAGGCCTCGGGGCGCCCAGCAGCTTTTGGAAGGTTCTTCCATGCCTTTATCTGGGGAAAATGGAGTTGTATCGATGTCCTCTGCAGCCCTAAGACACTTCGTAGCCCAAAGACTCAAGCAAAAGGCTGGCAAGGCCAGGTCCAAGGTCTCAGCTCCGTAAAGCTGCCTTTGTGCCCTTCCCTGCGTACGCTATGCGTGGCAAGAGGACTTCCATGGGTTAAAGTTACCCACATTTGTGGTAAATTGAGCAGCTGGCCACGGTTCGCTGCATTAGAGAGAGGGAGAGCCCACTAGCAACAGTAATACATTTATAAGTGCTCCTTATGTCTTATATTAGGTGGAAATCGGAGCTATCGTGTGCGTGGTAGTGATTCGTATTTTGGTTTTAGGATTTTCATATGGATAAATGTGCAGCGTCAGCGGAAAGTGGGATATTTGGAGAGTCTGGAGGGTTATCAGATTCAGAATGAGACGGGCTTGGATTTCTATAGGCTTTCTAGGAGAAACGCGTGCAGAGGATGCACATGCACCCCGTGTGTGCTGCTCTAAATACTTCAGTTTTCCCTGCTGTCGCATCTGGTGAAAAAGGGGTGTATAGCTGCATCATGTAGTCCAGAATTATGGAAAGATAAGGACCAAAATTTTCCCCTTGGGCGCGTAGAGCTGCCTGTTGTTTCCCGCTGCGCTGCGTGCGCTCAGCGTCTGCAGTCAGGCAGGTGCACTAAGGCCTGCAACGAGGCCCTCTGGGCCACGGAGCTACCTGCAAACGACCATCTAAGGAGCTGGCTCGTGAGTGTTTGCGTGTGAAAACGCTGCAATAAAGGATCCTTCAGGTGTGCCTGGGAGCCTGCTGATACTTGTCAGCACACAAGGAGCCAAACTCTGCTTTCCTGCGACCACGCAGCTTCCTTCCACGGAGGACGGCAGAAAAACCTCTGCTCCTCTCCTTGACCCCAGAACCGAGTGACTCAACCATATTATGGAGCATGGGGGAGATTTGAGGCTTTATTAGCCCTTGTTTGGGCAGCATCTGGATCTGGATCTCCCGCGGGAGAAGAAGATGCAGATTAAAATGTAACTAATGTGTCCAGGCTCCTGGATTCTCTTGCAGGGCTACTCTGGACCAGTGTTAGTGGCTCTGGGAAGTGCTCAGCAGCAGAGGCTGCTTATGCTGTAGCAGCGGTGCCGAACTCGAGAGCTGGGCAGAACGTTCCTCTGTATCTTGAGAGCAAGAGTCACTTGTCTGCTGTCCCACGTTGTCACCCAAGAGCTGAAGCTGAGCTCTAGGTGCAGGAAGAGGTGCGAGGTCCTGGCAGGATGGGAGCTGAGCCCAGCTGCCACATCATGTGTTATCATTGGGGAAGTCATCTTGGTAGATCCTGAGGAAGAAATCAGTGGGAAGGCTGCATTAAACATGAGCCGGGGGGCTTGGACGTGCGCCGGGCCCTGCCTTGCGGGCGCGAGAGGCACGCGTGGGGCCGGTGAAGGGCTGGCGGGGATGAAACACAGGGCAAAACACAGAATTCCTCTCGCTAGTGTGAGGCCGCTTTGGGGAAGCCTGTTCACATAGCTCGTGGTTGCTCACCAAACCTTTCCTGCAGAAGCTGAGGGATCAGAGGGAGGGAGAGCTGTGTCCTCTGCGCTCCTGATTATTCGCATGCGTTCCAGTTTCTGAACTGATGAGCCATCCGAGCAAGGAAGCCTTCAAGCGAGAAAGACTTTGCAGCTTTCTTTTCCTGAGCGTGGAACTTGGTACGTTTACATAGTTCCTGCTCTGTGCTCCCGATTGCTGGGGAAGTGCAGTGTGGGGTATGAGCAGGTCAGTTTGCTGAGCACTTTCCTTGCTGATGGCCACAGTTTTTATTTTGTTTTTAATGTAATAGAGCCAACAAATCCCCAGCTAGCTATCGCTTCGATACTGTTGACATTATCCTCTGACAAAATACAGTGTGTGGCTAATGCTGCTTCCTGCAATCAATACAGTAATAGTAATTAAGTATCTGAATTATGAAATACTTAATGCTGTTTATTTCTGAAATCACACAAACTTCCTGCAATTAGCAATACAAAGCTAAATTATTTAATACCCGATCAGAGCTTGAATCCAAGTCATGTGCGCGCCGGAAAGCTTTGTTTCTATGCAAACAGCGGTGCCTGGGCTCGTAGCAGTTGTGTTTCATTTGCGATTTCACCCAGTAGTCATGTTCCCTGGTGATTTTTCAGGTATCTGCTAACCTGCAGCATGTGGAAACAGGGAGGGCAGCGGGAAGTGGGTGCGGGCACCTGATGCTGCGTGCCGGGCTGCCTCCTTGGGGAACCCCAGGAACCGGGACTTTTGCCTTATTTGCACCCAAGTGTTCCCACTTGTGTTCAGAGGCCTCTTCTCAGGGATGCAGAGCGCCGGGTGCTCCACCCCAGAAGTGTTTTTGTTTCTTTAGTTCTCGCTTCTCTTTATTCAGCCCAAGGTCTGTTATTTGGTTCATTTTGTTCCTGACAGGTTTTCATTTCCTTTATAAATATATAGCATTTTCCCTGGCCTCTTGGCTGTGGAAAGGATTTAATACATTGTTTGTTCCACACTTGCTTTTTTGTTGCAATCAAAGGCTATTCTTCCTTCCTCTCATCCCTTGAATAATCACTGGAGACAGTAATGGAGTCTTTCTGCATAACTGCATACTTGCAGTACATGGTAGTAAATATGAAGCTCCTATGAACTGAAGCAACTTGTGTTTTTGCTTAAATTCCAGCAGTTGCTGGTAGCTTTGGACGTGCTGAGCAGATGCTGCGTGCCCAGTTTCCCGAGGCTGTGCCTGCCGCCCGCGCGTCTCCTTGAGCACAGATGCACTTGCACGCGTGGCCGCTTGCCCTGCAGTGCGCAGGGGTGATGGGTGAGCACAGCACGGGCCCCTCTGCGCAGCGCCTGCGCCCTCGTCCCTGCTCCTGCACCTGTGGCAGCAGCACAAGTTGCTTTGCACGACTCTCTAGCTCAGTGCAGTGCTCTGTAGAAGGGGGGTTGCGGTGCCGTTAGTGGCCCTGCAGCACTGAGCTAGAGAGAGGGTTGAAAGTGCTTCCCACGCGCTGGATAGTCCCTTTCTTTACAGAAAAGTGGGGTGTTAATGTGCGTCGTGCTGCCGCGGGCCGCGCCAACGTGGGGCTGCATGGCAGGGCTCTGCGTGCCCGCCGTCCCGTGGCCCGTCGCGAGCGGCTCCCCTCTCCGGCAGCCCTCGGGTTTCTTTCCGTGGCACCTTCTGCAGACTGTTCCTCTTGTTATTTCCTTTGCTCACTTAAAACAGTCTGCAGCATCTGTTCTTAATTTAAAGAATGTATTAAATTCCATTCCTGGATTCGTTCGAAACGCGGGGATCAAATGCACACATGCGCCACGTGGAACAAAGCAGCTTTTTTGCCATTAAAATATACGATGCCTAAATTTATATTAAAAAATAAAATCAAGATCACATTTGCACTAGGGGCTGGGAAAATGGGTAGGTGTATGTCCTCGTTTCTGGGAAGATTTGCCTGGATTTAGCATGCTGCTGTTGCGTCCCCTCCATTGCAGTCAGTGTAGGACTAGGGTGCTGCGAGCAACTGGCTGGGTCCTCGGGCGCTTCCGAGGCCCCAGCAGGGCCAGGGCAGCACTGGCCCCCATGCGCTTTGCTCTGGGCCAGGCTACCTCTGCACGAGCAAGTTGCGTGTGTTCAGCCTGGTCTCCTGCGTTGGGGGTGTTTCTGCACGCTCCTTGGGCCGGCCGCTGGTCTCTGGCGGAGGGTGCCCTGGGTGCTGCCTGCGGATCATTTCCCTGAGTCGCGTCTGGCCAAAGAGACCCTTGCAGACACCCAGCTGCCCCTTCGGAGCATCGCCAGGTGCTGGGTCCGTTCCCTTGCTGGATTCATGCACAGGGCAGAGACCGCTGCAGCGCTTCTCTGATTCCGCTGCGGTATCCCCTGACGTGGCCGGAGGGGCTACTCTGCTGTCAGAGCTGCCTTTGCCCTTGCGCTGTTTGTGAGGGAGCCGCTTGACTCGTGTCAGGTTTACCGGAGGACCTGGCAGTGCAATGAGCTGTTAGGTGCATGCACTGGAGCACGGAGCTGCGCTCGGTCGCTGCCGCCCGTGGGCCCCGGTGCTGCGGGGCAGGCGCCCACGTGGGGCTGACGCTGTTCGCCTTGAGGTTCCTCGGAGCTGCTCGCTAGCACCGCTCCACAGCTCCGAGCAGCCGCAGACATTTCAGCCCTTGCCTCTTCTATACGTGACGAGGTTTTTGATGTGGCGATCTCCAATGATTAATTAAGCCTCGTAGGGCTGCTTTGAGTTGTGCGAAGGCTGGCTGGATACCCTTGCTGCTCCTGCTGCCAGCTGATGTTCAGCTTGCTGGAGCGGTAGGTAACAGACTCCAAACAGATTAAAGCTTTATTATCCACGTAGATGTTAATCATGAGCAGTTCTTTGCACGCTGCAAGACTCATGTATCTTGCTACGCTTTGAAGGGGGAGCTGGGCTAAAAAGAAAGGGGGCAAGTTATTGCTCTGCCCTCCTTTAGGGGAGTGGGTTAGCTGTGCTTCCGAGGCACTGAAATGAGAGCTACGGGTGTGCATAGACGATACATGTTGGGCTTTAGCGCTTGCAGTGCTCGGTGTTGCATTTGAACAAGGTGCCTCTTTTGCATACGCAGGTTGAGTGAGAAGCAGACCTTGCTGGTTTGGTCAGCAAAAGAAACCCTTTGGGGAGAAGGAAATACTCGGGTGTTTCTAGTGCAGTCTACTCTGTGCTAAGTGGGCTGTTTTTGCCTGTGTAGATCCTTTGTGCATCTGTTTATCTTGAAACACGGGAGCAGTAGGACTGGTTTCTTTGAGATGATGACTGGGACAGAGATGCATTCTTACGGCATGCATCATCTTCAAGAACGAAGCCCTTCCAAAGAGATATGCTGGAGAGAACATAAACACAAGCAAATAATGGCAGGAAATACCTCAGATCAGTAATCTTCTGTTTGTGCTGAGAGAAAGCACTCAGAGACACGTCATTCATGTTATAGCTCTGCTGAGAAATTTGCTTTATAATGAAACTCTCAGAAGTGCCCCATGACTGAGGCAGAATGCCCCTTCATTCGGATTCTGTTCCACCTCTAGTAAATGCATTAAGCTACAACTACTGGGGTGGCTACTTTATGGAAATGCTAAAGAAACTACTGTGAAGAAGGGGCCAACCACCAGAACAAGTCAGAAGTCGGGCACGTTTCTTGTCAGTCACTTCTGTTAAGACGGATTTCCTCTCTCATTTAATGCTCGTGAGTTGTTAGAGGAGTTTTGCAATGAAATGCAAACTGCTGGATTGAAATCCTTACTGGACTTGCCTGGTAATGGACATAATCCCTGCAGTGTTTTTTCCCTCTCATATGGCCAATCTGAAGTCCTAGCTTTCTTGTTGCTAGTCCTTAGGAAGTTAATCACTGCCTGTTCTTCACAGCTGCACAAACATTGGCTTCTGTGGGGCAAACTGCATTGGAATTTGTCTTTCTTGCAGCTCTTCCTCTCGCATCGGTGATTTTCAAATGACTTCCCTGCATGGCTTGTTCTGCTGGATGGAGTCAGGCGTGAGTGCGGTGGGAGCAACGCTGTGTTTCCCTGCAGCTGCTCTCTTTGGCCTTCAGTCGTTGTAACTGCTCTCTTATTGCTAAGTCTGTGCTTCTAGGTAAAATCCAGTCTTGGAAGCCTCCGTGAGTCTCTGTTAGCAGAGTCAAGATTCCCATTTCTCCTAAGGAGATCCATCCATGGCTCTCCAAGAGGCTAATTTGGTGCCTTCATCCCCTGGGACCTGCCTGTCCCACACTCCTCAGCATGTTGTAGCATCCTCAGCGTTACACAGGAGGATGTAACGCATTTAGAAACCAGCAACCTGTGCAAAATCTTGCAGCATCGCTTCCCCTGTCGGGAGAAGATCTGCCCTTTGGGGCTGATTTTTCTTTGCCACCTCTGTGCAACCTGGGGGGACCCAATGCTGGCAGAGCTTTTGAGGCAAACGTGGGGTGGAAAGCCAGTCCGGCAAAACCTCCCGCTTCTCCGGGCTGCCTTGGTCGTCGTGTCGGGGGTTTTGGTTTACCTCGTTGAAGGCTGGCTGGAGGAGAGCGGCCCTTCCGCCCAACAGTGCGGACTCAGCCCGCTACCTCAGCGGTCAAGCGTGCAGGTGACTGCCAGCGGCACCCCGGCCTCTGGGAACGTGATTGCTTGTTTCAAGCCTAGCCCTGTGGAATATAATGAAAGCCAGCGGGAGGCTGCAGCGAGGCCGGGACCTCCCCCTCCGCCTGCTTTTTAGCAGGCTTTGGAGGGAGCCCCTGGCCAGCAGCCTGCTAAGGCAAGGGGAGATCCTGGGGGTCCTGAAATGGTGATAACGATCAAACATAGTCCTCAGAGCGCTGGGCGTTCCTGCCCAGGTGAATAGTGGGGCCATAGGTGGCCGTGCGCGTTTGCAGCTTGCAAGCACGTCTGGCTCCGTCGTCTTCTCCTGCGAACCCCTTGGCAAGCAAGGGAGCAGCACTGGGAGGTGCAAGGTGTTTCGGTGCTCTGGGAGCAGGACATTCCAGCCGGGAGCCACTCTGCTGTCCCGTGTGCCGCGGCCTCTTTCCTCCAGGACTGTTTGTGTCCTGCGCCTCCCACGCCCCCGAATGTGCCGCATTTCCCCATCTCACGAGCCCTTCCCTGTGGGAGAACATCCTAACATTGAGCTCGCAACCCGGGGCGTTGAGCCTTTCCCGGAGCCGAGATTCAGCACAGCAGCTACCACCCGTAGCAGGGCAGCTGCCGGTGGGAAGTTTTCCCCAGCTCCCTTGCCTGCCATCGCTGGAGCTGTTGCCCCTGTGGGGCTCGCTCCCCCAGAAAGCGAGAGCGAGCGCACTGCTCTGTGGTGGTCGTGCTGGATTGACTCTGCCTCCTGCTCGCACCGGCGCTGCCTTTCGCGCCCTGTTGCTATTTGTGTTTTTTGATGAATGATTAATTAGAAAAATAAGCATTTGTAAATTGTGAGTGAACCAGACGCTTGGCCTTGCCTGTGGGGAAATGGAGGCTCGGGTGCAGCGTGCAGCCTGCTCGCGGATGCAGGAGTATTCCCAGGCTAGTGATGAATTTACATGAAGTTCCCTTCAGCATTTTAATGACTGTTACAGCTGAGTGACTAATGAAAGATATTAACAAACAGAAGAAGTAAATATTTAATTTTTCTATAGCATTTTTTGCCTCACGGCAGCCAGGATTTTTTTGCAAAAAAAGGATAGGAAGAGAATTTCTGTCCTAATCCTTTCATCTGTGCCAGGAGTACGAAGGCGGCCCTTTGTCTTCGTCATGCGGGACGTGATGGCAGCTGCTGCAGGGACGTGCTCCTGTGAGCAGGAGAGGCCCGGCGCGCAGTGCGTGGCGGCTGCGGGCGCACAGCCCCGAGCGGCAGCGCTGCGTCCAAAACGGCTGCAGCCCGTGGGCCCCTGCAGAGGAGATGGCCCCAGCAAGGTCGTTCGGCGAACGGCGGAGTGATTAGTGGCTCCGGCAGGGAAAAACCGCTGAGCGCAGCAGGGAGCAGCCGCTGGAAATGTCGTAAGGCTCGTGCTGTGCTGTCCTCCACCCGTTAGTGTTTCCTCCCCCAAAGATGGCAGTGATTATCTACCGGGTCTTGCTGCTTTCCAGGAGTTTCTGTAGCTTGGTTTTCTCTGGTGCCCACCAGGATGGGACATGTGGCGTCAGTGGGTCGTGCTGAAGCTCATGGCCAGGGCCAGGGCTTTGGGTTGGGTGGAGGGGAGTTCTCCGGTCTAAAATGCAGACCATGGTCTAGTCCTGCTCTTAGATGTGCAGGCGTGAACTGAGCACGAAAGCCCCCCCCCCCCCGCCCCGACTCTTCAGCTGGAGCCCCCGCTGCTAGGGAGAGGCAGGAGAGGTGTTCTCGGGTATGGCCTCTGAGCACATGAGACATCTGCGGTCTGCGGCTCTTTAGTGTTGCGTGTTTTGGAGAGGAAAGGAATAAATCCCTGCTCTAGGCCCGCAGGAACTTCATCATGCTCTTGCTCAGGGAATTTGGCCGGCGTCATTCCTGCTTTGTCACTGCAGTTCTGCACACAGGGCCCCGAGTGATCTGAGTCTCCTGGCGTTGTCTCTGGCTTTGTCCTCGTTTACGACGGAGCCCTTCCAGCCCCAGTATATCCGCCATCCAACTGCCTCGGCTCTTCCCTGCTCTCTTTGGCTTTCCTCATGCTGCCATCTTTTACAGCCAAGAAAAACTTATGCTAAGTGATCAAAAGCATTCATCTGGACGGAGATATATATAGAGAGAAGAGGGGGAGTGTGCAGTGCATGTATTTTTTTTAAAGCGCTCATCAGAGTAGATTATAAAGCCAGAGTGAAATATGATGAAATTTCCCATTAGAGACAGCGTTCCTTAAGTATTTCCCATGAGAGCCCCTTTCCACCTGCATGTAGCCTTAATGGCTTCCATTCTTCTGCGAGCTTTGGAAAATATGGGAAAAGAGGAGAAGGAGGCATTGCCGGGGCAGGAGAGAAAACGGGGATGGCTGGGATCAACCCTCCAGGTTTGGCAGGAGCAGAGGAGGTCGTAGGGTCCCGTGCACCGCAGCACGGAGCCCTCGGGCTCTGCCAATCCGCAGGGCTGCCCTAACTCACCGGCAGGTTGCCTTTCACTGCTCATTCCTGCTCCCTGCCGCAACCTCCCTGCCTGCTACAAGCATTTGCAGCTCTTCCTCCTGGCATCTCCCTCTGCTGCCCCGTACAGCAATGGGAAATCGTCCGGGCTGGTGTTCCCATTTCTCCTCTCTTCCCTTGACGAGCTGCTGGGCTGGGTGCTCAGGGCTGCCCTCGCCACCCGGCTGCGGCAGAGCAATTCCCTGCGGGGCGCCGCGTTCCTGGCTGCCAAGCAGGGATTCCGTAGCAGCGCTGTCCTGTGCGGCCTGCAGCCGTGGCCTTTGGGGCCCGGGCTTCACGCTCAGCCAAAGCACGGAGTTCAGCTGGAATTCAGCTGGCTTCTGTCCCACTGTAAAAGCGCAGACATCTGCTGCCACTTAGTAGCACCCATGTCTGAAGTGTGGGAGAACACTGTGGAGCTGGAGTCTGCATAACTCAAATACAGCTTAAAGGAGAAGAAAAGAAATCTGCTTCCTTCCAGCAGGCAGCAGGCACCCAGCAAGGTTATTCCCTGTTTAGCTGCCCTCCCTTCCTTCCTAAAATGCTGCGGGGGACTAGATCGTATAAAGGAGTATCCAGCTGTCAAATGATTTATGGGAAAGATGCGGCTGAATTATGGGAGCCATTAGAATACCTGTTAAAGTACTAAATATTTTTAAAAACTCGTATTATTTGGCTGATAGACCATAATGGTGTAGCGGAGCTGTTGCTTGGCGCTCTATAAATCCTTCCTTGGGTGGCCGTTATTTATGTGTGCTTGAGCTGCTAAGCAGTGATGAGTGACCAAAGGCCGCAGCCGTCACACGGCTGTTGTCCACCCTGTGCGGTGCTTTCCATCCCGGGGGACAGCTGGACTCGCCGTCCTCCCCGCCAGGAAACACAGCCTCCCCGCGGCGGCGCGGGGCTGCGCGCAGGAACAGCGCTGCTGCGTAGCTCGCAGCGCTCGTGCGTCAGCAAAAACCGGCGTGCGTTTGTGGTCCACGAACCTCAGCAGTTTTTCTTCAGGTGCGGAAGGTCTGTGTGTTCAAGACTCAGTTTTATATCTGCTTTTAAATATGCTAGTGCTGAAGGAACAGTGGGGATTCACATTGCTCCAGGGATTTATGGTTGAAGGTTGGGCTTTCCTTCCTCAAGGCTCTGTGTCCCAGCAGAGTAACCATGGCCTCCTGGCTGCCCGGCCTCCAGCCGCTGCCCACGGGCTGTTCCTGAGAAGCAGATACAGA
This sequence comes from Nothoprocta pentlandii, assembly GCA_013398315.1. Lineage (NCBI taxonomy): Eukaryota > Metazoa > Chordata > Aves > Tinamiformes > Tinamidae > Nothoprocta > Nothoprocta pentlandii. The sequence continues at coordinate 611,446 of VZSG01000454.1, read as the reverse complement.
ATGATTTGGCCCAGTGCGTATGGAGATGTATGGCGCAGTGCGGGCGATGTTCTTTGATGCCCAACTGCTGCCCAGGGTACCTCTGTCTAGTCTAATTGAATTCAAACACTGTAGGTTTGGCGAGCAGCAGATGCGTGTCCTGGTTATGAGGACTCCTGGCCTCGGCAGCCCACGGCCTCGTACAAGGGAAAAGCTCGTGCCAGCTTTTTGTTCAATGAAGGAAAAATTAATTCTTCTGGCTTTCTGGACCATGGTAGGCCTACAAAAGGTTGCAGTGTTGCACTGTGTAAATTTGTGGTAGCGTGCAGTAAATATTAAGCTTTAATGGTTAGGGCTTTGACATTTCTGTTGAGTTATTTACCAGAATGTTTGAACAAAAAGGGCCGAACTTTGATCTTATGTGTGTGGGTGCACTTTGCTGCACACCTGGAGAGGACTGGCCACTAAAACTGCAGGTGTGTGTGCGCAGTCAGGGCTTGTCCAAGGCACTGGGGATGTCTCAAAAGGTATGAAATTAATTTTCAGGCACAATAAACAATATTTCAGCCCTGATGGCTTCATAGAAGTTTTATCTTGCAGTGCTAGACATTGAAAGGGGTTGCAGGGTTGCTTTTAGAAAGGTTTGACTTGAGGTTTGGAGTCATCTCAATTATTTTATAAATTCTTCCTCATGCAACTCAACCGGGCAGGCCTACCTGGCTGCTTGGCTGGATGTAAGTCTGCCTAAAGGCCCTTTTTGTTCTTTTGGGTGAGAGGAATGTGCAGCCATAGGGGAGAAGGAGCCGTTTCCCGGCAGAGGGATCGTGGCTGCGCACGGCAGAGGACACTTGCGGAGGGATGCGTGGCTGCCGCCGGAGCCTTTCTGCCGCGGTCTGGGGACTCGAGGTGTGAGGCAGCGCCTGAAGCGACACGTGGCTGCCGGGTGTCTGTCGCAGGGGTCTCCAGGGCTGCTGCATGGATCTAGCAGCAACACCCGCAGCAACTTGTTGATGGGAGGTGCTGAAGCCCCACGACAAGGGAGGCAAGGCTTTAGCAGCCCCCAGCGTGGCACGTGCTCCTGAATTATTAACGTGCTGTCCTGCCTGCCCCACTGTTGTGTCAGGCCTGTGTCCCACTAGAGGAGAGGCTGGGAAGTCTACATGTGTGGCAGGGCCGAATCCACTTGATCCACAACACAAAACAAGCTTTGGTGTTAATCATTTTGTGTTATTAGCTCTATCCAAGCCAGGGTCTAGAAGGGAAGGTCATTGCTGGAGTCATCTCAGCCTGGGCTTCTTCCTTGGCCTCAGATACTGGGCAATGCCAAGTAACATTTTCCATAAATACAACTCTCCCTTTTATTCACCTGTCTATAGTTGTCAAATATTTGCGCCTTTGGAAATAGTGAGGTTAAGTGGTCCTCTCTCACCTCACATGAACGGGTAAAATACAGCCCTGAGACGTCCATAAGGACATCTCTACCTGAATCTGAAAGCAGGACTGCTGCGTGCAGGTGTTGGGCAATAGCAGTCGGGGCAGGACCAGCTCCTGCATGTGCAGGTTCTCGCAGGATGCCTTGGATGGCAGGAGCTGGGTGCTCTTTGTAGCCCTCTCCCATCAGGGTTGTTCAATGTTGCACTTAGCACAGAAGTCCAAGGGAAGAACAGCTGGGCTTCCCGTGGCAGGGGCTTGTTGTTTTGGATGCTACCTCAGTTTAGCAAGGGAGAGATTAACTAAGTACAACCACTGGCAGATTAAGGACCTGTTAGCGGGTGCATTTTTTTTGGTGGAAAGAGAGAAAGCCTTTTGCTAGGTTAGCATCTCATCCAAAGAAAGACTGAAATCCCTCCAAGAATTGCTCCATTCAGCTCTGTTGGGTTCTGGCCTTCAAAAGCTTGGTGTGTTTTGGCCCTTGTAGCTATCTGTCCTCCTCAAGGTGGGTCCAAAGAGCAGGAACGCTGGTTGCTCATGAGCCCAGAGTCTGAGGGAAGGGAGTGCTTGCGTCGCCGGACACAGTGCGCTGCGCGTGGGCTCAGGCACGGCGCCGGAGCTGCTGTGCGCTAGGAGGGAATCCAGGGTCTGGTGGCCATTGCTCCCCTGTGCTGCACGCCCCGATCCGCAAGCGCAGGAAGTAAATTGGCATTGTTACTCAAAAGCCAGGTGGAGTAGAAATGCAGATTAAATAGAACAAAGTCAAATTTGAAGAAATTTAGAGTGATGGCAGAGCTTGAATGAGAGGGATCTTAGCGTTGTCCTTAAACTGGAGAATCCTTGTTCTCCCCAGGCTCCCGAGCCCTGATCCACCCATGGGAGTTTCGGAATTGGGTTGACGACCATAGTGTAAATGGACTCCTCCTCCCAAACTGGAGATTCAGCTCCCCGAGCCAATCCACGACATCGGGATCCAATTTCCCCTCTGCTGTCTAAATAAAATGTGGCTGCAGATGGACCGCTCCCCAGAAGCTGCTTCTGGACCGTTTCCACCTTCCCATGAATGCGCCTCTCAGACCTTGTGCAGCAGGCAGTAACGTAACCCACTGCGTGCTGCGATCCTGGGAAAAATACAGAGGAGGAAAAGGAAGGAGCAAGCGTTGAGATTCAGGATGGGAATAATTCTTGTGGAGTGAAGTATTAATATTTCAGAGCACATTCTATTCTGCAAAATACATGGGGCTACAGGAGGGAAACAGATGGAAGGAGCTGGGTACATGTTTCCCAAGGAGGTGGAGTTGTATCTGTTGCTTTGTTGCTTGGAGTTCTAAATATTGAAACCAAAATATAGAGGGGAAAAAAAGCTGAAATTGGAAATTGCCAATCTGTTCTTGTGTCTCAGTTTGGGATGAAGCTGGAGCTTTTGTCTTCCATACAGACACGCCAAGTACCACAGATGCTGTCAGTGCGGGTGCTTTCTCTGTGTGTGCCTTTGCATGTGGCGGTGTGAGCACATGTGTGTGTTCTCCTGCAGAGGCTCTGCTCACGTCCGTAGTGTTCCCCGGCTCCTTCAATGGGTCCCGGCCTGGTGTTAGGACGCGGAGCTCGTGCAACTGCAGCGCCACGTGCGTGGGAACACGCGCCCCATTGCTGAACTCTTTGCAAGCTCTTGCTTGTTGGGGCCCAAGGATGTTTGCAGCAGGCAGCCACGTCTCGCACGAAATGCTCTGTGACTCCTGAGCACAGCCGTGTAGCAGTCAGGTTAGAGGGGGTGATGTGCGGCGGGTCTCCTGAGGGGAGCCCTGCACCCGCAGTTTCGTGGTAGCCTGCAGATTTTTACACTTTCTGCTGTGTGTAAAGATTCAGCTGGACCTTGAATTTATGTTCTCTGAATGCAGTGAACATAATTAAGTCTAGCCTTAAATTGGCTCCTCAAATTATGGATGCTGCGTTTAGGTCTGCTGGGACCAATGACTATCAAGGAAGGAAAACTGGTCTCTCATTGGATCGGTGTAGTGTTGGCAAGAGCTGCTACGAGCTGTCTTTTGACTTGCAGAAACTGGGAAATAGCTACAGAGAGGAGAATGCCAGAAAGCTTTGCTTCAAAATCTGCCCCAGATGGCTAGACCAGTCCCTGAGTGAGTCCCATGAGTATTGTGTTGGGTGAGGAGCTATGAACGATGGCCTTGACTCTAAGTGGTCACTTAAATCTGTGAAAGTGAATCCCTCCCTCTTTAGAAGCCAGGTTGTTTGAACTTGGGTCACCTTGGTTTTTAGAAGCGGTCTTAAAAAATGTTAATTAACGTCCTGCAGTTCCTGCGAAGCCCCATGTCTGTTGTGGACTGCTGTGCTGGAGGCCGTGAGTGCTCCTGAAATGTCTTTTAACAGCAGACATGGGAGATAAATGTTCTGTGGTCTCGACAGTGCCCTCAGAGCCTGACCTTGTCGCTGCCTCTGTTAAGTCCCTGATGGATCCGCGTCAACTCCACGGAAGGGTCTTTTTGGTGTCCCAGCTTCTGAGATGATGACTGCATTTCCTATTGGTGAAATTATATACAAACATATAGCGTCTCTGCTCAGCCATGGGACTGTTCGCTGTAAACATTGCATGGCCCCACAATTTACATTAATGAGAGTAATTTACATTTATATAGCTGCTTTCATCCCAAAGGATCTCTGAGGGCTTCACAAACTAAATACCACGGCATCACCACAGAAGTGCAACCTGTTTGTGGTGGTGTGAGGCAGCCAGACAGGGAAGTGTGCTCTAATATCGTCTCCTCATCACGGGCAAGAGGCTTTTGTGGCAAGTTGGCCACATCTTTATTCTTATATGGACCTGAGTGGACATCACGACTGAGATCCTGCCTGAGGCACCTGGCCCACGTGAAGCTTAGGACTGATCTGGGATTGCCGAGCGTTTCCTAGCGGAGGTTGGGTGACAGAGTAAGATCGTTTCTAGAGGGAAAGCTTTGAACTGACCAGGAGGAAAGTTGCTCTTAGTGATACCTCACACTGAGATGCAGTGTTTGACCAACGCAGCCCCAAGCGTGAGGAGCACGGGGCTGGTCCTGCAGGACTGCACCACATGTTTGGGAACGTGGGGCTGCTGATTTCCTCCCCCACCAGGCTCTTTCTAGGTCCCCTTAACTGTTCAGCCCTGGCTCCTCGTTATGCTAAACAACGCTGCAAACATGACCTCCCTCCTCCAGGCCTCTTCCAGAACAGAGTTTTAAATATTCATTTGCTTATTTTTAAGAGTATATTTTAAATGTTACCAACATTTCCAGGGAGCATTTGTAAACGAAGACTCTGGGAAAGTTATTTTAGTGCATGAATTCATGAGGCAGCTTCAAAAATTCATGAGGGATAATAGGCCTTTCTGCCAGGAGGGATCAGGACATGGTGCTGCGCTGCCCAGAGCGGAGCGGACATTTTGTTACCGCCGCCTCTCCCGTGGAGCCGCCTGCCTCTCGGCGCGGCGGGGTAAGACGTTAGGATGGGTTGCACAGGTGCTCTGCCTCTCTTTAAGGTGTCCTCATTTCACCAGCCGTAATTGCGATCTTATTTCAGCAGGGATTAGGTTGAGCTGCAAATATGTTACCTGGGCGGTGGAAGCAGGAGAGAGCCCTCTAGCTCCCTTGTCCTTGGAGGTCCTGGTGTCTCTGGTCTGTTTGTGGACTCGGCCATAAGCCCAAACTCTGCTCTTCACGCGACTGTCCATGCGGAGGAGCCTGGTGGCTGTAGAGGGATGTTGGGCACCCATGGAGGAAGGCGGCTGCGTTGTGGGCACTTGGGTTTGGTTTTGGTGGTAACTCTGGGGCAGTTGATGAAGCTGTGTCGGTATAAAATGCATGCCAGCACGTGGAGGCTTAGATCTCTGTGCCCCACAAGGGGTTAAACTAAACCAGAATGAGGCATTTTGACTCTCCAGTGAGAACGTATCCACATGCAGAATTATTTATAAGCAGCTCTTCAGCATAAATTCATATGTCGACAATCTTCCTTCCTCCTTATCCTGTAATAGGATCTTCCTAAGCTGCATGTTTGGATGTCTAAAGTAGGGAAGAGCAAAGTGTGTCAGATTAAATCAAGGGCCAGCGCGCCCCGTTTCCTGATCCGCGCAGCGGGAGCGGTGGGCGTTCGCGCTGCCCCTGCTCCGGGCCCTGCGGCGGGTGCTCAACGCGCTGCAAGCGGCGGGTGCTGCCGCTGCTCGGGAGACGGGCTTGGAGCTACACGAGCAGGGCTCCTTGTGCGCTCTGCACAATGGGCGCCTTTTTGTGCAGCTGATTAACTCATGAAAAGAAAAAGAAAAACTCTCCTGAGAGTCTGATTTATTTGTTTGTTTGTTTGTTTATTCCTGGGCAGATCCTGGCCCAAAGCTTGAATCAACTTCAGTTTTTCTTTATTGAGTCCAGTGGGGTTGCACCAGAGTGTGGTTAAGATTTAGAGATATTGCCTTGCCTCCCATTAAATCATTAATGAATAATCAGAAATTCCTAAAAGAGAAGAAATCTCCCATTCTTTCAAAGCCGATGGGATCCATGTAGCTTACAGTTTGTAGACAGCTCTAAATAGGAATGGGAAGAGTTTTTAAATTCTGTTTGTGTGTAGCCTTGCTCTGTTAGCTCTTGGTTTGCTGCTTGATGTGATGGAAGTTGCTGGGCAAGAGCTCTCAGATGTGCCCACCAAGGAGCTGTGTTGTTTGCGTTGTTGCACTGCCAAGAAACCTCTGACTGGAGATGGCTCCTTACCTCTGCAGTTTCCAGTTTCCAATAGACCAAGCACACAGTGGGACAAGAAGCCTAGAAATGAGAGGAAGGATGCAACTTCTTCAGGACCTTGCAGTAAGTCTGCATGGAGGCTCAACCCTAAACAGCGATGGCTCAGGGATGCACGTGGCTTTGACCTCAAGACCTGGGCTGTTGGGGTGCTGATCAGGGCTGCCCAGGCAAGACCTTGCGATGACGGTGGGCGCAGTGCAAGGCTCTTGGTTGCTCACCTTGGGGGCTGTGTTCTGTAAGGCGTTTTGTACAGGAGGAGAGCAGTCGCGGTGCACAGGTAGGTCTCCTGGGGCTCTGCCTCCAAAACCCGGCACCATCAGTTCAGAGGAGTCTTGCGGATACGTAAGAATTGGCTTTTCCTTGGTGTAGTTTCAGGTTTTGTTAAGTCTTCTGGTGTTAGCGGTGCAGAGAGGTACTGAATCATTTGACCGGTTTCCATGATGTACTTCAGAGACTCGCTACTGTATGTAACCTACAGCGAGTCCAGAAGAGCTTGATGTGCGACGTGGCATGCTTCAGTGTCACGTTACCATGAGGAAAACCAGGAAAAGGAGGAAGTTGAAATACTCTCTCATTTTCAACAATGGAAAATTATTATTTCCTGGAAGAGCCTTGTGGGGATCCGTAGGGCTGAGGTGCATCCTGCTTTTGTTGCCCATAATGTGACACATCCATCAAGAGACATTTGTACTGGCTGCTGCCATTCTGGCCAGCGAAAATCCATCAAACTTTCCAGGCCAGGAAAAAGACTCGTGAAATGGGATGCTTTCTGCAGTGATTTCATAGTATGGATGATTACAGGCTGCAGTGATTTACCGGGTTACTTTGTGTGTGTGGCTAGAGCTCTTTCTACAGAAAGTATGCAGTGTTTTATATCAGGCTTTTCTGTTTTGGGGGCCTATATATAGAAATATTTATCTTTAGAGGGAGTGGAGCAGTACTGATAGAAAAGGAAAGGTTTAACCAGCAGTTTTTATTATCAGCCCAGTGCTGGCCTCTTCTGTCTTTACAAATGTTCCGAAGCCACAACTCTGCATAAGAAAAATGGATTTGTCACCGAATTTTCATGCTTCATCCCTGCTGAAATGTAAATGTTGTCCTGGGCTTTAGTGCTGTGCCTTCAAGCTTGGATTTAATGCTGATCATTATACTTTCAGAGCAGGTTATGTAGAAAAATAGAGGCAGGGAGTAGACCCAAAAGCCAGCGGTCTTGCTTTCACTCCCATTTTGTTCTAGTGAGGATGCTGAATATTTATTAAGAAAATCTCCCGATCCCACTTATAAATAGGGGGAAAAAAAAAAAAAAGACTTCTCTGTTGGTGGAAGGAAGAGCTGTAAAGTGCAATGGTTCCGTTTGTGTTTCCCCAGCACGGTGGCGGGGCGGCCGGGGGCCGTGCGGCGGCAAGCAGAGGTCGCCAGCAGCCCAGGTTGCCAGGCCGTGCCTACGTGTGCGGCGTTGGATGCTCTTCGGTGGAGGGAACCTCCACCCTCGTTCAGAAATGGAAATGTGGCTGCGGTCCCTCTTCCTGCTGAGTAATAGGCCAGAATTTCCTGGTTGGAGGTTGGTTGAGCTGCGTGTCATGGGACTTTGCAGGATCTGTCTAACTCCTGCTGTACCCAAGAGCTTTGCAGAAAGCCATTAGTACTGGAGCTCCATATACCTTTTAATTTCTTACGCATTCTTCCATTGTGTGGTGGGAGTCTCCAGATGGCTCCTTTTGCAGTTTCACGAGTTATTTTTATTTCTGTGCTAGCACGATTCTTTCTTTTGAAAGGGCAGTTGTGCTCTTTTTCTGATGCATTTTACTTTTCAGATGTTGGAAGTCACAAAAGAGCTCGTTTGTTGTTGTGATCAAAGTGGGTTTGATCCTGAAATCTAAGTGTTGCTGTTTTGGGCTGACAATATGGAGAGAGTTTCCTAGAAACTCCTTTTGACCAATTTGGCTTAATCATGTAAAAAGCGCAGTAGCCCTGAAAAAAAAAATTAATTGGCATCTCATCGTTGGTGATCTCATTGCCAGGGAGATGTCGGCTTACAAGGCTTAGCAGTAGTCGCTGCTCAGTGGAAGGATGACCTGACATTGCATCTGCTGCACTGAGGATGTTGGGTTTTGAATACAAGATCAAAAAACCCGTGTTGTGTGTGTTGCCTCTGCTCCTGTTGCATTCTCAGCGCTCCCTGATGGCACCGTGTTTCAAACCACGGGAGGAAGGGCAGGGACCAGTCTGCTTTTAAGTGGCTCATGTTGAGCAATTCAGCCCTGGGCAGCAAGGGCAGCGCAAGGCCTCTGCGGTCAGGTCCCGTTTACCAAGCCGTTTTCCTTTCATCTTGGCCAAAGCAAGCAGAAAAAAGCAACTAGAGCAGCAAGTAAATGCCACATACTTATTGAATTTTGGGCTATTCAGTGACTTAAATTTTAGAAACAATATCCTTTCTTTTCAGATTGCTTCACTTCCCTTGCTGCTGACAGCTGCATGCTTTAGAAACTGCTGTTCCTGGCAGCTTCTCAGGCTACCCTGCAAAACAAAAACCTTCCTCAACAGATGGGGGAGAGCGGAGGCCCTTTTGGCACTGTGTCATTTGCCCCACAACCCCAGGGACAACGGTGATTAATGTATTTAGGGCTCGGTGGTGGAACCTGGCGGCATGATCCTGACACAAGTGATGTGCGCGCGGCCTTAAGAGTCTCTGCTGAAATCCCAATTTCCAACAGACCTGGAATCCAGACGGGAGCCACCTACCCTGCGCTAGCCTGTGCAATTCAGGGGTTATTTTCAACAACAAAATGAGTGTAAGCGGAGGCACTGGCAGCCTGAGCAGAAGGAGCGGTGACACCGGCACTAAATTATCTGCCATCCCTAGGGAGCCTGGCTCGTGCAGGTCGGGTCGGGGAGTTCACTGGCAAGATAACACAAGAGAAATTCATATTGTATAGGAGCTGTCTTGCTGGAAATGGGGGTTGAGAAGCCTTGATATCAAAGAGCTGCAGCTACGGACTAGATGGATGTCATAGCTTTTGTGTTATTGTTGTTATTTTGAAAAGCGAGGGAAGGCATCATGGTTTAACAGCAAATGACAGTACAGAGACTAAATGGATTTGGCTTCCAGAACACTTGACTCATGGATATATGCAATTTAATGCACCTTACAGCTTCCCTGTTCTGCGGGAGAGAGGACACAGTCGAGGGCAGAAGTTGCTGGTTGGTTTTAGTCCTCCTCTGCATCCACATCAGCCCCAAGCATCCTGCTCTCGGGTGCCCCGGTGGTCCGAGAGCCGGTCCCAGCCCTGGTGCGGGTCTGCGGGCTCTCACGCTGCCTCCCTGCGTGTTTCCCCAGCACGGTGGTGGTACCTTCTCCCCCAAGATGCTGTCAGTGGCAGTCGGTGCCATCTGTGGACCTGTGACTCCAGCCTTGCGCCCTGCGAACGAGGGTGACGTTAATCCCGGCCGAGGGGGACGGCCAGGCCCCGAGCGGTGACGCAGGTGGCCGCGCTGCGGCGCGCGGCACAGCCTGCTCTGCTGCAGCCCTGGGAGCCAGGGGCCAGCATACGGTGGCATCGCGTGTGCTCGGCAGCACAGCGAGGCTGGGGGCGTTAATTAGATTCGCCCTGGTGGTTTTTTTGCCTGTGTTACAAAAAAAGGATTGTTCTCGGGTGGTGATACAGGTCAGAGAAGGGCACCTGATTTCACTCCTACCTCTCCCGTGGTGTGTGTGATTAAGGACGCAGGACCAAGGGCAAACAGGGCAGCTCGCGGGGATTGCTGCGTTCCTGGGGTTACAGAGACCTGTGCCATGTCCCCAGCCACCCAGCATACCAGCAAAGAGCTAGCGGGTGTCCTGCTAAGGCTCTCCAGAGGGATTTATGCCAACACTTCATTCCTGTTCTGTTCCAGTGCTTTGTCCATCTTCCTGTGGTGTTGGCCACCATCCAGGGATCGTGGAGTGATACCTACAGGCCCCCTCTCACGTCAGCTGCTGCTTGGGCCGGTCCCAGCCCAAGGGGTCCCAACCCCACACTGCCCCTCCCCATAGTTTCTGTCCTCTTGGAAGTTTGTAGGAGTCATCAGGGACAGGGCGTATTTTTACTCATGGGCTGAGAGTTTGTCAGAGGGCAGGACTTGGATGTCTCTGCTTGGTCAGGAGGTTGGATTAGGGATCAGTTTGTGGTTAGTTCAGTCCAGGCTGTTGGTGTTTCCCAGATGTGCTTGCCGGGTGACTAGCGCAGTCCGCTGCTTCAGACTGGCTGCTGTCGCTCTTTGGACATCCAGCTCTGGCAGCTGGAGGCACCCATGGAGGGGTTGCTCTGCTTCCAGTATTTTAGGTGCTGCTTGGACTCCTTCTTGGGCAGGAGGATCTCCTCTTCGAGTATGTAGTTGCCTCTACGTATGGCTCCAAAATCCTAGTGATTGGCCTCAGATTTTATCAGGCGCTGTTTTCCTGCCTGACATGTTCAGTACACAGTGCCCGAGGCTGTTGCCCATTCTACTTTTTGCTTTGTTTTCTGGAAGGTTTATTGTGTTTCAGGTTCCTGCTTGAAATGAGTCTGCTTAGGGCTCACAGCATGCAGGGCTCTCACAGGGTGGCCAGGCCTGGGACCAGGCACACCGTTCCAAAGACGGCTCTCACTGCTCAGCTCAGGAAAAACACCAATATTTCCAGCTGCTTCCCTCGGTGGGTGGTGTTTTCTGGCCATCCACTTCATGCCTAGGAGTTTTCTTTCTGTTGAGGTCTTTGCCTGCAGCAGGGTTGCAGTGAGAGCCTTGCTGTCGTCAAACACCTCTTTGCCCTGTCCCCAGGGCACCGTGTCATCAGTGGATTGTAGGTGTTCTGGAGCGCTGCCCTTCTCTGGGGTCTCCTCGATACCCAGCCATGGCAAATGGTGGGACTGTGTTTCTGCCCTGGGGTAACCACTTCCAGATGTGCTGGTTTCCTTCCCAGGTGAAAGCCAGCTGTGGGTTACGTTCCCGGCCTGTGGGAGAGGAGAGGGCAGCATTTGCAGTACAGCGGCGAACCGTTTTGCTTGTCTTGATTCCAGTTCATGCTGCAACTGGAAAATGGCTGCGGTGGCGGCAGCCAAAGCTGGAGTCATTTCACCCAGGGCTCAAAAATCCATGAGCAGCCGTTATCTCCCCGTGGCTCCTTCCCAGGCCGAGCTGGGCTCTTGCAGGAGAAGTGGTTAGTGTGACAGCCCCTGGCTCCTGGGGCTTTGCGGCAACGCTCATTCCATCTCTGCACGTCTGCGAGCTGGGCCCACCTGGGCTTGGCTGCTCTCGGGCTGGGCAGCTCTCACAGCCGCTCCTCACAGCCCTTTTCTGTGTCCCAACGTGCCTGCTTTGTTCTCCAGACTATCCTTCCTTTCTCATTTCCCATCCTTTTTTCCACCAAGACCCACTCTGCAAAAGCCCAACCCCACATTAAGGCCACATGACGTTTCTCCCTGTTCTCCTTGCACGTGTTGAGCCCTCTCTGTGGCTGAGTCCTGGCATCGCAGGGCTGCCTGTCCTCCTCTTTGCATCATCGCAGCCTTTCACTGCCTGCCTTGTGGCCACAGGACCTTCCTCCTCCTCCCCTTCTTGTCTCAATCATTTTGCCACCGAGACTAATGGGGTCCTGCCCATGCACAGCTGTGCAGTTGCACTTGGGGCTTTGGATTCTCCCAGTCACCCCAGTTCTGAGCAAACCCTGCTGTACTTGTACTCCTGTGCGTGGACCTGTTGCTTCCTGCGATGGCTGCTGCAGCGGCCCCAGGCCTGCAGCCCGTCCACGTCACACACAAAACTCAACGTTGTCACTTCAGACCAAATGACATCGCAGAGACTCGGTTCCCTGAAGTCCACCTACATGTGCTAGTGCAATAGTCAGCTGAGTGTAACTGCCGCAGAAGGGGAAAAACTTTGATTTTTTTTCATGTAACCTTGCCTGGGTTTTTAATCCTTAAATTGGAGAGCTGCTTAATCACAGAGAGCTCCAGTATGGGACTTCTGCTAAGGAAGCAGGGGGAGACAGTTGCAAAGGTGCTTCGCTCCAATACCATTTCTATAACCAAAATTGAGGAAGGAAGACAAAAAAGTTGCTGTTGAGTGACCCGGGGAGGGACCTTCAGGTGCAAGCTGTTGAGTGACTCGCAGTTGTCCGATGGGAGGCAGCTAAAACGGAACACACCGTTTCTTTTAGAAACGCACCCCGTGCCCTCGGAGGCAGCTGGTCGGCCTTGGCTCGTCCCTAGGGCGCAGGGGCAAGAGCAGGTAGGAGGAGGTGGGTGCTGGGTGGGCCCCTTGCGGAGAGCGCCGCGATCGCGGCCGCCGCTCGCTCGCGTGGGCCAGGCCGGGCCCTTCCCGTGGCCCCTCGCGAGCCCGTGCTTTCCCTCGGCACTGCCTGTGCAGCTTGGCAGGGAGCTCGTGAGGCGCTGGCCGCGCTGCTGCCCGGGCTGCTGGCCGCACAGGAAGCCAAGGGCTGCAGTCTCCCCTGCGTTGTTATTCTTGGGATGCAGCCTCTTGGAAATGCAGAGTGGGACCGTGTGCTGCTGGAAATGCTTCCCGGCAGCTCGGGGCCTGGCAAGACATGGAGGGGTCTCATGGGCTTTGGTAACCTTCACGTTTTCACATGCTTTGACGTGCGTTTTGAGCGAGTCCTTTTATTTATTTCAATAGTCGTGTCAAACAGTCCTCCTCCCTTGTATTAGCTGTGGCTTCGCTGCCCTAAAATGACCCAGTGGGGTTAGGAATATTTGCCACAGGAATTTTGTAAATGGCTTGCACGTAATTATGTCTTTTTTTTCTGAGGCAATGGAGATAGAACTCTTCAAAATGGATAAAAATCTTAAAATGAACATCTGGACACACAAATTAAATCGCTCTTAGTGTGAGGATAGTAGAGCGCTTTATTCCTGCTGGCAGGCTTCAGCACACTTGCAGGCTCGACACTAATCCACAGGATCAGAGGCATCTTGTAAACTTAATGTCTGTGAATGTTTTCACATATTTTTATTGCAAATCCATCCTCTCAGGACATCAGAGATCAAACTGAACCCTTGTAAGGCTCACAGAACCTCGGGTGCTTTGAACGAGAGCTTTATATACTCAGACTGAGACAGCGTTTGCTCTCGAGGATGAATCCTTCTTGCAGCAACCTACCCTTGCCCACCCTGTGGCCCTCACCACCAGGGAAACTACAGATCAGTTTATTGATTATTTTTCCCTTTTTTTTTTCTTCTTCCTTTACTTACTCTCAAACTTGCATGGAAATTTAAGAGATTTCATATCTTCCTATTGACAAAAGCAACCGCTAAATCAAATTACACAACTCCCCCAATTCCCGTAAGTGATTTCCAAATTGTTGTTCAATAATTTGCCTGTTGCTTGCAGGGGGAGAGCACGCTGAGATACTTGCAGCTCGTCGTGACTGTGCTCACGGGAGTGTCTCCTTTAGAAACACTGTACTTGGACTTTCTCTAGACTATTGTTTTTCTTCTGAAAAGAACTAAAACACCCTGTAACACGATTAAGATTTTCAACTCATTTATGTTGGAGCTTTTTTTTTTTAAGTTTTTTTTTAAAGAAAGCAAATTCAAAGTATTCGCTTCTAATATTACAGAGGGTCAGGGTGTTCTTTGTTGTTACCCAGTGTTTTCAGGCTAGCTGGGTATGTCAGTAGCTGAAGATTGAAATGGCGAAGCGCCTCGGCTGTTGGCCCGCGAGCGCGCCGCCGCACGCGTGGCTCGGACGCCGTGCTGAGCAGTCAGCAGGGCCGCGGCCCTCGGCGTGGGAGCAGCTGGCCTCCTAGATCTGCTCCTCGTCGCCTTCGCCCAGGCGGTATTTACGTGCTCTGCATTCATTCTCTTCCTATAGATACTAATGTCCCTGCTAGTGGGTAGAGTTTATAAATATATCTATATACTGCAAGCGTGCTGAAGCCTACCGGGGAGAGGGAGGCAAAAGCACTGGACTGTCCTTATGCTAACAGCGTTTTAATTTGTATGTCCAGATGTTCCGTCCAAGGTTTTTAGCTATATTAATGGAGCTGTTAACTGTCCGCACAGTCTGGTAGGTCACATCCTCCTCTGCCAGTCCCCGGTGCAGTCGCTGAACCTACGTCAGTAGATGCAAATGTTGGTCCTTTTCATGTACTTGAATCACGGGAGCTTGGCTGTAGTTTTTGTGACTCTAGGGGAAGTGGATGAACTTAGATTAACTGAACTGCTAGTTCTTAATGTAGATGAAGACACTGATCGTTTTGGTCTCTGTTTCAAAGGATGAAGACCAGGGTAGCAGTAAATGCAAAACGTGTCGCTCGAGCAAGCCGGTAGCATCAGCTTTTCAGTCAAGCTTCCAGGGAGAGATTTATGGCTGGGGGATGATGCTCGTACAGAGCCTCTTCGACTGTGGTTCTGGAGCCTGCAGCCCGTAGGGGTTTTTGGGGAGGGTGATTGTGTCCTCCGAATGCTCAGTCCGGTCCTGGGGACTCCAGTGGGCACTTGAGGCTGCACTGGCTCTTGAAACCCCCTGGGTAGTTACTGCAGCAGGGCTAGGAGTGACAGGGATGTAGAGCAGACAAAGAAGCAGCTTCTCGTGGCAGTCAGAATCATGGTTATACCTTGTCCATGTAACACACGTTCATAAAAGCAAAGAATAGAGCCCATAAATCCTCTTGGCGGGTTTGATAGTTGCATTTTGTATAAATGGACAGTGAAAAAGAAAAAAGGATTTGCTCTCCCATGTTCCGCTTTTCACAGAAACGCCTGTCCTTCATCAGGATAAATGATCGTGCTGAGGAAAACCTTTCCTGAAAGGTGTGCAGAGCTGAGCATGGGGATTGTTCCATGTGCTCTGGGGCTGTATTTTTGCAGAAAAGCATGCTGTGGCTGTTCCCCCTTTGACCCAGAAGAGGCTGATCTATACTGTGAATATCCTGCGTTACGTTTCTGTAGCTTGGGCGCACACAGGGTGCGTGTCGGCGCCCGGGCGCTGCTGCACGGCCGTGTTGGCCGCTCGGCGTCGGGCGGCCTCGCGTGCCCGGCTCCTCGTGCGGAGGAGCTTGCACTGCTGCACCAGTGCGTGGGCACCCACCAGAGGGTTCCAGCTGCTCCGCCTGGCGCCGGCGACAGGGCAGCGCTTCAGAGCAGCTCTGCTACGAGAGCAGAGCGGCGGCAGGTCACGCGGCCTTCGCCTCTGCGCCGGAGAGACGGGGACGCGAGGAAGCCTCTGCTCCTGACCTTTAGCTCTGCAGTAAGCATAAATCTCTGCTAATGCTCGACGTTGTCGGGGAGGAAGTCATGGAAAGGTTATGCTCTTACAAGGAGAATCTTTGTTGCCGCTGAAGTTGTGTCCAAATTTAAAAATAAAGGCCTGGAAATATCAGCAGGAGCTTGCTGGAAATAACGTGGCGGTGTGCTGGGGAAGCCGCTTCCCAGGGGCGGCTCTTCGGAGCGGTGTGGGTGATGCCCTGAAGAGCTTCGTGCCGTTTCTCTATTCTGGGGACCTTCAGGAAACCCCCGAAGTTCTGCTGCGCGTCAAGGCATCGTGCACAACGTCCTGCACTGCAGCTCTTGGCACTGCTCTGCTTGGCTGGAGGTGGGCGGCTCTGTGAGAGGCTCTGCTGGGCTGCTCCATAGAGCCTTCCCACCTGCTTTCCTTCCCTTTGAGGAGGTGCCCAGCAGGTGGGAAGCTGAGGATCAAGTTGGGGTGTCCAGCACAGCCGTGGTGGGGAGTGCCAGGCTGGCACGGGGAGCGGGAGGTCAGCATTGGCTTCGGGACTGCACGGGAAGGGGATGCGTTTTGAACAAGACCAGACTTGTGAAAAATTCAGAGTTCAGGTTAAACCCTGGCTCTCTTCTGGGTATCTTACAAAGTCTAGGAATATATAGAATCGTATTAGATGAAATGGCATCGTATAATCTTCTGCTCAGTACCCCATCCACTTCGAAGAACCTGCAGACACCTTTTGAATTGTAGGCCCTAGTGCTTACTGTTCCCACCTGAACCGTAGCCAGATGTGGACTTGGTGGCTAATGCAGAGCCAAGGTAGAAGGGTGGCTTGGACTTGGCTCTCCAGTCCATTCTTCTGATCTAATGAAAATCATATGATTTCCTCAAAGTAGTGAGTTTGGAAGTTGTCTTTACCGTCCTTTCTTGCGCTAGATATAGAAGGACATTCAAACCTGGAGAGGAAGGAAAGCAGCCCTGGGCCGGGGTTTGGCAGCACAGGCTGCCCACGTGTCTCCTGCTCCCTTACGTAGGCTCTGATCTTCAGAACCAGTTCCTTCAAATCCAAGCACTGGCCTTTGCTCCACTGTGTCGCGCATAGGGACTCTCTGGTCTCCCTGGGTGTCAGAAAGAAAAGTTGGTGATTTGTGGTGGCCAGTGGTTCTGCAAGAAGTGGGGTGGAGGTGGGGAAAGGAGGACGGAATGAGATGGTTTTAGTTCTGGATAGTGTTTGGGTAGGTAGCTGCGAATTAGACATACAGGGAGTCAAAGGAAATGGATGAGGAGTGCTATTAAAAAAGGCAGGGCAGTGCTACCTGGGGAAGAACAAAGTTGTTCTCATCAGGCTGTGTCTTTATGCAGAAAGGAGGACTGTCACTTATTTATATTACAAAATAGAGGTTAGCCTTCCCCCCCCCGGTTTTCTTTCCTTAAGCTGTCCTCGAGTTCTGCAAGATAAGTGTTAGGGTTGTGTGATGTTTTCACAGTAAACACATTTTCCCTGAAAGCTGCATGTTTGAAAGAAGGAAAATGCAAAGGGTAACATAACAAATAGGGGTTTGTTGTTGTTGTTTTGCCATTCTTGCGATTTTTGCGCTTTTGGGAATCAAACAAGCAGATCTGCTTGCAGGATGGAGACTCGGACTACATTTGCCTCCCCGTTGTGGGCTGCCATAAGTTACCCCTTGGCTTTTGGAAAGTTTGTAGGGGTATCAAATGTATCAAATGTAAAGATAGAACCTTTAAGCTTCAGGCTTGAGCGTAGACACTGTTCTTCTGAGCCAGCCTTTCTCCATGGGCACAAAAACTGACCTCAGTGCCAAGAACGTCCTTTCCGCTTGAGCAGGATGGAGCATGTCCTGCCTTTTGCAGAGCACTGATGCAGCGCGGCGAGTTCGCCCGGTGCTCTGCAGGCTCCGGGGCACATGCTTCGCCTGCCTTTTGTTTTCCCTGCTTCGAGGAAGCGCTTGTTCTCCAAAGCAGAGGCTTTAATCACTTGGCTTGTGAGGGAGTTGTCTCTTTAATCTTTTACACTTTGCTTTTTGTTTCCTTCAGACAATCTTCCCAGTGCTGATGTCGTGGATGCCTGTACTCTCAGATCAGCCCTTTCTTAGGGAAATGAAAGCATCCTTCTCTTAAAAATAAATAAAAAATAAATAATTGCACCACCAGGTTTTAAAGGCGTGAAGTCTGCCTTGTGTTCCTGAGATGAAAGAGGGAATATTGCGTTCCTCGAAGGACTTTTCTAGCCCTGTTGGATACAGATCAATGAGCCAAATGCTGGAATTGAGGCGTACGTTTACCAGAGCAGGTTGAACTTTTGGGAAAGCAATTTTTGTTTGCAATGCTAAAAGGGGGCTGCAGAAAACCAGGCTGCTGGTGGGCTCTGCTGCTGGGGAGGGAATCACAGGGACTGGGGAGCCCAGGGATTACCCTCTGCTGCAGCTCTGGCAGGCGCTGCAGTATTTGCAACTCTGCTGCTTGGCCAGTGTGTTGTGCAATATTTTGCATGTGTGCTAAGAGCTTAAAATGCTATTTAAAATCCAAATGAGGTTTCCAAGCTGAAAAAAGGTGCTCCTTTTCCACTGAGACATTTTACGCCCTGGTAAATTCCTTTTTCCTCCCAATTCTTCCATCTTTGGCTTTCAAAATAGGTCTGCAAGGATGTAATTAGAAACATGGTAGCAGGTATGTTAGTTTTTTTTAAAGCAATCTTTTTAAAATACTGCAGACGCCTTCGCGGGTTGGGAGTGGGAATTTCGCCCTTTAAAACCGTGTGAAAAGCTAAACGCTGTTCTGTGATGATACTAAACTGTATAATGTGCAAGGTCACCGGGTCCAAGGAAACATGCTTTCCGAGTGGAGATATAAGTGTTTATCTAGTCAAGTGAGTCATTTTCCCAGGGAAACAAGTTTTTTTAACAACTGTAGAAAATTAATTTTCACTAGAGGAGAGCGTACCTTTAATCTCCGCTTCCCTGCTCAGTGTTAGGAAAATCTTCCCCCCAAGATGCCTCGTATCTGTCTGCTTCAAGACGTTAAAATTTCCAGCAAGCCCCAGGTCGTTGAGTGTTTTTTCCTGAAAGCTGCGGGCATGGCAAATCCACCCGTGATTTAGACTCGGCAGTGAGCAGTCAGGGCAGCGTCTCGCCTGAAAGCAGAAGGCTTTCATGTGTCTGCACTTCTCTTTCCTTTCTTTTTCTTGGCAGTGTTCGCATTACCTGTGATCAAGGAGCCTTCAAGGGCGATAGAAAGGCAAATTAGGGGTTCGATTTCATATCTTGCCGGGGTTCTGGAAGCTCGCGAGGGTCACTGCGGGGTTTCTGTGGTAAAGACAGCGGGGAATAGCACTGCTGTGTTTTAAACAAACTCATGTGTTTCACTGGAAGAGACACCATCGAAACGGGCATGGAGGAGTAGGGTGTCCCCGGGAGGCTGGTTGGTAGGAGACCTTTCACCTAAGACCGTCGTGGGTGGTGAGAGTGTCACCCGGTGTCTGGCAGAGCCCGGAGTCCTGCGAGAAGTTGGTGTCATCACCCACCTGTGGCAGTATCTGCCTCTTGGTCTCGTGGCTATGACGATTCCTCAGAGGACCCCAAAGGAGTTGGGAACCGGTGGGGTTTAGCTGGGAGCTGTTGCTGTCCTGGGGCTTGGGGTGGAGGTGGAGAACCTCTGTATTGCCTTGGCTTGGGGCGCCCTCCATGCGGGCGAGCTGGGAGCTTGGCCCATGTCCTGCAGCAGCGCTGGCCGTGGCGGGGATGGTCTTGCCTTGGGCTGCCCAGTTAAACCCTTTTCTTCTGCCGAGCTGCATCACGCAGCTCCCATTCAGCTCGCTGATTAAATGAAAGCAGCTCCAATGAAAATGGGATTTCATGTTCTCTTAAGCAAAATTCGTGTTAAAAAAAAAAAAAAAATCGTTAAGCCAGAAATTGAATTCCACTTCCTCAGCTCTTTTCCAGGCTGTGCAGGACTCAAGCTGCCCTCTTGCTTAGCTCTCACGCCTGCCTAGCACTGGCTCCCGCGCTAGCATCTCGCCAGGTCGTCCCCTGGTCTGTCTGGGGTTTCCTTACCTGTGCGTCCACTGAAGCAAGTCCTGAACATCGAGAGCCCTGCGCAGCAGACCTCGGTGTATCCCGAGACAGGGGCGTGAGGAGAGTGTGCAGCTTTCAGACCCTGTGTGAGAAGGGCACTGGAGACCTTTCCAAGCAGTTTCCAGTTGTGTAATGGACTTTGGAGGATGCATTATTTCTCATAAATCTGCTCTCCTCTGGCATAGCTAATAAATGATTGTGCTGCCTTTTTCATTACATCTTGAATTCCCCTACCACTGACTTTGATCTTAGGTAGGTGGGAAGGGGACTGTGCGCTTGCCATCGCGGGGTTAGGTGTGCCCCATTGCTGTGCAGGTTAGAGAGAAACTTGAAAATTTGGGGTTTACAGGTTCTGCATGTTACCTAAGCATCGTTTAAAGTCTTTAAAATGAACCGAGCTCTGCAAAGACCTTGGTCTGCTTTTGGAGCAAAGTGTAGAGAAGCAGAAGAGGAGGTCAGGTAAACCAAAGCCATGAGCAGTCACGCTGCACAGTCTGGTTTTCTGTGGCTCATTGCATGTCCTGGTGAGATTCCCCAAAGCTCCGACACATCCGTGCTATTGCTCATGTGGCAGACAGGCTGCTGTTTGATGATAATACTTGGTCACTGCTTTTCTTCTAGACAGGGTGATGTTTTTTGGGAAAAAAAATAAAATAAAAAAAGAGAGCCTTCTTGAGGCTGCCCTTAGCCTGTGCTTCGGCATTGCTGCTCTGAGGCCGGCTGGTGGCAATGCCAGCTCGGTTCCTATTTGGAGTCATAAAATTCAGCATGTCGGGCCAGCTCTTAGCTGCCCTGAATCTGTCTTAGCCTTAGTAAAAGCTGGATCGGTCCCATCAAAACAAGACAGCTGTTTTTGCATTACTCTCCATATATAGGTTAGTGCCTTTTTTTTTTCTTTTTCTTCTTTTTAAACTGTCTGCTGAAAAAGTCAGGAGAATTAATTTTCCATTTCTAGTTCTAAATGAAGAGGTTTACAGTGTGTAGAGTTCCCTTTGACTTTTGTTCTTCTACAGAGGCGACAGACAGGAGTTTTGATGATACTGAAATGCATAAAAATTCACATGCAGAGATGGCTCCGGATTGGTGCCGTCAGAGATACCATCAAGTGGAAAGAGAAGATAGAAATTGAACTAATATTGAACAAATTTTGCAAAAGAATTATTTCAGATTTCAATTCAACTAAGAAGAAATGAACTAAATGGAAATTAAACTCGTGGGATTCTTACTGTTGCTCTCGCCTGCCCTTATTGGAGTTACATCCTCCCCCAAGTAGGAGACAGCGAGGAATTTCTTGCAGGTGTTTGAACAGAAGTTATTTTGCCTCATTCATCAGCAAGTTGATCTCTCTGTTGTTGTTCCCCGAAGTCAGTATCTCCAAAACACATTCTCCGTGTCTGCAGAACGTTACACTGCTGAAAACGGCAAAATTATTCTCTCTTCCTCTGTTTTGATAAGCCGATCGATAAAGCAGGCATTTCCATAATGCAATATTTACTCGCTGAACAGTTGAAATATAATATTTACAGCTGTAAATATTCTTCGCAGCTGGTAGCTGGCTTCCTCGTCATGCTTTTATGATAAATTGACAGTACGTTGCTATCTTGCAGCTCGATCCCACGTGTTTTTTTAACTGCCTCTGAGAGAACAAGAAAAAAAGGTGACTCCTTTGAAGTGCTGTGTAGTGTTTATGCATGAGGCCGCGTGTGTCTTTTGGGTTAAATTCTGAAGGTAACCTTCCTGCTGCCCAGCTGCACACAGTGCATGCAAATATCCCGAGCGGGCAAGGCCCCGGCGAGGAGGGGTAGGAGCAGTCTCAATCAGACGTCCCGCTGCTCAGCTTAATCAACCTGTACATGTGTTTGCTTAACCTCATGCACTCGAGCCACTTAGCAGGAGCCTGGACTGAGGGAGAAATAAGAAGTGGAACGGAGCTTGTGGGCAATAAAATGCCCGGGGTTTCCAGAAAGCGTCGAGAATTTGATGCCCAGTGGGACGAGATGGCCAAATATACCTCATTTCTGTAGTTTTCTTAGTCGTAGGTAAATCATTTATAATGCAAGAATGAATATATATGTAACACTTAGCTGTTGCCAGCCCTGTCTACTTAACAGCCGTATTAATATTTTTAGAGCATCTTGGCAGGAAGCAAATCCCTTTATTTGTTGGTGCCCAGTGTGGCGGTGGAGGCCGCGCTTGTTGGAGCCGCCGCACAGCGTGTCGGCGCGGCTCGAGCAAAGCGCCGGCCCGTCCGTGCTCCCTGGGCTGCTCCCGCGAGCTGGACACGGTCGGCACCGACAGGAAGCGTGTCTTTGGGAAGTGCAGGGGTCGTTAGCAGAAACAGAGGTGCAGGAGGGTTTTTAACTGTGGGAAATGGGCTGGGGGAGTAGTGAAGTGTTTGGGTCGCATTGAGCGGTGGCGGCAGAGCTGGGGACCCTGCTGGGGACCCTGGCCACAACGGTGGCCACTGGATGGAGATCTGTGGCCCTGGAGGCAGGCAGGGGCCAACGTCCTCTCCTTGGGAGACTGCACAGGCACATCCTCTGCACGAGTCTCAACAAACACGCTCTGGAAATAGGTGCGATCAGACAACGAGAGTGTCAATTAAAAAAAAAAAAATAGTTTTGAGCATATTTATTCAGAGCATTTGTGGAAGTGCAAAGCTTTGACTAAATTAGTGTTCCTGTTTTTGCTGGCGAAAAGAAGAGAGGTTATGTTCTGAACATGGTCTTTTTAGTGGAAATAGAAGTGTTGGTTAATTACCATATGGAGACGAAGGTCATATTAATTGCAGAAAGGTTCTTGCAACACTACTAAGCAACCATCCTTTTAATATATTTTTTATGGGATTAATTAGAGATAATATGCATTCAGGACTGGCAGCTTCTCTTCACAGTGTTTTAAAGAAAACCGTGGCTGGCTTTGTTAGGAAAGATTTTGACTTCAGTCTTTGCCCAACACATCTTTCAGGTGGTGGGACTGGAGTCCTGACTACGCTTTGCCTACAAGGTACGTGCAGAGTAAGCAGCAGCTGAGCAGATTTGGTCATTCTAAGCATGAATTTAAAATAGATATGAGAGTTTGTGGCAAGATAAATAATCCTGTCTGGATTGAGCAGGACTTGCTGGACAGCCAGCTGTGGTCCTGGAGCGATCTGTGCGTGAAAGTCTGTCTAGAAACACTAACATGTATTGGCGGAGGTTCACGAGGCTCTGCAGCGTTGTAATTTTAGACGTGTTGAAACGCCGTGTCTGTCATGTTGTCATGTTGCTCGTGGCCCTTGATGCCACTGATTGCTCTTCTGGTTCTCAAGGAAAATCTTGTGTTCTCAAGGAAAGAGCAGAGCTCGTGGTGGCGCAGGGCTCTCGTGACGCCTCTGCGCGTGGGATGGGCTTTTGCTTGCACGTCCTCTGTGTGTGCAGCAGTAATGTCCTCCGTGGCGCTGGCTCTGTGGGACCACAGAATGAGCAGATACAACAAGAAAGGCGCAACCAGGACTGCGTAACTGCTGGTTTCGTCTACTGGGAGCTTCTGGACTAGCATTGGAGTGCTTGCTGATATATGAAACCTGAGCTGGTTGCCATGGGCCTCGGCCTCTGCGCTGCTCCTGCCTTCAGGTGAGAGAAAAATTGGAGTAGCAGGAAAAGAGCTGCAGGGTGGCGATGAGGTCTGGCGTTGGGCACCTCTTGGTGAGCACTGCCTTACCCAGTGTGTTCGTGAGGGCCACCTTGGTGCTGCGGTGCACGCAAGCCCGAGCAGCGCTTGGAAACCCGTGGCCCTTGTGCCCGGGCAGGACCGGGCTGCCTGTGAAACGCGCGCCGCGGTCCTGCTTGGCCAGGGGCGGCCGGGAGAGGCGGCTGCTCTGCGTGCCGCGTGCTCTGCCGGCAAGCAAGGGGTCCATGCAGGTGGCAGGAGCAGCCCCGGCGCTGGAGATAAAAACGTGTGAGCAGAGATGAGCCCTGGCTGCGCTTCACCCTCTGCCAGCGTTGCAGCTCGAGTCAGCCCCTTTGCTGTTCAGTTGTGGGTGTCGAAGTGTCACTCGTGGGGACTGCTGCGATGGCAGTGATCAGACTCGCTCGAGCGCTGGCACCTCCTGTTGTACACGTCAGCAGAGGGGAATTAAAAATCAGCGTAGACTGCACTAGAGCAGGCTCAACCCAAGGCCTCGTGAAGGGCTGCGTGGGCAGGAAGATGACCAGGATCTAAATTACTGTTTAAATGGGATGGAAAGGCAGAAAGTACAGCAGGATTCCTGTTTTATGGATATGTCTAAGGCACTGAACCGTTTTAGGCTTGGGTGCTCTAAGGTATTTACGAATGCAAATCTAGCTTAGGTATCTCAGTGCTTACACATGTAAATCTCTTTGGAGAACCTGGACAGCTTGATCAAGGTGACAGAAGAAGAACTAGTGACAAGTTAGTACTGCAGCCCAGTAGTAGCCTTTCCTAAATCTCTTAGGAATTGTGCGTGGCTTTCGAGGGTCCCCACAGGTGGCCGGCTGAAAATCAGTGTTAGCATCGATGTGATGCCATTAATTTCTTAGCAGTTTGGAGGGGGTGTGCAGTGCTTAGTGTGTAAATGTGAGGGAAGCTTTTATTTCCAGTAAAAGGAGAAGAGGAGCCATGAAAATATTTCTCTGTGTTCTTTTTTATTTTTTAATTATTATTATTATTATGATATGATTTGATTATAATTATTATTATGATGTGGGAGGACGTGGGAGCAAATTGGCCCCAGAGGTGATCCATCCTGCTCCTGGTGAATCCAGGATAGGATGATCCGTCCCGTTCCTGGTAAATCTGTTCCTCGTTATTTGGGAGCTTCGAAACCTTTAATGTCACTCCAGTGGTCTTTAGGCCAAGCAGCGGAAGGGACTGAGGACTAAGAAGTGGTTTAGCTTTAACAAATGCAGCCCTCTGAGGTACAGGCAGCAGAAACAGCGTCACGAATGTCTGGAGCTCAGCCGGACTAGCAGGTTTGAAGGAGAGAGAGGAAAGGCCGTACCTGAGTACAGAGTGTTGGGCTCGGGAAGGGGCCGTGGCGAGCACAGTGCTTCCCAGGGCAGGATGGAGCTGCCTGCAGCGCCAGCAGCCCGCAGCCCTTCCGGAGATCCGGGGAGGCACCTGGAGCTTCCCAGCATTGTCCGTCTTCACATCAGAGGGGCACGAGCTGGAGATGGGAAGCAGTTTTTACCAGCAGCTGAAAGTTGTGCCATTGGAGACGCCAGCTTGCTGTACAGGTGTATTAGCACTGATTTGTCTTTTTTCCCTTAAGACTGCTTGCGTTGGCCGGCAGTGAGCACACAGGCTTGGATTAGGTGGTACACTGGCCTGTTTGCACAGCAGTCCCACCATCAGCATGGGCAATTCGTGTTCCTCTTCCCGCTCGCGTTCCTCAGAGTGGTTTAATCAGCTTGCTTTCACCCAAGTGTGCGATTTCTCCTTTCATTGCATCTGCTAGCGCTCAAGTTTACAGGCCTGGATGTATTGGGTGCGCTAATATTCCTTGGCCACCCTAGCATGCAAATTCAGGATTTAATATCTTGCTGCAGGTCTGTTCATTTTAATGCAAATTTCAGTGTAAGATTGTATTTTGTAGTTGTAAATTAGAAATTAAAGTTAGTTATGCAGGGGAGGGATATGTGGGAAAGAGCAATTTTGGATTTTTTTTTTAATGAGATAATCCTAGTCATTTGAATAATACAGAGATCCATATCCTCTAAAAAACAAGGGACCTGAATAGCTAACATATTTTGAAACAATATTTGATTCAATGTCTGTTAATGTGGAAGAAGCTGTTGCCCCGGGATGTCCCTTGCAGTTTCCCTACTTCTCCACATGCCTCTAGTGAGGCAAATAAGAGGTTTTCTAGGGCTAAAGAAGCAGGCAACGTCATGGTGCAACCATCAGCAGCTAATAGAGCTCCAAGTTTTTTTTCTTTTACCCTCCTTGTTGCCAGCAGTGCCAGATCTGTGAAGTTTTAAGTGCTCTTGCT
>VZSG01000454.1:564528-585608 GCA_013398315.1 Nothoprocta pentlandii | reverse complement strand
CTGCTGCTGTTTCACTCTATTCCTGTGTTATAAAGAAAATCATGGTCTCATGTGCATGGTGGTAGAGGAGAGTAACTGAAGAGCGTCCTTTGTCATGGGGAGTCGAGCTCCTTCAAGGCGTTTGAAGACTCTGCTCGAGATGCACTCCCAGCCCTCCCATCCAGCGTTTGTAAGGGTGAGTTATCCCTGGTGTGCAGCATCCTCATCCAGCACCTCGTTTTGCTGCACGTCTTGCCCCTGCGCTGCGCCCGCTTTCCAAACGGGGGGAGCGCCGAGAGGCTTTCTGCATTTTTGGAAGGTGCATTCAAAGCCCGTGCATTCAAAGCCCTGCAAAGCCCTTTGAGGGCTCCTGTTCCCAGCAGTTTGCTGCAGAAGCAGGGATTACAATCCTTTTTTTTTTTCCTTTTTTTTTCGAGCAAGTACCAGTCAAGTTGCAGGGAAGGCCCTTCCCTGCTCTTTCAGCAGATGTCATGGATTACCGCCTCTGAACGGCTTTCCCATGAAAACCATAAATAAATATGTGTGCCGGCTCCCGGCACGCTGCCAGGCCGCCCTCCCCGCTGTGCTGGGGGGCCGGTTGCGTGTTTGCTTTTCCTCTCTCTCAGATCAGCCTCTTGTTTTCAGCGGCCTGTTTTTGTCAGATATCAAAACTACACACCCTTCTTTGTGCGTGCACACGGGTGTGTATGGAGGAGAACTTGCCCGATGGCAGGCAGACATCGCTGAGGTCTGAAAGCCGAGCGCTCGCCGCCTCGCGAGCGGCAGACCTGTGGCTCTGGAGACCTTTGTTCCTGCCTTTGTGCATTGCTCTCACGAATGGCAGTGAGGAGGGCAGTGTGAGTGCCTGTGTACAAGCTGAATTACATTGTACTGTTCCCCAGGTGAGCCACGGGGTAGATTTCATTTGTGGGTGCCAGGTTGTAGGGCTGTGTTTAGCCGGGGAGCTCAATACAGTGCGGCCAAGGGAGAGGTGACCACCTCGTGGACCTCTCGGGGCGAGCGACGCTGCCCCGTGCGCCGCGCTCCCCGTGCACACGGAGGGTTTCTCTCCGGTGCTCCAGGGGTAACGATATTGCAGCACATCAGTTCATTGGCTTTTAGAGCATTTCTGGTCCTGGGTATGCAAAACTCATGAGTGAGGCTCAATAAAGCTCTGATGCTGCCTTAAAAAAAGACATTAAAATATAAAGGAAGGAGAGGTCTTGAAACCTGCCACTGGGTCATCTTTTCTGTCCTGCCGTCAACTCGGTATTTAGGAACTGTTTTTTTTTGGAATCTGGGAATCCTGCGTCATGTGTTTCCAGGAAGCATCAAAGAATCACATAAAAAAAAAAAAAAAAAAAAAAAAAAAAAAAAAAAAAAAAAAAAAAAAAAAAAAAAAAAAAAAAAAAAAAAAAAAAGAAGACAAGTAAAAAAGTAGCTATAGGAGGGGCAGCAAAATCAGGGATGTTAAGGGCTCTGCCCAGAGCATATGCGCTCCTGTTGGACTGGGGAGCAGCTCTGGCCTTTCCCTGAGGATGCCGCTGTGTCACCCATGCCCAGGCTCAACCACAAGGGCCCCAAATTGGAGAGCCGGTGTGGGAAGGGGCAGCTTGAGGATTTGGGGGCTCCTGTGTGTCACGGGCCTAGGTGCCTTTCACGGGCAGCAGCTGGTAGGCAGGAAGGGGAGGTCGGAGCCGGGTAGGACCTGGGGGCGAGGCGAGCAGGCTGCAAAGGCGCCGGCAGTGGCACGTGTGAAAGGTGCTTTCCCACGCGCATGTATATGTACACGTATATCATTGCTTTTACTATATGTATGTACATGCATGTGTGTGTATATATGCGTATAAAAACATTTTTCTCCCCACTGGCTCATTTGAAGATCAGCCTGTTGCTCTCCGTGCAGCTCCTGTCAGATGCCGTCCTGGATCCACCCGCTTGGCGCGGCTGAGAGCCCTCTGTCCTTCCCCAGGGAAGGCGGCGCTGGGATGCGCCGCAGCCGGAGGCATCGCTCCCTGGGGACATCTCCCTCCTGTCCCCGTCCCCTGCTACGTCAGTCAGGGTGGAACATCCTGGAGAAAAGGCTGCCGTGTGCACAGGGTAGCCGGGAGGCTCAAGTGTCGCTGCCAGGAACGGGCTGCCTGAGAGGTGACTGTTGGGCCAGGTCTCATGGATTCACGTTGCAGTTCGTTTGTAATGCACTGAATCCGTGGCTTGATGAGATTTGCTCTTAAGTTAAAAAAGCATTTGTGTGTAACAGGTTGGGAAAGAGAAGACAGCCTCGTGATTTATTTGTGCACAGTGATTTAAGCTCTGTGATTTTGTTTTTTATTTCCCCAGTCACTCAGCTCATGTCCTAAAAATGCCAGACAAGCCAGAAAGCAGGCGAGAGGCAAAGTGCTGGGAAGGGACATGCCCTTGGGCGTGGTGTGGATTCCCACTACCTAAATTGTAGGTTGCTGCATCTGTAACTGAGAACTTCGCTTAATAATTGAAAAAAACAGTGAGATATTAGGATTTAAAAATAGAGACTAAGCTCCTTATTAGTGTAAATCAGCACAGCAGTTTGGAGTACAGAGAAACTTCATGGATTTATACCAGGTCTGACATGGCATATATTTTCCACTCTTTTGTTATAATTCAGTACAGCTTGGAAAATAATCTCGGTTGATCATTGGCGGGGAAGGGGAGGCGATAAATCTCTGAATATCCCTGCTGTCCCGTGACAGTCACTCCCAAGCAGCACTCCCAAGGAGTCCCAAGCAGCTCCTTTCTTTTTTGCTCTTTAAAGGAGCACGGAAAGTGTTAGACGCAGAGAGCGAGGAATGCTTTAGCCAAAGGTTTTCAGTTTAAAAAATTATTTTTTTCTTTCTTAATGGAAATGTTTAGAAAAATAGATTTCATTCATGAGAATTTCCAAGGAGAAACATTTTGCAAATAGGAATGTGCTATTCCAGAAAAATGTCAGGATTTAATTGGGGAACTTTTAATAGTGTGTGATTGAGCCATCACAGTGTGGTGTGATTTGATATTTAGCTAACGTATTTATTTACGTTTATAAAATATGTGTGCATTTATACGCCCGATGTTATTTCGGCATCATTAAGGGCAGCGGCTCTTTAGCGCGGTCTGGAATACCTGCCTTTCTGCATCAGAACATTTTATAGCAGAATAATAAAGTAGATATTTTTGGTTCGCTGGGAGCTCAGGGGAGGCCTGGTTGGAGCTGCTGTCACGGGGGGCAGGTGGCACCTTGGGAGGTGGCTCCACGCGGCCCTTGTTCAGCCTCGTGAGGGGATGTCCCACGGCCAAACCTGTCCTCTCATACCTGCTTGGGAAGTCTCTGGCTGCAGGTTGGGGGCTGTAGTATCTGCTCACCATTCATTTGTCTAAATGTGTTCAAAAAATGAAGACTGAGGGGTGCAGCAGCAGCACGGGTGGCTCCCGTCTCCGTCAGCGCCAGCTCTTGTTGTATTTCAAGCGGCGTCACCACTGTCTCCCTTGCCTCCTGCTACTGAGCGACCTCGTTAAAGCTGCTCCAGGTGCGTTAACCCAGACTGTCACCGTTAACCCAGGTTGTCACCGGGTTTCCAGAGCACAACGCGGCCAGGCCCACGTGCGGTGCGGGAGGCTGCGGTTTCATCTGTGCAAAAAAAGACGGGATGTTTCAATTAGCAGCTCTTGTGCATGGATTAAAAATAATAGAATTGCTCAGCTTGTTTGTGCTGTGCATCTAGGAGGTATTACCTGGGGAAGCAAGCAAGCAGTCCTAGCAGACTGCTAGAATATTTGCTTTAGGATGGAGGAGCGGAGCGCCAACCTGGGTCACTCTCATTCTGGATAAGGTCCTTGGCCAGAATGAAGCTGACAGGAGCTATTCAGGCTGAGCTGGAACTGCTGCAGTGTTCGTAGCATCTTGTAAGCAGGGGTTGCCGAGCTGGACAGCCGGGTTTGCAG
Source organism: Nothoprocta pentlandii (assembly GCA_013398315.1). Classification (NCBI taxonomy): domain Eukaryota; kingdom Metazoa; phylum Chordata; class Aves; order Tinamiformes; family Tinamidae; genus Nothoprocta; species Nothoprocta pentlandii. The sequence goes on along the minus strand of VZSG01000454.1, from coordinate 581,672 downwards.
TAAATGTCCAGACATTCCACAGACCCCCGCAAAGAGCCCCCAGCACTACCCGAGGCTGCGACCTGCTGCCCCCCAGCCTTGCAGAGCACGCAAACAGAGCCAGCACGGGCAGCTGGAAGCACGAAACGAGGGAAGGCGTTGTATGCGGGCCTAGGGAATACTTGCCTCATCCTGCCATCAGCAGGCTAAATATTTGTAATTTCCATCATAAAAAATTCACCAGCTGCAGAAGTCAGTAGAGGGGAAGTAGCAAACATGACATGCTGCTGCTTTCGGAGCCTTGCTCAGAACAAGAAGTCTCCTCTGTCACCCAGAAGGCAGGCACCGCTGCCTGCGCTTCCAGGATCTTGTCGGAAAGCAGCCATCTGCCCCAATTCAGTCATTTGGAAGCGGATCCTGGGTCTCCTTAGAGTAATGAGGCTTGCATGTAATCCCGAGCCAAGCGATTTGAAGTGCAAGGCGTGTCGCTTTATCCTGCCTGTTTATAAGCAATGCATTTTTAATATTGAATGATCCAGAAGTCAGTTCAGGAAGGATATACAATCAAAGGAAGGAAATAGGTCATAATTTCTCACAAGGGACTGCATGAAACCTTCAGTCATTTTAAATCCCCTCTCTAGTCCTTTTCTCTGGGTATGATGTGGTGCCACCGCTGGGAGCTTTTTCGGTCCCCTGGATCTGGTGCTGCAGCAGCAGCCTGTGCCGGGCACCTCGGCTGGGGTCTTTGGGGGACAGAAAGGTAAAATCCTGCGGCGGGATGAAGGCTACTGGACTGGTGCATCCGTGCTTGGGGGAATAAAACACTTGCTGTTACTGCAGAGGAGGAGCAATAGCAGCAATAGTTACAGGAATGTTCTCTGGTGCTATAGGTTGAGGTCACAAAGCTCTTATAGCTTCAATGAGAAAAGAAATTCTCTCATTTATATCTAATAATTCTTCTTCCAATTGCCCTAGTTTGTGGGTGTCTTCCCAGCAGGTTAGGCTGGAAATTCGATTTGAGTTTTATTTGTGTTATCACTTGAGCCTCTTTCCCTCACTCTGCTCTCTGACTTGACACCACTGACTTGGTTGTCCTCCCTTGGGAACCCCATGAGACTGTTCAGGTGCCTCCCATGGAGAGAGGGGCTAATTTCAGTCTCGGACTCAAGCCTCCGTTTCGGCATCTCTGAATCCAGGTGTTGTGGCTGTTGGTGATCCCGCGGGCGTTGTGCAGTGCTGCGTTTGCAGCCGGGCTGCTCGGAGCTGGTGCTCGGGTCGCGGTTCGCTGCTGCCCGGTGCGCCACCTTCCCGCCGCACTGGCTAGAGCGCTGCTTTTTCTCACTTCCATCACGATGCTTCAAGGTGTGAAGAGCCTTTAGTCAAGTCGCAGAGAGAGACAGAAAGAAGAAGGTTGCTGGTAAGAGGACCCAGCCGGACTAGAGATTATTTTCAAACCTGGTGGCAAATTATTTTTCTGACTGCATAGCCCTGCTGCCTTGCAAGCTGCAAAGCGTTTCCAAGCTGCTGCGGTTCCGCCGCGGCACAGACACGGGCTGCGGATCCTGCGGAGGCGCCGGGCTTTTTGTGGATGGGGGTGATGAATTTTCGTTTGAATCGCTCCTCCTTCCTTTTTTCCCCTGTGAGCATCTCCATTTAAGCTTTGGGCCTTTCCACCTTGCGCAGCCCCGTCGGCCGGCAGCGAGGAGGGCCCGTCCGCAGCGCCGCCGTTCCGGGTGCGCGGCCCCGGACAGGGCTGTTCTGCAGAGCACATCCACGTCCCGCTGTGGGCCCAAATGACGGAGAGCTCGGCGGCTCGGCCTGGTCCAGCTGCGCGCTTCAACACCCGCTTGTTAGCAGCTGCGCTCCATCCTCTAAAGTAAGAGGAATTCATCTGCTTAAATCCCGGCTGTGCATTAAGCGCTTTGCCAAGTCGGCAAGGCTGGAATCCTTTGAATTGAGGCTTGAGCTGTGCTCTACCTGTCAGTGAGAGAGCCCTCGGCCTGGGCGCTTTTGGCCGTGGTGCTCTGCAGCGATGTGCTCCCCGTGCCGGCAGCCGCGGCGGGGTCCGGGCGATTGCGCCGCTCCGTGCTCGGATGCCTGCTCAGGATGACCGTTTCCCATGGGAAGAGCGCTCGGCAGAGCGGCCTGTGCTCTGCCGGACTCCCCATGTGCGCGTGGAGTTTCCCACTCTGCGGCCTTTGGGACAAGCAAGCCCTGGAGGGAGCAAACGTGAGGCTCCTCCTGCCCCCAACCCCAAAGGAAAAGCCTTTGTTGCAATAACCCTGCAAAATCCATCCCAGGAAAGACATGGAACAAAGAGACTTGAGCTGGTAAATGCCATTTTGATGAAAAGTGGGAGAGAAGGATACATGTGACAACGCACTTTCTCACCTCCCATAGAGGATGAGCTGTTAACTCTTGCCCTGTTAGCTGGGGTAAGAGCCCCATTTCCCACCCGAGCCAGCCCCAGCTGCAAGCAAACCCGGTCCTTGCAGTGAACCGCTCTCATTTACCTTGGACAAGGGCTGCATTGGGATGTGGGATATAGGGAGCATCCTGGGTCCCTTTGGGTTGCCTCCTTACTCCATCTGAGTACAGGTCTGATATAATGAGGAATGTGGATGAGGAAAATCTACATGGATAAAAAAGGTCCTGCTAAGCTGCAGATACTGAACTTGAGCTAAGATAGCCTTGTTCTTGGAATCTGAACATATTTTTCTCAAGTGGCATGAGTGAAATCTTCAGAAAAAAGCAAGCCTTCCTGCTTTTTTTTTGAAGGAGAGGCTGTGTCCCCTTGGGAGGGAAGTGGATGGCTCAGCTGCTGTGGATTGGGAGGATACGGGGTTTGGAGATGGATGGCATCCTCCTGGTTTAGGAAACGGTGAAAATATTAAGCTAAATCTTTGACCTTGAACCTCAGTGGAGGAAATTACAGCCAAATGCCTTATTATCCTCCCAGCGTGGCATCCCCGCGGGATGCTCGGGTGCGTTGTGAGCCCCCCGAGCGCGCGCTCGCCCGCGGGTCCGTCCTCCCCCGGGCCCTGGTGCTGGGAGCACAGCGACGAGTCAAACCAGCGGATTCCCTTCAGGCCCCACTTGAAATGCAAGCAGATAAAGCCCATTCATCAAATGCAAGTGGGTGGAGGAGAAGGGAAGTGCAGGGAGCGTTCTTGTTGCAAATCTTCTGAGAGATGCTAGGAAGGGCCCCAAGGAAAATGAGCAGCAGTGGAAACGTGAAGAGCGGTGTCCTCCTCGCCGTGAGAAACACGAGCATTCCTCGTCTCGGGGTTGCTCTTGCAGCTGCAATCAGTGTGCCTGGAGTTTGGGGACAAGGCAGGAAGCTTTAATCTGTCCCAGTCTCAGAAGCACAGGCAAAGGTTAGGTACTCTTATTTAAGATATAAAAATAATATTAAAATGATGTAGTAATGCACAAAAGCAAGTGGAAACCCCTGGGCCGCTGTGGGTGCTTTCTGCCTGTGCCGCATGTTTGAGCAGTCGCGGGGACGCGCGGGTTCCCCTGCTCTTTGGAAAGGATTTTGGGGAGCCTATAGCAGCACCGGCCCCATGCTGGGCTGTTGACATGGGGGTGGGTTTGTCCCTCTGCAGGCTGGCCCCAGACCCGGTAATGCTGAGGGACGGTGCTCTGTTGAGCACAGGGCATCTCCGAGCAGCACCTGTGTTGTATTTCTGCCAGTCAATCTGGAGCGAGCCTCATGATAGATGGGCCATGTGGTGGCTTGTCTGACGCTTCTCAAAGATAGTGACAGTGACATGTATCAGACAGGGCTGCCTTTCAGCTTTTTTGTCTTTGCTTTCCAGTTGCCAGTTCTTTTAGCTGAGATTATAATGCATTTTGTGATGGACCCAAACTGGAGCATCTTGTTTGAAAGGCAGCCTGTAGCTGCAGGCAAGCATTGATCACCGAGGCTGGGAAGCTGCATCAGTGGTGCTACCAACTCTGTATTTTGTTTCCACATTTCAAATGTTGATAAAACTGGGATTCAAGTCCAGGTGATTTAACTTGCTCATGGTGACTGTAAGAAGCACCATGGCAATAGAAAAATCAACCTAAATTAAAACAAAATTGGGTTCCTGGAGAGTGTCAGCTTGGAGGTAGCAGGATGACAATTACCCTGTTGTGCTGCTATTGGAGTGTTTTGCTTTGGAAATAATTGTGCTCTAGTGAAAACCTATGGAAAATCCTAATTGATCTGAGGGAATTAGAATAGAGCCCTAAATTAGCATCCGTCAGCGACATCCAGGGAGCAGAGGATTTTCCATGGCAGTGCTCCTGAGGTCAATATACTTCTAAGACTGGTGCTCCGGAGGGCCCGCAGCTTTGCTTTCCTTGGTAGTCGCCATGGCCTTTGGCAGTGTGCAGGGATGGGAAAGGAGAAGGTCCTCTCCAGTCCCTCATATTTGATTGTACATTTTGAATATTGAAGAACGAGATTGGAGAGCTCTGCGCGAGAACCAGGAACTTGCTTTTCTTTGCTTCTTACATGGATGGTGGAACTTGCGGGCTGACTAACCCATGATTTAAGTTCAGATGGGTCGCATTTCACCGTCCCAAAGGCCAGGGTGTTGTTTCATTGTGCTCTTTGGCGGCTGAAAGCAGTGACCTGGGGAGGCACCAGAACTAGGTCGTGGCAGCCCCCTGTAAGCCGGATCTGGGCTTTGCCTCCGCCGCGTGCTGCCGGCAGGTAAACACACAGAAAACGTCTGATCCGCCGTGACAGCAAATGTCACACTGTGTCCTCCCATTTGCCTGAACGCCCAATGCTGCAGTGGGCTGGAGCAGCACTCACAGGCGCCAAAATGTCTCAAAGCCCCGAAACATAAAGGGAAGAAATTACCAAGTAACAGAATTCATTTGACACCGAGATCAAAACATATTGACGCGTCTCGCGACTCTGATAACTCCACGGAGAGGCGCAGCGCTCGGCGCCGGTGCTCACGTGCAACCTCCCATTAACATTAAGTGGGGCCGTCATTCTGACGGGGCTGGATAAACCAATATTGAAAAATCTATTAAACAGAGCAGCCTCGAACAGGGAGTGCAAATCTTATTATATTATTTCAGCTGTAATTAGCTGGGAGATAAAATGGCAAACAGGGGAAGTTAGGTGGATTTTGTGCCTGCCTCTGCAGCGACACGGCGGTTTTGGGGCGTTTTGGGGAGAGGCCGGATTTGTGTCAAGGGCTCCTTGAGTCCTAGCATGCGGAGGCAGCGAGGTGGCTTCAGAGCAGTATTAGCTGCAGCCCTCCCCGAGCTAAGGGCAGCCGTAATGAGTGTCCTTGTGCTTACCTGCAAACAGTAGTTCAACAGTTTTACAACCTGGAATCTGTCTATTTTTTTTTTTTTAATAGATAAACGTTGCTATTTAGAAGATTTGCCTTAGGAAGTTACGCATGTTAATATTCCTATTAATGATGTAGCTCAGACCATTCAAGGCTTTTGCATGGTAAAAATGACATGTTTAATCCTATAGCAGAAACAAAAGAAGCCTTTTACATTTTAAAGAGTACTGAGACTGCAAAGCAAGGAAATGAAAACAAGGCGGGGGAAGTTAAAACTGCTGCTTCTGCGTGGGCTGCATGTGTTGCTGGAGCTGAGCGGGATGACACGGCCCCATCTTGCTCCTTCCGTGCTGTGTTCGGGACCTGCTTCTCAGAGACGGCCGGTGCTGCCGAACGGAGCCAGCGAGGGACCAGGTTTAGTGGCTTTAACTGCATGTGCAGTGTCTTGTTGTGTCCGGAAAGGACATGTCATTCTTGTGATCCTCTTTAGGCAAGATAAACTCTGCCTTTAAATAACTGCAGCTTCTGCAAGGCCGATGGCCTCGTGCAGAGGATGATCTGTCCCCCGGGCACACGGGCGGGAGCGGGACCTGCTGCAGGGAGCTCTCCGCTTCAGGAACAGGATGAGGAGGCTGCTTCTAGAAGTCTATCTGTGGGATAGCTGTTCTCCAAATGCAAAACCAAAGGGACATTCCATAGCTGGCGGGGCCTGGAGTGCAGTGACAGTTGGCAACCTCTGTCCTCTCCAGAACTTCCCTGTGCTCGCGACCTCAGGGCTGTATTGCAGTCCCGCAGCCCGGCCTCGCTCTCTGGCCACTGCTTGAACTAACCGAGACATAAATTTAGCTCTGATGCTGCCTGGCAAGACATGAAAAACGAATTTCTGCCAACGCTGGATGTATTTTCAGCTGTGTTTAATAGGGTCCGTATCCTATCCCAAGAGGTTGGGACCTCTTGCTGGCAAAGTTTATGATATTAGATTTAATGTCTCCTAGTGTACTTGCCTCATTGTTTGCAGGGGAAGGAATAAAAGAGCTGTGAGAAGTGATTTATATCACGTATACAACACGTTGCTCTTGCTCACGTTCTTTAGTGCTGGAGGAACAGACCAACAGCCTGTGGATAAACAGGGGCATATTTCTCTTCTTGCCTGGTGGGTGCTGCCCGGCGCCTTCCCTGCGCACCGCGATTCCTGCAGCCATGCCGGGGACACGGAGCCCCGATGCGCTGCAGCGCCTGGCTGTGGCGTTTGCAGGAGCGCTCCCTGCGTCGGAACCGGCAGCTCGCTGCCCTCGGGGCTGGAACGTCCCCGGAGGAGACAGGGTCAGGTCTGTGTCGCTTGCAGCTAAGAGCTTGTCTGAAGCTTTGTTCGCGCCACGGGCATGGGTAGCTGTTGTGTTGCACCTTTGCACCCTCAAAGAAGAGAGCAAAGACTCAAGAAGGAGAAAAAAAAAAAAAAAAAAAAAAAAAAAAAAAAAAAAAAGTAAAAAGGAGATTTTTTTGGTCTAGTTTGTTCGAATATGGTCGCAATCTGTGCAAACAGCATCTTGTTCTGGTACTGGGGAGATACATGTGGGATAAACAGAGTCTGTAACAAGAAGTCCTGAAGCATCCTCGCANGGGCATGGGTAGCTGTTGTGTTGCACCTTTGCACCAAAAAAAAAAAAAAAAAAAAAAAAAAAAAAAAAAAAAAAAAAAAAAAAAAAAAAAAAAAAAAAAAAAAAAGTAAAAAGGAGATTTTTTTGTTCTCTGGCACTCAAATCTGTTCGCAATCTGTGCAAACAGCATCTTGTTCTGGTACTGGGGAGATACATGTGGGATAAACAGAGTCTGTAACAAGAAGTCCTGAAGCATCCTCGCAGCTGGGTGGAGATGCTTTGAACTGCACCTTCCTCTGCGGTGTCAGGAACAGGAGCGGAGGGCGCTGCCCTTGGAAGCAGCCGCGTTTCCAGGTGTCCCCTGGCTCCCTGCTCCGTGCGAAGCTGCCCGGGCCCCACGCTGCTGCTCTGCCGCGCTGCTCCGTCGTGCCGCGGCAGGCTCGCCCTTCACGAGCGCTCTGCACACTGCAGCGTGGGGCTGAGCATGCGCATACGCAGCCCGGCCGCACGGACCAGCTTCTCCAAATGTAAAGCTAAGCTTATTTACTGAAGAGCACCAATAGAATTGTTATCATTAATTTTATTGCATTTCCCCCCCCCCTTTTGTGGACGCTCGACGGTACTGTAAATTTGGATTTTTGTCATCCCTGACTTGGGTTCAAAACGTAGCCTTTGCTCTCCGGAAGATTTATGCATGTGCTTAACGATGCTCTTGAAAGCGCTCCCAGCTGGAGCTGCCTGTCAGCCACGCTTGGCTCCCGTGGGAAGCAGGGACGTGGGTTGGGTTCTGGACGCCCATGCGGGCTGATCCAAGGACCGTGAGAAGGGATGAAGTCTCTGGTCCTAGGAACTGCCTGTGTCACCTTGTGGTGTGTGAGATGTGTAGCAAGACCCGCTCCTCCTCTGATGGTTTCCCGTTGAAGTCAATGCGACCAGTAGAGTTGGCCGGTGTTGTACGGTCTGACAAAATAAAGTTGTCACATTAGAAATGTCAGTATCTTGGGAGGAAGGAAGGAAGGAAAAGTTCAAGGCCATTAATAGGAGATTTTGGTGTTTGGTGTGTTCAGGATGAAGGCCAGTGCGTTTTGCACGTAGCGACAGGCAGTGATGCTCCTGCCAGCTGCTCTGTGTAGTTGTTCCTTTGGAGGGTAGGCAAAATAGACAGCGTTTAAGTAGACTCCAGCGCACTCCTCCCAAAGCCAGTTCTTAGTGCTGGAAGTGGTGGAAGCGCTGGAGAGTCGCAGTGCGTTCTGCCACTGCAGGGAAGCGAGTGACCGCAGAGACGAGTGAAGGGGAATGGCCCGCGGCACCGCGCGGCCTGCTGAGGCCCGGCCCTCCTGCTCTCCTGCCCACAGCTGCCGGGGGCCGCCTGGGCGCGGGCTTGGCAAGGGGCATTGCCTGGCACGGCCATGGCTCTGGGGAGCCCACGGCTTCAAGGTGGGGCCCCGGAGCTCCTTGTGTGTCCTTGCAGGCGGTGTGGAGCCCCTGCAAGCCGGGCCTTGCCCGGGAGGCTGCTGTGACGCAGCCCCGTTTTGCCTGGTGACTTGGCGAGGACGAGGTGTCTTGGGGAGGAGGTGGCGCCGGCACTGGGGTGCGTCGCGCACTGCGCTGCGTGGCACTGCTCTCCCAAAGAGGCACAGAGAGCAGGGAACGCTGCTGGGGACACGCGGGGCCGGTCGGCAGAGGACGGCCGAGCCACAAGTCGCAGGGCCTGCCCAGCGACAGTCTGTGTCCCTTCAACTGCAGTGTTTGTCCAGCTGGGTCTGGGCTATAATGGGCAAGGGGCAAAACTCCTCCCAAGGGACATCAGTGGCCAGAGGGTCCTTGTTATTCCAGGAGCCTCTCAGAAATTCTGGGGGGTTGGCTGGTGTTTGGGGGATTGGCCTCTTGGTTTGCTGGATGCCCGCGTGTGCCGGCTCTGCGGTCGCCCAGGACAGGGGTTTCCTCTCGAAGCCTGTTCTGCGGCCAAGGAAGAAACCCGGGTTTCCCAGAGATCATCAGCCACTTTTTATCTCGGTAACCCAATTTCTAGATACTTCTGTGAACTTATCACGGCCCCAAACTAAAACAGAAAGTATTCGGCTAGTAGGGAGCGTTTTTCCAGCCTTTTTGTGACCCTGGGGAGTACTGAAACCTCTGTGGAAGGGACTGTGTATCAGCTGAGGGTCGATAAAGAGAATGAATGAATGGTTATAGATCTTCTAGTGGTACAAAAACCTTTGCAGCTACCTATGACCTCAATAGACCTTTGCCTAGTGACGGGAAGAGCCATTAGTCTACATCAGATACTGGATTTTATGACCAATGTTATTAGTTGTAATTGATTATAAAATAATGGGGGATACATTTAAAGGAGCCTCTGTTTAATTCGCTCTGATTATAATATGCTTCACTATTATAAACTTGAAGAGGCAATGAAGATATTAAAATAAATGGAACAATAGAGATGCTCGTTAAAACTGCACCTGACCTCTGTGTATTGAAAATTGTTGAAGAGAATGCAGCAAAATGGGCAGCACCGTGGAAGCAGCGGGAGCTGTTAATTCCCAATTCCCAGGTATTGGCGAGCACGATGCAAATCACACTCAACTATCCATCTCAAATAAAGGACCAGAGAAGACTTTGGTGAAAGACCAGTAGCCTGCAGATCGGTGATAATTTCTCAGTTCCACAGCTGCTGAAAATGCAGTGATTCGGCCTCTGGAGCTCTGGATGCGCTTTCGGCAATTTGGAGCTTTTGGCAATCTGGAGTGGCGAGAGGGGGGTTCTCCTAGGTGAGCGGGTCACACTCTGCTCCGGCTCTGCGTTTCATCGGGAACATGATTTAGACATTTGGATGCCTCTCTGCACCCCGAGCAGTCAGAATGGAAGTCTTTCAAGAGCTGCTTTTTCTTTGAAGAATATTTTGCATTCCAGTTTCCAGCCTAGGAGGATGTTTTGCAATCTGGAAACAAGTACTAATTTAAGGCCAAATTTGCAATTATGTTGTTGCTTCCCTTTGGGTGGGGGAGCGGTTTGCTTTGCATTTCTGTTTTGAAAATTGCTGTGGTGGTTTGGTTCTGTTGTGTGGTTTTTTTCCCTGCATCCACTGTTAGCTGCTGCGATCACGTAGTGCTGAGGGGAGAGGAACGTGAAGCACTGAGCCGAGCTGAACGTACTCTCGGTGTTGCCCCTGGCCTCTTTGGTGTCCTTTTTGTACATCGGCTTCTGCTTTGCTGAATGCCCTTGGGAAGTGCTGAAACCAGTGTGTGTGTGTATTGTGTATTGGACGCTCTGCAAATGTTGCTGTTGGTTTGCAGAGTGGACAGGGCTTCCTGAGACAGAACGGATAGTGGGGGATAGCAAGGAACCCATTACAGTGTTCAGAAAGGTCTTATACACTCATTATTTGCTTTTTTCCCTTGAGATAACTAAAAATCAAGTTGAACAGGGGCATTTGGGGCATTTTGCCCTCTGGCAGAAGCACACTGCTTGCAGCACTGATTTGGAGAGAGGGTATTTGCATCTCGCCGGAGCGAGGAATGGGTCTCAATGGGAAATTCCTGTTTCTGCCTGCCCTAGCGCATCTATTCAGACCCATTTTTTGCATGCCGCTTAAATGAGTTTAAATATTTCACTGACCATCAAGATAACACTACAGCTTGTTTGGTAGTTTGCAGTCTGTTACTAGGACGGGGCTTTGCTGAAATAAAATAGGAGGGCAACAGAAAGTAGCATGCCTGTGGCATTAAAATGCTGTTAGCGAGCTGGAGGCGCATCAGAGGGAATGGTCCTGCGAGGAACATTTGCCTTTCTGCTTTTGAACTTTTTTTTTTCCATTTGCCTGTTTCTGAGGTCTGGGATTTATCCTGAATTTCAGAACTGACGGTTTTTGATCATTTGAATAGGTATCACTGTTCAGCGGGGAATACATGTGCCAGCTGAGATGTCTCTTAAAGCCAATTTGTACTACCAGTTGTACGAGGTGCTTTCTTGGGACTGTAACGTATTTCTGCTCCAGCTTCTCCGCTACACACGGTGTTCAGCTCCCACGTTTTCCAGACGGGATTGCATTACTCTGCTGCCTTCCTGGCCCCCACCCAGCACTCCAGACCCTCGGGCCTGCTCTGTGCTGTGAAAAGGTATCACAGAACCACCAGCAAATAGCCCTGCAGCAGCAGGAACCCGACTTGGGCCCTCCGAGGGCCACGGAGCTGCAGTGGCTCCGCGGATGCGCGGCAGCGTTCCCAAGTCCCCAGCACTGGCACCCGTTGTGGTTCCTCTGGCTCCTCCGTGCACCACCGAGGGCCTGAGTGTGACACCTCTGCAAGAGCTGAGTGGATATTTGCAAATCATCCCTTGGAAGGCAGGGGAGGGCGGAAGAATTGGGATCACAGTTAGCAATTATTGCATACAATTCAGAATTATTATCCAGCCTAGCTGGGTAGGTTTGGTTCGGATTTTCCACGTCTTTGATGTCTTGCTTTGTGGAATGAAAGCCTCTGTTTTTAAGATGTTAATCCCTGTATGGAAAAGGAAAGTGTCCAGCCGTTCGTGAGACACAAAAGGTTATTTTGCTTTTGGTTGTTGTTTTTTGGTTTTGTTTTGTTTTGCATTTATTTGAAGTTGTCATGGTCAGGTTAGCTGAAGAAAAAAAGGGAAACAGAGGCATTACGTTGGTCTTAAAAGCTCCCATTTTTTCTGTACTAATCATGGGGAGTAGGGAGGGAGGGAGAAGCAAAGGCAGGGCAGGGAAGCCTGGTGATTACTGTAATTATAATTTCATGCTAAAATATTCTCCCTTGCCTGAAGTGCTGACAAGGGTGTTGGGAACTGCAAAGGTTCCCAAGGACTTGAGCAAATGAACAAAAAAATCTGAGCACTGGAACCACGTTTGGAAGTCATTTCATTTCTCGTGGTGTCCAAGGCTGGACAGACCTTCCCGCTGCCCAGTGTGGCCACATCCAGCTGCCCGCGGGCCACCAAATCCCTCCCTTGCTGCCTGTTCACAGCCAAGGCTGGAGGTTGGTTGGCGCCCTCGGATGGAAGGGAATTACTGGAATCTGGGAGAGAGGAGATGATGTCTCTTAGTGCTTGGGAAAGCTTGGAAAAGCCTTTTAACCCCTGAGCAAAATGTGGATGTTGACTCACGTCTTGGGAACCCTGAACACTCTATTAAGCCAGCTGGGACTTAGAAGAGAGATGCTCAATGGCTGGAGCTGGTACAGAGGTGTCCTTTGATCCATTAAGAACTGCGTATCCTCGGGCATCCGCACACTTAATAGCGCTGGCCCCAGCGGAGAGCCTCTCGGGGCGTCGCGGGCTGCGCCGGCGAGCACGGATCATTTCAACGTTGACAGCTTTGGTTGTTAATTACGGGGGAAGTCGTGAGGGTGGGAATGTGCCAGCGGAAATGTTGTCCCACAGTGTGTTGTTCCCGTGCTGCGTTACCAGCTCCGGTTCTGTCCTTATTGAGGTTTTCTCGACTCACGTTTGCAGAAGAATTTGGAGCCATCTCTGTTCTCGGGGGCATCTAGCTGCAAGCATCGCAAGAGCAGGCCCAGGGTAACAAGCATCTGGGAGCAAATCCAGCCTTTGTGTAAGTGTTAGCAGAGGACAGTGGCTGTCTGGAGAATCTGGCCTCAGGCTTGGGTGCAGGGACCCTGCAAGCCTTCAAATCCTTCACGCCATCAGCCAGGAGTGCATCTGAACACCTTCCAGTTTGGAATGTGCCCTTCAGGAAGGTGGAGCAGGACCGGGTTGGGTGGTAGTAGACACGTCCCGCGCGAGTCACCCGCTCGCTGGTGAGTGAGCTCTGCCTCTTACTGAGTTTGCGTCCAGCTAATACAGCTGTAATTACTGAGTTGCATTTCCTGGACACTTGGAAGTAATTAGCTCAATATAAAACTCATGCATCTTGCCAAATTTAGGCTTAAAATTATTTCTATGGTTGGGTGCAGTAATCATACATTAGATTCAAGATTTTTGGGTTGTTTTTTTTTTCCTAAGTGTTTCACTGGTGTCTGGCTTTATTAACTCATAATGTTGTAAGGCTTATTTGTCAAGGGGATATAGAGATATTAAATGAATTTGGAATTAAATATGTTCTGGCTAAATTCCCACTTTACTCAAGCCCCAGTGATCCCAGTGATGTGGAGTCTGGCTGTGCAGTATTGTTGCTGGGTTGCCGAAGCTGAGCAGGGTTTGTAAGCTCTGAGGACACGAGAGAAGAAGTATTTTTTGTTTTCATTTTTTAAGTATTTTCAGAAAAAAAAACCCAGCTTTATGCAAGAGGTATACTTGAAGACCTACTTTCCAGGCACCACTTAAGTAATCAACTGATGCCCTGTTAGTTAATGACAGTATTCAACATGCAAGGTAGTGTTTGCAACTAGTTGTGCAGGAGCAGCCCCAGCGCCGTAACACGTGGGCTCAGGGACTTGCTCCTGTGTCCTAACTCCCATGGGTAGAGGAATGGCCTTACCCTGTATCTCCTGATTGGACATGGATGTGGCTGGTGTGGGCTGTGCAGAGCTTGTTTGTCTGGCTCCTTTCTGGTCTGGGAGCTGTGATTAATGATAACGAGCCCTAAGGACAGAAGTGCCTGTGCAGCCGGTGCCGCGGCGGAGCAGCGGGCAGCTCTGGAAGCTGCCCGAGGGACACGCACACCACCAGGACCAGCCAGGCCCTACAGCAGCTTCCTGCCAGCAGCGGGATCGGATGCAGGATCACTGGATTCGAGCATTAGGAATTTCAGGGGGAGCCAGCTAATCTGGGTTTGTTTATTTTTCAGCTCCATATCCTGTATTGGTGTCCTCTGAATACTCTTGTTTTCCCATGCGCTGGAGTGTTTCCATGGGTACTTCTCAGTTTTAGCTGTTGCAACAAGCCAAATTTACGTGCTGCAGTATTGTATTTTGCCTGAGCGAGGGACTGCTTCCTCTTGGTGTCTTCTACACTTTCTGGTGTGTCGTTCAGTAAAGTGTCGCTAGGAAGCAACATATATGTCCTACATAACAGGCTCCTAGGCCCATTTCTGTGGCTCTGGTTGCTGGATCAAGCTTTCTGTGTGACTGTATGGTAAATATTGGGAATTGCAAGTGGAGAGATTGATGTTTTTAATTCGTCCTGTCTTCGTTACAGCTGAAAAATCCCTCTTGCTAGTAAGCTACCTATACATTTTTTCTTATGTCAAAAATGGACAGTTCCCTTTAGAAATGTTTATGTATATAGGTGTGCATCTGCAAATGTACACATTTAGAAATAAATTCCTCATATTTATGTGTTCTCGTGCAAATACATACTACACATTTATATCACATATGTTCACATATAGAGCTTCTGGGCATTCTGAGCTGTATTTTTTTTAAAAGAAATGACAAATTACAGAGATGTGTATTACACTATTATGTCTGCTGGGGGATGTGAAAAATGTAGGGGCAATGATTTCCTTGGAATGGAAACTCTGCCCTAAGCACCAGAACCCCAGACTGCTCTGTTCAGAAGGGCACCATTCCTTAGCTGGACCTCACCTAGTGCAGAGCCATTTGGATTGTCCAGGATGCATCCCAGCCGTTGAATTGTTGCAGCGTCCCCCGAACAGCAATCTGCAGAGCATCCCTGTCGCCATCAAGAACGGGACCTGAATTATTCAGATCTTCTGAGTTTATTGCTACCTTATTTATTGATTTGAACTGAACATTTTCTGTTTTGGGTACGCAGCAAGGTAAGACTCTCCCCTGACCTTGCGGGGCTCCGTGGGGAAATGAGAGCGCGTGTTCTTGGAGGCAGCTGGGATTTATGGTGCTCTAGGAGACTCTGGCTCCAGAGTGGGTAGTTGGCAGCAGTGCTGATAATCACAATGTGATAGCAACTGTGCTGTTGCTATTTAAGATGTGTTTAAATCTTATTTTCTTGCTCTGTAAGGTTATGTCTTTACAGAGAATGGGAGTTCAAAAGGGAGAGAGGAAAAATATCCCAACCCAGAATCCTTTGTTTCTAAAGGTTGCAAGCATAAAATACTTTTCTTTTTTGCCTTGATATCTGATTATTTTTCTTTTTATAGTATCTTCAGGAAAATGAGTGGGTTTTTTGTCTTGCAATCTGCTCAAGCAATACGCTGCTGAATTCCCTGGATTAACAGAGCTCTCATGTTTGCTTGGAGCCTGCAAGGTAGCAAATCTGGCGAACAAATGTTTCACAAAAGCCAGGAAAAAGCACCACAAACTCTGTTTCATCTTTGCAGTGCTCATTTTAATTGCTGACAATTATATTCCATAGAAGATGGAGCAGCATCTCCCTTGCACACGCAGCGGGAGTATGATAGTACATGTCCTAAAGCATTTGTTTCTCAGCTGCAGCAGAGGGTTAGCAACGATAGCAGAATGTACTGCTGATTTATTGTTGATCAAAAAATGTGTAGTAATGACATCCCTGATAGAACCGCATCAAATGTTTCCTCGGCTATTGAACGTGCAGCCATCCGTTCTCCATGAGCTTCTCTCTGAGGCCTTGTAGCCAAATACAGCGGGTACATGAGGCCAAGCTGGGCAGGTGCCCTGTGCCAAAATGCTAAAATCAAAAATGCTAAAAATGCTAAAATGCACAGGACGTGTAGCTTAACTGTTTCATTTAAGGAGAATTTCTCTGCAGAATCCGGTAACTTTCAACTACGTGCAGATATTTCTGCTATACAGTTTGCCGTAATTTATTTTTTTATTTCCCAGCTTCCCTGGGACTAATCATTTCTGGTGTTAGTGTACTTGCAGGGGAATAAATGCAGCCACATGGCCAGGCTTCTATGTTATTTTTAAACTATTGAATCTGCTTGAAAGCTGTGCCACAAGCACTCCCTACTATACAGAGAAAAGACATAGCTCCTAAGAAGAAAGATTTGGTTATATGAGATTTTTAAATAAAATGTATCATAGATGCATTTATTGTACATGTATTTGGGGAGAAATTTGTGGTCACATGCTACATATATTTTGTATATATAATAGATACTTCTGATATAAAACATCTAGGTCTGTTGCTTTTCCTTTTTGTTTTGTGTTTGCTTTTTTTTTGTGAGTTTTTCCTCATTTTGCCTGGCTTTTCACTGCTAGATTTGTATGCTGAGCATTTAGGATTGGGGGAAAAGCTGGAGGGGATCTTTCCTCTTCTTTAGCTCAGGGAGCAGATAGGTGTTGTTTTGGTGGTCTGTGTTTTGGTGAAATACAGAAACCCAAGGGATCGGTGCAGGCTCCCGGTCTGCTCCTTATGATTTTCCTGAGTCATAACCAACTTTTGCAGCTCACAGAAATATGGATCAATGTGCAAAGATAAAACACTCGGTGTAAGAAAATACTGTATTTCATTGTCTTGCCATAAAGACGGACACATCATGGAACTGTGTACTATTATGACCTTGTGTTTTTTATTTGCATGGACAGTTTAATTACTCTTTTATAGCATGTATCTATTTACATCCTTCTGAATGTGTTTTATATATATATGTTTATATATATATATATGAATTGCAGGGAATAGTGCTTGTACACACATTAATTTTAAATTCTTGCCAAGTTGTATTAGCTTAAAAATGTACAGTGGTGTAAAAATTCACCTGTCTCTTAGCTTCACCCTGTTGCTCTGGGCTCCCTGCTCTCAAAGCCTCCCGAATCAGCCAAGCAGGGCACAGACATATATTTTTAAGTGAGCAAGTCCATGGTATCCTAACAGAGCGGTTGTTGGAGCACGTTTACACAGGGTTCCCTCCTGGCTGCGTGGGCAGGGGCCCTTGGGTCACCTCTGTGAGCACATGTTTGTTCATGGAAAGGCACGTGAGGCTCTGCATGCCCCACAGTTTGAACACGTATGCCCTGCTTAACGAGGACCTGGAGGACTAATGAGGCCCACCTGGAGCAGGGTGAGGGTGTCTCAGCCTCCCTGTGCAGCTGGGACCAACTGTTTCCAATGTGCTAACGAGGGAGGGAGGAGGAGGCTGGCTAAGGGCTGAGCATGGAGCTTGAGGAGCTGCTGGGCTTCAGGCTGGTGGTGGAGCCTTTCAGTGTGGCCTGGCCCAATGTGGCAGCTGCAGAGGCAAACGCAGGTATTTTGGTGTGGTGTGTTGGCGCGCCAGATTTGTTTTACTTGTGTAACTTCCATGGGGTTTGTGGTTTGTTACTGAACTGGAGGTTGGAGAGCTCTCGTGCAGCTCTCATGCAGCCCCCGTGCTCCGGCTGGTGGGGCCTGCCCGCGCTCGCGAGGCGTCCCGGCGCGTGCAGGCCCAGCGCCTCCCTGG
>VZSG01000454.1:541948-564073 GCA_013398315.1 Nothoprocta pentlandii | reverse complement strand
GATAATTCTTTTGCACATTGTAGGTTAAATAGAACATTACCACTATCAAGTTAATCTGAATTTAGTACAAGGGGAAATGCTTCCAAACAAAAGAAACCCCTAAGCTCTGACTCCTTCAGATGCTGAGTGGTGGCTCCATTTGGCTCTTTTATCAGTCTGGATGTCGTATTTTCACTTCTTTTTTTTTTAAAAAAAAGTCTGTCTAGCGAACGTCAGGGTAAATAACAGGGTGTGGGGAGAGGTGAGATCTCACTTGGAGTGCCACTGTCAACTTAGGCAGGTTGTGTGGGGAGTTTGAGGATGGAGAACTGCACTGCTCTGTTGCTAATGAAAATTGGTGTCTGCTTGTGTGTCACTGGTTAATTGCTGCTCAAACAGCTCCTTGTGTTGAGTGTCACTGGAGGCTGTAGATGATGGAAGAAAGCAGTGGCAGAGGCTCTTCCCACCTCTTAGCACTGTTTTTAAGATGTTCTTAGGGTCATGTGGAGAATGGCACTTCTATATGTTGCTGTAGGGAATGACCAGCAGAAAGTATAGTGTTTTCCCAAGGTGAAGCTGGGGGCTCCTAGCCATTGAGTAGCTACCAGGTGTGGATCGTGCAGTAAACTGTGCTGCTCTGCCAGGAGAGGAACAGAATCACCAAACGGTTGAGGCTGGAATGGCCCTCTGGAGATCCCCTAGTCCAGCCTCCTGCTCGTGGAGGTTGGTGTTGCC
Source organism: Nothoprocta pentlandii (assembly GCA_013398315.1). Taxonomy (NCBI): domain Eukaryota; kingdom Metazoa; phylum Chordata; class Aves; order Tinamiformes; family Tinamidae; genus Nothoprocta; species Nothoprocta pentlandii. The sequence continues at coordinate 563,359 of VZSG01000454.1, read as the reverse complement.
CACAACCATGTCCAGGTGGCATTTGACCACCTCCAAGGAGGGAGCCTAATGGTAAAGGGCATGACATGGGCAGGCCTGGTTGCTGACAGCCCTCTCAGCTGCTGCCGCCTATGCGTCCCCCCATGATACCGTCATTCGAGTGCTCCTGCATCTGGCACCCTTTCTGAGGAAGGATTTCCTCATCAGTTAAACAATTTCACTCGCTCTCTGTGTGTCCTTTATCACAAAACAAACAATCAGAAAATGCCCTGGAAGAGACAATCTAAGGACTTGCAATCTGATAATAAATCCCTTGTCTTTCCACACACACTCTGTGCCAGCTGTAGACTAATTAAACTCAATAGTTCACAGGTGTTCCTGGGAATGACTAACGCAAGAGCACTCTCCTCTTTAGGGCTTGTTAACATCTTTTTCAGAGCTCTTTAAATTTCATACACCAGCAACACTGAGCTAAACCAGATGAAAGGTAGTAGAAAGGGACTTGAGCTGTTAGGAGAGCACTCAGTGTTAGCACAGGCTGTGTCCCCACTTGATTCAACAGCTTATGTGATTTGATGGGGGAATCTCTTGCAAAGCGATGCAAGAAAGAAATCTCCTTTCTTAGAAAGGCTGAAGATGTAACCAAAATAAAGTCTGATCGTTAGAGCTCGTTATAGCATTTTATATACCGTTGGGATGCCCATGCTCTGTGCAAGTACATGCAAGCACATACAGGGAGACAACAAAAGAAGCAAGTCTGTGGCTGAAGAAAATGGATTTAGCTGCCTTGTTAAGGCTGGGAGGAGGCAGACAGACTTGGCTGTGTTGAAATGCATGGGTCCTACCTGATCGCACAGAATCGTGCGCGTCTTTGGCTAGAGCAGTGGCTGGACACTGGAGCCCCTCCTTACAGTTCTCGCCTGTCTGTGCGTTCGTCTTCCTTTGTGCTCCCTTTGGCCCTTTTTGTCTGCCTTGCTGAGTGAAACTTGAACTTTTTGGGGGGTGCTGATCATGGTTGTGCAGGACGGTGCTGGTGGCATCGGTTGTGTTGCTGAGCTGGGGCAACCACGCCGCAAACCACCTCCTCTGTAGGGTTGGCCTGGAGTCCATGTGCTCCTCAGGTGCAGCTTTCCTTTTAGCAGAACTTGCTTTCCTGGGAATGAGGTGGGAAGTTGCTGTACGCAGACTGTGCCACAGCCTGGGCACAGGGGCTCCTGTGGCTGCCTTCCCCCCTCAGCGCTCCCGTGGGATTCCTGCTCTCCTGTATACTTGGCTGTCCTGCTTCAGTCATCCCCTTTCCAGCACTCCAGCCTTCTTCCGTGTATTCACACATACACTGGGCAAAACACAGCTAACTGAGTAGAGTTTTTAATTGACAGTGAGCCCTAGAATTTACAGCTCGGGGATTGTATTGTTTCTTCCAAATGACATGTTCAGTTGTCCTCTGCTGCAGTCTTCTCTTGCTGAGAAAACCATAGTGATTTACCTAAATCTTTAACTGATTCATTGCTGACTTAGGCTAAATTGATGTAGGATATCCTCAGATGAAAATAATAGTTTCTACATGAGGGAACTGCACAATTTATGAAAACGTTTTCTAAATCAATTCTATCACATCAGCACAGTTTTACTGTATACATGAAATCTTATTTAAACTATTACAGCTTCTGGTGCAGCTGTGAAGAAGAAAGAGCTTGCATTCCTTCTCTGTAAATCAGAACTATGACTGTTTTTAAAAAATATATATTTGGGGTTAGTTCAGTCTAACAAAATATCCTTTTTTAAGTCCTCTCCTTTAGCAATTTGCCTGGTATAAGTCAGCATTTCAGAGAAGGATAAGTTTACTGTTTATTAGACATATTGGCTAATATACATACACATTGGCTAATCTTGGGGAAACTGAGATGCGGACCAGCGGGATATTTCTAAGTTCACTGTGGAAAGCTGAGTTTGCAAACCGAATGCCCCAATCCAGAGCTCCGTCTGCCAAAGCCATACTGTAGCCCCCAAACACTGGTTTCCAGAAATGTAGAATAACTGGATGAAATTCATCTGAATGAGCTTCTAGGATTAGCAGTGACTGTTTGGCTTGGCTTTGGCTTGTGTAAATCAGACTGACCTAGCAAAACCCTAAAGCATTTTCAGTGTGTTGGCATTAAAGTGATTTTATTTACAAAGCTTCTTTTTCAGAGGTCAAGTTAAAAGTGGCAGAACAATGTATGTTCATATATATGTGTGTGTGTGTGTGTGTGTGTGTATAAGAGGTTTTGGGGTTGATTTGTTAGTGATGCGTATATGTGCATCAAAAATTTACAACCTCAGAGATACTGTGCGCAGAGCTAAAACTTTAAAGCAAAAATGGAGTGCAAGAAATCCTTCCCCTACCCCGATCTCGTGCGTCTCTGTGTCGCTGCTTGTGGCACTGATTTGAGGGCATTGAATACAAGCCTCGTAGCTCCTGTGTTGGAGGCTTCTCCATGGCTGCTATCCAAAAACTCACTTGCACACGAGTTGCAGAGTGAAGCCAATGATTTGATGATCTATGTAAAACTAAGCTGAGGCAATAATAGGGGTAAATGCCTCACAGAGCTCCTATCCTTGTTGGTTCTTCTCTATTTTCAAGGCTGGGGTATAGTTTTAAAAATTGATGAGATTACCTTGTAGGAGTTAATGGGAAGTGAGCAGTGGGCAGGTATTTATATGATCAAATTAATTCCAGCATGAAATGAGAGTAAAGTCCAAATAGGTGAAAGTTGAATCTCTAGGGTTTTTTTTGGTTGGGACTTTGCTTTTTTTTCCTCTTTGTGAAATTGAATCTTCCTCTGTTTTGATTTCAAGGAGATAATAGGTCACTGAGTGCTGACTTCATAGTTTCCTCAAAGGGAAAAGTTGGGCTTGTCTTTGAAGGCCACATCCAAATTATTTTTATCATTAAGTAAATCCTAAAGCAAACATGAGGAAGTCTGTGCCATGTGCGCCATCTCCAAAGGAGTACCCTAAAACGGACAGGTAAAACGTGAATTTTTATGTAGGTTTGTAGTTGTGCTTATCTAGAAAATGATGCATTTGCTTCCAAACCTCCCCTTTGGAAAGCGCCTGCTCATGTCCTGACAGCTGCTGGGTGGAGAGCAGAGGGGCTGGGCTGCCACTTCGGAGGGCTGTGCCCTGGTGCCAGGGCTGTGCCCTGTGTGCACAGAGCTCTCGGCACCGGGAACGTCCCGGGAAGCGCCGGAGGCCGCGCCAGCCTGGTTTGTGTTGTGACTGACGGGAGAGAAGCGGAGCTGGCAAAGCGGGGAGAAGCCCTTCCCGCGCTCGGCTGCGTGGGGGTGTATTTGTGTGTGCAAATTAAGTCCTGTGTCGTCTTCGTTTTTCATATTTTTGTTCTCCCATCAGAAAGGGGGCAGTGTGCCTGCTTTGGCTGCCATGCAGGTGTATGCATATGTAGATATATTTCTAACAGTTGTGAGCTTCATGTCGCTCGCCCACCCTCTGCGCAGCCTGATGGGACTCGTGTCCCTTCTGGGAAGCGCATCATGACCCTGAGCAGAAGCAGCTATAGTTTTTCCTAATTTTCCTCAAGAAAGGAGGATTAACCTGCCTTCTTAGCCATGGCACTAGGAAGCCAGTCCTTCATAGATTTCCCACGTGAAAAATTTACTAGTATTTTTTTAATCTATAACGTACTGATCCAGATTCTCTTCCAGCTGAGCAGACTTTGAGTCATGATGTGAAAGGAGAAGAAAAATTGCTACCTCGCTGTTTGGCAGCGGCATAGGCCTTCGTTCGCTGATCTTTATCACGGCCTCACGGCAAACCTGGGCGGAGGCTGCGGTGGCGCTCGCCCCGGCTGCGGAGGGAGCCGCGCGGCGCCGGCTTTGGGAGGCTCTTCCGTGCCAGCCCGGGGGCCGGCAGCAACCCTGGGCTGCGTGGGTGTTCTTGGGCACTCGCTGTGGACATGGGTTCCCCATCTGTGGCGCTCGCAGAGCTCCCGGTGGTCCCTGCTGTGAGGCTGGGGCTTGACTGCTGTGATGAGTCACCTCAGGTGTCGGCTTCCTCCCCTCTCGAGGCAGCCGGGTTTCTGTTTGGGGAAAATGGCTGTTTTTGAGGATCCTTCTGCCTCAAAGGCAGGGCAAATCGCTATTGTCAGATACTAATCCTCTGGAGCCCTCAAATGTTATATGCTTTAATGCTATTGTAGGGGGGATTATATGTGCTTTGTGCCCTTCTGTAGTAGCCTTGAAGACAAGAGAGCATGGTGAAGCAGGAAAGGCCAACAGATCTAACAACTTTAATGCTAGAAATACTTAAAGGGGCGAGTTAGAGTGGGGCGATGCGGAGGGTGGTCCTGCCGTGCCAGAGGTGCCCTGAGGCCCCTTGTGGTCCCATGACAGAGATGTTACCTTTTAATTTAAGAGCAATAGCCCGAGCATCTGCTATGATGTCGTTGATGATGATGTCAGGAGCTGCTGCTGAAAAAATTTGGGGTTCTCGTTTAGGGTTTCAGACCAGCGCTGCGGCTGCCCTAGGCAGAAGTTGCCTTGCGCTTTTGAACGGGCTCGTGGCTTTTGTCTCTCCCCAATCTGTCGTTCAACTTTCCTCCTAAGACGCTGCCCAGCACCTCTGGAATGGCCGTGGAACCATTTTCCATGCGATGAAAGACTGAATAGATGGATTGTACTGAGCTGAACAGTCTGCCAGGAGCAGGCTCCGATAAACCTCTCCTCTTTTTCCCGTTTTTTATTTCTTGGTTCTTTTAGGGTAGCAAGATGAAATTACAGTACTTGCAAAAAAGGCTTTTGTGGAAGCCAGGAGTGTAAGTCTAAAGAGGCCCTACCAAGGGATTAGACCTCCAGGAGGATTAGTGTCTATTAGACGTGATGATCCGGGTGCCCTGCTCTGGAGGGCCAGAAACGGCTGCTGGTGGCAGGCTCGGGGAAGGGGGCACCTCTCTCCTCCTGATGCTCCTTCACCTCAGTGTCTCCTGGGTGTTGGGGAACGGTGTGTGGGAAAAGCAAGGCCTCTGCTGGAGCAGCTGCCTCGGTTCTCGTGTTCCAGCACTCTTCCTCTTGCCCGATGGATGAATCCCCCTGCCTGCTCTGGAACCCATGCGTGCCCCCGCGCCACCCGCCCCGAGAACCCCTGCGCTGCCCGCCCGCCCTGCGGTGGGGCCGGCCCCGCTCCTTAGGAGAGCGCCTCATGCTGCTGCTCTGTCTCCTGTTTTTCCTGCGCTGCGGAGGCTGTGGCCGAGGAGGAGGGGCAGGCTCGGGAGGAATGGAGCGCAGTTTGAGGCCGGGGGCGGCGGGCGGCTCGAGCCTCGCTCGGCGCTGGCCCCCTGCGCTGAACCAGCCCCTGATCCCGCTGTGCTGCGCGGAAGCCGCTCGGCAGCAGAGCCGCCGCTGCCCCGGCGCCCTGCGGACAAGGAGGCCCTTGAGGACGCGTGGGGCAATTCCGATTTCTCCTCGCTATGAGCTCCGAGGACAGCAGCACACTTTCTCTATCTACTGTATGATTTTTTTTTCCTTCCAAGGGAAGAAGAAAAGAAAGAACCTCTGTATTTAAACAAATACAAATTTTTCATAATGGAGCAGTCTAACCTTTATGCTAACTGCCCCAGGCTTTTAATGAAGCAATGTAACATTAGTCCTGTGAGTCTTCATTAATCAAATATAGGAGCTGATGGTATGGCATCGAGGCGCTGTGCTACCTCTGCTCCCCAAGCCGTGTTGACATTTGCTTATATTCAGAGGAGAAGGCGACTTTTTTTTTTGGTAGCTCATTAAAATAATTAGCTATATTTGGCTTTTTGAAAAAAAAAACTCTTTTCTTAAAAATCCTTTAATGAGGAAAGATGAAAACAGACAGGATGGGTAAAGTCAAAAGAATCAAATTAAGACAGAAAAACCGACTGCTGGAGGCTTCCTTTGAACATAAGATTTATGTATGTTAATGGCAGCTGTTGGCAGAAACCTCTGTAAAGACACCTTTGTTATTTGCAGAACTTATAACAGAAGCAAAGAATTTCAAGGATTCTTTTGCTGTTGTTTTGTTTCATTTTGCTTTCCAAAGCCACTCTGAGACTCACTGTGCCTTTTCTCTCCTTTTCTGTGCTGGTGTTCGCACAGGTAACGTGTTTGTGCAGACAGATGTTACGATGCTGCCTGTGCTGGGAGGCCGGCTGGTTCCCGTGCCGGGCGGTTTTGTGCGAGTGGTTTTGGAGCAGGTTTAGTAGTTGGCATGTCGCTCTTAAGCAGGTCCTGTTTTCGGGTCCAAGCGGTGCTCCTGTCCCACTGGAAGCTGTGGTGTCCCAAGGCTGCTCCAGCCGTGGGTGTTCGGGGGTGCCTGGACCCGTCGTCTTAACCGCGTCCGCGCTGAGCAGAGCGCAGGATCCTGGTGGAGCCGGCTCTGCTTCCAAAGCATTTCTGTTGAGCAGCGTTTTCTGGCCCGTCTGCTGTCTAAATAGAAACTGCTGTCTGCTAGCAAAATGCTTCTGGGGAAGATGGCAACAGACTCTGTGTTGAAGATGCTGCTGTAGCAGCTTTGGGTTTCTGTAAGGTGCTCACGGCAGCCGCAGTTGGCAGAGCCCGACTGCGGAGAACTGGAATAGCGATCCCTCCTGCACAGCCCGCGTGGGCCTGGCCCTGTCCCAGGATGGCGCGAGGACAACCCGCTTTGTAAGGAGCGCTTGGCTATCTAGTGAGGGGTCATTTTTAACATGAGCTCTGTGATTTCCACCGCTTAGGAATTTGGGGGTGTTCAGCTGCTTTTTCAGAAAGGATGTTGGGTTCCGCCCGGTTCCTTCCAAGAGACTCATCTCGTGCTCTTCCATCTCCTCCTTTCTGTCGGTGTGTATCTTTAGATAAAAGATAACAAAGATAACTTGTTCTTGACCTATATCCCAGTCCGTTCCCATGCTTTTGTGGGCCTAAGGGTTTTTTTGGCTTGCAAGGGTTCTTGAATATGTGGTGCCTCCTCTGGGATGTGGTGTTGAAGAGATGAATGCAGGAGAAACTCCTGAGTCTTCCTCTGGAGTGTGCGATCTGCACAGGAAGTAGTTGCTGCCCATCACCACGGCTGGCTCCTGATGCAGCGCAGACCCTCCTGATGAGGAGGGGGCATGTGTTCCAGCAGAGTGCAGTGTTCCCTGGCTAGCAGTGGAGGCTGAGGATGTTACCTAGATGCCAGACCTGTCCAAGAGGCCGAGGAAGCCATCAGTGGTGGTTCCCGCATGGGGCTCGGGGATTCCACTGATGGACATCCAAATATGCAGCCCCAAGCACCCAGGAAGCACCTCAGGGTTGGCAGAGCAGCTGCAGTCTCTGCTTGTGCTCAGTACCCACCATGGGTGTCAGCGTATCTGTTGGTCGGGCTCGACGAGGTGCCTTAAGCATGAAGCTGTTTTGTCCCCGTAATTGTATTCACATCTGAACTGATGGTGGTTTGATATTGCCTTGCATAATGATAAGCTAAAAAACCCCTTGAATTGCTTTAACTCCTGGTTTATTGCAATAAATGAAACAATAACAACTCTCTTGTTTCACCCATCCTGCAAGAAGAGGAAGGTGGAAGAAGCAACCGTTGAGGGAGCGCTGCACGCTGCTTGCTGTGACCCATCCTTCTGTGCTCGTAAACACCTGCGCTGTGACCTCTGTGTTTGCAAGATATTTATTGCTGCTTGTGCCTTCCGCTGTCGCAGAGTTATAACTTCAAGGCCTTGTAAAATTTGATTGCACTTTATAAATGTATTCTGCGTTATTGCTGAGCAGAGTGGGAAGCAAGTCCGACAGTTCGCGAGCAACGCGCACCTTGGCGGCCAACACGTCTCCCTGTGTACGTATATCACTGCTTATGTCATATGGGAGACAATTTTGGATGCATCTCAATTAGATCATTTTTCTAATTAAATAAGTGCTTGTAGTTGTAATGTGAGCGTGTGTCTGAATACGGAATAAGTGCGATTCACTGCAGTGGTTTTTATCCAGTCCTGTGTGGTAGTGGCCACACACAGCTTTGCACCTTCCCCATTTTGATCTCTCGAGATGCTCTTGAACAGATGTGTCGAGACAACCCTGTTGCTGCAACCTTTCTGTGTAAGTTCTCCATCTGTGAATTGGTTACGGCACCCCATCCTTTGGTGGAATTAGGTTATAAGCCCCTGTGCAACTTCAGTATGGTGCTAGAGAGGAATGTTTGAAGAAGGAAGTGGGTTTTTGTGGCGGCCAGGTAGACGTTGCCTTTCTTGGGACAGAGGTGGATTTAGATTTTTCTTGTGCTGTGTCTGAGCACGTGTCCTCAAGGAGGAGACTGAGCGAGACCGAAGCTCCTGTCCGCACTGCCAAAGGGTTTGGGCAGCATCTCCCAGAGCTTCTCCTCTTGGTGCGGGGCTGGTCCCCTGCCAAAGTGGAGCCTTCTCCCCTCTGTGGTCGCTGCTGCAGAGCGGGAAGAGGAAGGCGTGAAGCAGCTATGCTGTGCCTAGCTCTTGAGCTGTATTTTGGGGGGAATTTCTCCCGGAATGTTGGAAATATGGGCCTGGAAATGGAGCCCAAGGAGGCCGTGGAGCACAGGGCATGGGCGGCTCCTTGGGAAGCGGCTCGGCAGCCGCTCGTCCACAGGGCAGTGCGCAGGACCCGTCATCATCAGAGCAGCTTGGCATGAAACTGATTTCCCTGGCCAGCAAGGTCAATTGCTCCTGCATTTTATGGAATTTATATGAGATTTTTAGGAGTCGAGTAGCACTAGCTGCTGTAAGCAAATAATGGCTGGGGATAGTGCCACTGACTAGTAGATACGGGTACAAATGGAGCAGAAACAGTGGATTGTGCTGCGGTTAGTAGTGATTTTTCTGGAGTCAGGCCCTGCATCTGAATTGTGTTGACTTTCCATCCCCTCCAACTTGAAAATTTCCAGTTTGTAATTGCAGCTTGGTTGTAGGACCTGTGAAATATCCCCTCCTAGAGCATGACCATTGCTGGCTGGTTTTCTCTAAGACTTTTTACTCTCCTGGAACCTCAAAATAGCCTCTCTCTCTCTCTTTTTTTTTTTTTTTTTTTTTTTTTTTTTTTTTTTTTTTTTTTTTTTTTTTTTTNTTTTTTTTTTTTTTTTTTTTTTTTTTTTTTTTTTTTTTTTTTTTTTTTTTTTTTTTTTCCTCCTCCCTGTTGAAAGCAAGTGTCTGCTGGTGCTGTTTACAGGCAATTACTGCTCTTCTGGCAGTTTTAGAGCAGAAAACTTGCCACAAGGCTAGAAGTACTTCAGGAGACTGTCCAAGAAGAATGTTGAATCAAGTGCCAAAAGCAGAGCCTGAAGGAAATGACGGCGTTTTATAAAATCACAGCCTCCTCGCTCGGTGGCAGGTCTCTGATGGCAGCAGGAGGTTTGCACAGGCATTGCCACCTGGGTATAGTAACCAAGTTCTTAGTTACTCTTCCTAGGTTGTTTAGTTGTTACCAGTTCAGTGCTGTAATGTCATAGTCCAAGGGAAAACTTGCTCCCAGTTGGACTGGCGCCGGTTCTGAGCCCGCTTGGTGCCTGGGCTCAGCTTGGCCCAAGGCTGGTGCTGAGCTGGGTGCTGAGGAGACACACTGTGCTCCCTTCACATTTTTGGGGCAGCTCCTTCAGCTGGGAGGTCACACCGATGGCTTTTTTTAGATATAAATAACGTAACATGGCTTATTTTGCTCATGTTGTGGACTGCATAGCTGCCAGCATCTGCACTCGGCCCCCCGCCGCACGTGTCCACTTCTCTCTAATCTGTTGTCAAGCTTTTCCTCCCGTCCCGGTTCATAGGCCTCCCCCACTGTGCTTTAGGAAGGCTCTTAAAGACCCGGAGGGAAGCGCCGCAGAGGCCTGAGCCTGACAGGCTGGGCTGATCCGGGGTGCGGAGGCTGCAGGAGCCTGGAGCCGCTGCCGTCGGCTCTATGTGACTGCACGGAGTGTTTTCCTGCAACTGAGGCTGAAACCCGTTTGGATGGGACTGACCTTATCGGCTGTCCGTTGATTCCAAAAAGAAACGTCCCACTTAGGTTTTCTTTTGTGTATGTGTGTTTGTTTTATTCCCTAGCCTTCCCCCCTCATTTGACAGCAGTGCTGAGAGGCTGCTGGAGGAGATGGTGAATTTTCCGTCCTTTCCGACGTCCAGCCTAACCCTTCCTGTAACGCCACTGTTTTCGGTTCAGTCCTGAGCTGCCCCCTGCCCTGGGGTTGTCCTTGTGCTCCCCGTCGGGGCACGTTTGCACTTAGGCCCTTTGGGGGGGGCAGCACTGCAGGTACCAGCGGTGGAATCTGCCAGCAAAATGGGGCAGCTGGGAAGGGCAGGGCGATCCGGATGGGGTTAGACCCCTTCCGACGTCTTCTGCCTCCCCCTTGCAGTGACTCCCACAGGGCATCACTCCTGGAGCGACCCTGGCAGTGGGGGAGCTCCCAAGGGAATCCCTTGTTGTGGTGGGGGAGTGGTCTGCAGTGCAGGGGCTTTGGGGAGGCTGCCCTGCTTGAGTGGGGCTGGGCAGAAGAGCAAGGCGAGGGTGCATCCGGAGCGTTTCCAAAGCCTTATTTTAGGCCTGCTCTTATCAGCCCTTTGGGAGATGTTGAAGCAAAACAGGGAAATACACTGCAGAGAGACCTGGGTTTTTGGTGCCACAGGGCTTGGAAATGCAGTAAGCCTCCCTGCTCTGTAAGTGGCCAAAATATTACCCTGACTGGTGGTAGAGCGGATTTACTCCTTCTGGTTAAGATACCTGTTTCCCTTCATCCGTTGGGATAGTCAGTGATTATCTGTTTGCCCACTTCAGCATATCCCCTCCCGCCAAGTGAACACTTGGCCTTGGGGAGCGAGTAAAGAGAGCGACTTCGCACTTAAATAGAGCCTGCGGTTTGCAAAGTGCTTGAGAAACTCACAGCTCGCTGCCACTGCGCATTTAACAGCAGTTCTAGCTATGCAGAAAGCAAAAGACTGATCGTAGGGAAACGGGTAGTCAGAAATCATGCTTTTGATAGAAAATTCACTCTAAGTGGCTCTTTTTTACTTCCTAGAAGAATAAATTGACACGGAGCCAAGAGCGAAGCTTGTGGGATGGGGAGCGAGGTCTTCCGAGTCCGAGTGTTGGTGCCCCTGCCTGCCCCTGCTTGGTGGTGCCTGGGTGCCAGTGGGCAGCGAAACGAGAGCCTCGTGCGGGGCGGCTCTTCTGCTGAGAGCCGCGCTCCCCATTGAGCCCGGCTTTCAGACGGCTCTGAATAATCTGCTTAAACCACCGCTGTGTTGTGAAAGGCCGTCCTGAGGACGCACCGGCGCTCCCAGTGCCCTCCCTGCGGTCGGCAAGGGGAAGGTGAGCTCTCAGTTCAGAAGCAGCATCATAGGAGCCGTCTTGAATGTAATCCCCCTCCTCGGGGCCGTTGTCTCCGAAGGCGAGGTTCGCTCCGTCGTGACGCCTGCTGGAGCGGCCGCCGGCACTGCGAGCATGCTGCGTTTCAGCAGCTCTCCTGCCGGGGCCGCGGTGTTTGTGGGGCCCTGGTGCTGAGCAGGGCAGAGCCGCGCTGCCCGCACCTTGGAGCGAGCTGAGCGTCGTCCATCGCGGTGCTGCGGAGGCTACTGGTGCAGTCTGTGGTGAGGGCTGAGGTGCGCGGGCGCGCTCGCTTCCAATGGAGTCGAGACATTGGGCCTGACGTGATTGCCGCCGAGTTCCCTTCACCCCACCTCCTGTCCGTGTGTGCTTCCTAGGGTTTTGGAAAGGCAGCGTGAATGACAGAGATATTTTAGCTTCTCCAACTGCAGCCAACCAAATTATTCTCATTGGGAGACTGGGTCCCTGCGAGTTAGCTGTGGACATTCACATTATCTCCAAGGCCTCCTCTCTTCAAACAGCTCCCTTCTTTGAAGCCCAGCAGTTCAATGAACCATCATCAGGGAGTCCCCAATTAGAGATGGGGAGGCAGGGTTGTAATTGTGACCCGAGGAATAGCCCCTGGGGACAGGTAGGATTAGAAGGGAGGAAGGGCATGGCATTGGGAGACGTGCTGCTAAGGTCACTGTCATTGGGCTGCCTGACACGGAAGGATTTTGATGTTTATGAGGTTGGGCCATCTGCTCCGTGTGGGCCCTGCTGTAGGGATGCTTAACTTCTTTCTTCGAGGGTGCTGGAGAACCACTACCCATGGCCGTGCCACAAAGCTGTTAGATGTGGAAAGCTTAGTGAAAACACTTGAGAAGAGGCTCTTGAAAGCAGGAAAGTGGTCTCGAGCGCTGAAGCGCCATTCGAGTGCCGCCTGCCGTGGCCCCTTCCTCCCTGTTGCCCCCGTCCCGCCGGGGTCTTGTGGAAAAGCTTCTCACTGCTATGTGGAAGTGCACGTGTGTCCCCGAGCCCAGGTGTTACGCATCATGCGTTCCTAATGTGCGTGCTTGTATATTTCCTTATATATGTGTTCATAAAATATCAATGTAAGGATGGTGTATGAATACGGTCCTCAGTGCAGGAGGTCCCACAGAGAGCCAGGAGTCAGCATTCCTGCTTCTGTTGCTGACTTTCCAGAAACAAGGTGCTAGGAAAGATGATTCTTTGTACCTGTAGGACTTACCCTGGCAGCAGCCTGCTCTTTGAGGACATTCCTATGTGCTGCTGCAAGACGTTTTTGTATCTGAGATGGTTGTTTTTGAATCAGTTTACAGTGGCCTCGGTTTTGACAGCTGAAGGGTTCTCGCAATTGCAGTTGGTTAGGAGCATTTCCATAAGGTGCTGTGCCACTCCTTGGCTTAGCAGAGTCTCTTTCATGCCTGCAAACTAAGGATGAGATATTCGTCTCTGACTGTTTTCCTGTTCTCCCCTGTGCTGTCAACAAGACGCTTTCTTAATGTGCTCTTTGTTGCTGCTTTTAAATCTTTTTTTTTTTCCTGGCAGAGGAGGGCAATCATATTTAATAATGCAATTACAATCAGGGGAAGATGTTTATCCTGTACGATTCCAGCTGTTGGAAAAGCCCTTGGGCATTCTGGGAGATGAGATGCAAAGCTGAGGATTGCCCGCTCTGGAAAATACCCGAGTCGCCAACAGCAGCCGTCATCGCTCTGCACCGGGTGTTGAAGTGCTCGTCCCTTACTGCCAGGCAAAGGTTCGTCCAGTCACGGTCCAGGCTACGGATACCAACTTTGCAATGCACTGGAATATTGGTGAAGGGAGGCTGTCTTCCTCCTCTCTGGCTGCAAAAATAGGCTTTATGGTGAACTCTTTGCAGGTGAAAGCTCCAAGAAGAAAGGAAAGAAGGTCCCATTTTCCTCTGTCATTCAAAGGCACTGGGTTTGGCCAGTGGCACTTCATGAACGAAGGTGCGTTTTGGTGACTACATTCAATTGTGGAATCTTAACTCATTTACTGACTTGACCACGATAAGTATTGTTCCTTGAATGAAATTGTGGAAGGTGCTTTGTTGGCACCCGAACAGGAGCAGCACGTGTCCCTCGCAGCCTCGTGTCGTGCAGCTCGGCGCACGCGCTGTTCCTCTTCCAGTGCTGTTCAGCCACCACCGCCTCCTTCTAGGACACTTCCTTACTCCTTTAAGATCAAATGTTAAGTGTGATTATTGAAAGGTCTAGTCCAAGGGTCAGTGATGAAAATCTAGACCTTCACACTCTGGATCGCGAATATCACGGGTCACGAGCTAAATTACAGCCCTGCATAGCAGAGCACACAGATGCAGCCCAGTGTGCAGCTGTGGGTGAGGCAGGTGATGCCCAAATGGCCGCAGGCAGCAGCATGCTGTTAACTTAGAGCCCTGGGAGGGGAATTGGCTCCAATGGGTTTGAGCTGGGCGTGGGCAGGATGGTGCATCTCCATGCCCAAGATGTGCTGCAGCAAGAACCAGGCAGCGCTGCTCTTTGCTGCTCTTGTTGGACTGCCTTGGGACTGCAAAGAAACACTCCCAGACTTTCTGCCCTTTGAAGGGGTGAGGAGGAAGGTTGCTTCCATTTGAGCCCCGTTTTAATAGCTGCTAGCAATATGTGTAGGATCTGCGTAGCTCCGATCCCCTCTGGGAGAGGTTGCATGTGCTTGCATGGGTAGTAAGCTGAGATTAATTTATTCTGTGGCTTTGGCAGAGGCTGTTAGGCTGACTTGATTACAGAGCGCGATGGGAGAGCATCAGATGCCGGGCTGGCTTGGCTCTGACAAGCCAGAAAGATCTGGAATTGTTTAAAACTCTTCTCCCTTCTTTGGGTATTTGGGCTCTTTCGCTGGTCTGTTTGTACATGGAGACACAATTGTCACCCCTGTGTGTGTAAAGGCAGCAAAGGGGGATCTCTGCCGCTTGGGCAAGGACACGGAGCTGCAGCCACGCACCAGCTTTAGCTGACTCTGCCATCCTTGTCACCAGGATGTCTGAGGCTGTCCGAGTCGCAGGCAGGCGCGGAAAGGGATGTTGTTGATGTACTGACCTCTGAGTAATTATCGTGATTTGTTGGCGTGTGACTTACTAGATGAGAAAATGCTGTTATTTCAACCAAACCGAGTGTCATGAGTGAAGGGCGGCTCATTCTCCTTGGTTGCAGCGAGGGCACGAGCCCGGCGTTGGAGGCAAGACCTGTTGCAGCAGCTCCACTGTGAGCTGCAGAAAGTGAGCAGTCTGGCTAGGTATTGACCCAAGCAAATAGCGGGGCTATTCTGTAGCTTAAAAAGTGCATATGTTACTTAAAACACACAAAAAAATACCCAACAAAAAAAATCCAAGATGCAGCATTCTGGTGTAGATATGAGATTTTTATTTATTTTTTTTCATAGATGAGGGTTATCATCACCTGGAGTTTTGCCTTTGACCTGTTTGAACCAAAAATGAGTACAAATCCTCCGGACTTGCACACGTCCGTTTGCTGTGGGGCTCTTTCATAGGCTCTGGGGTGCCTTGTTCTCAGTTAAGACGGCTCGGAGGCCTCGGACGCGTGGGATGCAGCGGCACTGTCGCCTTTGATGCCTGCCCCGAGTCTTTCCCTGCTATTCGTTGTTATAGTTGCACAAATACTTTCCCATTAAAGGAGTTAATTCTTGCCTGATCAGCAGAAGAGCCAGGAATAAATGAAATCAGGCCTCTTCCGTCAAATAGCATTAGGAGTTACAGTGAAGTGAGGAAAGCCTGTGCTTTGTCCAAGCTCCCCCTGCTTTTCCGTTTGGGTTCGGTGATTTTATGGCTCCATTCCTGAAATGGAAAATCGCCAGCGGAGCACGGCTGTCTCTAGGAGATCCACTCATCAGTGGTGTTGCTGCACGGTCCTGAGGTCCTGGTGCCCAGATCTTCTCGGGGCTGGACGCTTGAGGCAGAGTCCCTGCAGCTCGTCCCTGTGTGTGTGGCCGATGCCAAAGGAAGACCCTGAAGGGTTGCTCTGTGTATTATTTATGTATTTATTATTTAAATTCTGGCCCTTTTCTAGGAGTGGAAGAGCTTGATTCTGCTCTTATTTCCTGGACTGTAATTCTTCTGTAATTCTTATTTCCCGGACTGTAATTTGGGAGTAATGCTGCTGCTGGTAGATAGTATCAGGCAGTTGTCAGAGAGGAAGAATTTAGCCCAAAGCTAGCAGAAAATTTGTCCTCCTGCATGTTCTTGGACTCCATTTGTGAAAGCTGCAGAACAGTTTGGGATAATATCAGCTTCTATTATTTAGCTGTATAAAACACCTTGAAGGCAAATAGCGCATCTATAAATTAAGCTTCTGAAGTGTCGGTCAGGTTGCTTGGGTTTTTTTGTTTTTTTTTTGACAGTGAGATTATTGACGGTGTAAAGTGATAGTTCTGCTCTTGAAAAGCTCATTCTGCTAACACAAATCACAGCGCTGCCAGGATTTATTGAACTGCCTGATGGAGAGGTACCGTACAAGCTGCTATTAGTCCATTTCCTCAGCCTTGCCGTCAGAAGGCTTTAAATAATTGTATTTGAAAGAAATGTCAGGCTGACGGAGTCGGGTGCGGAAGGCCATGGGTATCCCCCCGTCTCCCTCCCCGGCTCGCTGGGTCTCTCTTGCTCTCTCTGGGGGGTGATCTGGGGGAGAGGGCTTCCCCAGCCGCGTGATCAGCAGCACGGTGCCTTCGGCAACGGCTTGCGCTGCTCGAGAGGTGGGAAGCCCATGAGCTTCACGCGCTCCTGCAGGCTTGGGTGCGCGGTTGAGGAAGCTCCTGTGGGGTCAAGGCAGCCACGCAGAGCTATGGAAAGGGCAAAGCAGGTGGTGGCGTGCAGAGGTGGCCTTGGCCCTGCCGGGAGGGCTGCTGGTCTGATGGTGGTGGAGGAGGAGGAGGAGGCTTCTCACGGGCTCCTCTTTAACCTGGCTTTTTACAAAGTCGGTAGCTGAAAAAGCAGTGGAGGTGCTTTGAAAGCTGAAGTGGCAGATCAGGTACTCCTGAAAATAATGTACAGGGAGTCCCTGGAGTCCACTGCTATTTTGGTCCCAGTAGGTATCCAGAGGTTGTCCTGCCCTCTGAGCAGGACTCACTTGTGTTGCTCACGACCTTGTCCCCTGAGGACTTGAAAACCTCCAAGAGTGGAGCTCCCGCAGCCTCTGGGCAGAGGGTCCCTGTGCTGGTGGTGCATGGGAGAGGATGGTGCAGGTATCCTGCTTCCCACCGTCTCGGGTCACTCCAGATAGTACCGGTGTGCTCGCAACGTGCTTGGGAAGCAGCACAAACGTGACACAGCGTGCTGCCTCGAAGTGAGGCAGAGCCCTGGTATGGGCTGTCCCTGCCGTGCTAGCGAGAGGCCGGTGCTCCAGCTCGTGCTGGGAGGTGCCCCTGCGCTCCCCTGGCGCTGCTTCAGCCCGAGCTGGCTGGCTTCAGCTCTCTTTTGCTCTCCTCTGCAATAGAAGTTGATGTTAATGGTGTCGGATAAACATAATTTAGGTCTTTAGCGTGACCTAAGTGATGGCAGGGTTGGGACGGCGTTGTTCTCGGCCCTTCTTTGTCCTTCATGGCAATGGCATCGTTGTGACCTATCCCATTAACAGACCAGCAGGGTCAAACTGGCCAAGTGGGTGGAGCTCCCACCCTGCTACGAGGTTCATGTGTTAAATGCACTTAAATGCAGAGACAACAGCTGATCCCCAAGGACATGAAATGGGGCTTTTAGGGTGTCTCTTGTTTATGGTGAACAGTTAGAGAGGGGAGATGTCTTGCTCACTGCTGAGGAATGAAATACATGCAACCCTAACAACTGGCCTGTAGAGTTTAATGGGGATAAAACTATTAGAGTTGTGATGATTTTTATGATAAAATTCCATGGAAAATGAGAACTGTTCTCTTGTTTTTGTAAATTCTTGTACATGGATGAGATGCATCTGCTTCATTCTCTAGGCTGGTTCACACATTGTCAGAGGTTTAGAATTTATTTATACAGTTCTGTCAGTCTTGAACGAAGTTACAAAATGAGAAGAAAAGGTGCATCTCAGTGCTGCCCACTGTCTGGTGGGATTTTTTTTTCATTGTTCTTTTTAAAGGAAACTGGGCCTTCAAAGAAGTGGTTCTTCAGAATGGGTATTGGTTCCAGAGAGTGCTCAGCCCTGGTTTCTCCAGTAGAAAGGGTCGGGGGGGAAGGGGGATGGAGTTGATGCCATTTTAGGGACCTCTAAGTTTGATACGGCCTCAAAAGAGAGATCTCTTGTCCCACGCGGGAAACATCGCTCCTCTTTGCTCAGGCAACTCGATTCCACTTCTTTATTTCCAATCTGGATGCAGGTTTAAAAATTATTTCCATTTGGAAATGTCTTTGGTAAGGTTTCTGACTGCAGAGCCTTCCTCGGTAGCCTCCTTGTTACCTCGGTGAGCTTGGGACAGCAGAGAAGCTGGAGATGAACATTTCTGAAAGCCTCCTCCGAGCTTCCCGCTGTTGGTATGTGACTAGTCAGCACTGACTCGCACTGCGCTTGCACCCCCTCCGCCAGTGCCCCCCGGTGTGAGGGAAATAGCGAGAAATGGAGCTTTTTATTGAATCCAGCCCTTTCCCGGCCAAGTATGGAGCGCCCAGTGTGGTGTGGAGCGTGAGCACTGAGCTGCTCAGCCTCCGTCTGGAGCTAACTGGAGGGCAATAGGTGTCGTGGCTCCAGCAGAGCTGAGGCCACATGGGGAACCCTGGCTTTGTAACGGAGACAAAGGGAATGTGGGTGGTGGGGTTAGTGGTTATGGATTCCAGCACCCTGAAATCCCCCACCGGCCTGCACTCACCCAGAGCAATGAATATTTGATTGCTAGAGGGTGATGTAAAGCGAGCAGGTCATCTCAGCTGGCTCGGGCGAATGCCCAAGTTAAATGGCAGCAGCTCTTGGAAGGGCTGGAGAGGATATTGCTGGAGCCAAAGGGGTGAACGTGGAGGAGGAGGAGGTGTGGGATGCAGACTGGGAGCTCTTACCTGCGAACGGCGTCGTGAGTGCAGAGCGAGAGGAACGGGCTCCGTCCTCGGCCGCGAATCCTTCTCATCTTGGGTCATTGCACCAACACCAAATGCTTATGGGACGCAGTGCTCTGATGGAGAATGCTGCTCTCAAGTTGAGAAACTTTTCTGTGTTTCTTGGTTTTCGCCAGCAGAATGCATTAAGCAAAGATCCCAGGGTGTTTTGCTCCATTGCAAAGTGCTTTGGACACATGAGACAGGAGGTTAAACTGCAGGCAGGGGTATGTGTCACACGTGAATATCGCCATTGCCTGACAAAGCAGAGTGTGAGGAATGGGTAGATGGTCTCCTGTCGCACAGAGGTAGCCTTAGATGATGGTCAAGAGTTTTTTTTTTTTTTTTTTTTTTTTTTCCTCCACTCTTATCTCTTTTGAAGCAAAGTCACATAATTTGCTTTGCTTGACCTGAAGGTCCCTCCTTTCCTGCCCCCAGAGCAAGAAACTCAGCTGAACCTTTGGCTCAGGCTGAAGATCTTCCACTGCAGTATCTCTTACCTGAGACGCTTGGTGCTCAGCCCCTCACTTGCTCCCTTTGGCCCTGCGTTGCCCCCTCTGTATCGGGATAATTTAGCAGCAACCCCTCAAAAAGCACTTCAGTGTCCCTTGTGCTGTAGCCGTATCTGGATGGTAATATATATTGAATATAGTGTCTTGTAGTGACAGCGCAGGGCATTAGAGTGTTTCTCTGAAAACGGTAGAATAATGAAAAGATAAGAAGACAGAAAGCTCCTAAAAGTATTCTACATTCCTATGTGTTTGCATTGCAAGAAGATCTTTTTGCAACAACCTCCAAACACATTAGCCTGACTTGCTCGGCTGGTGTGCTAGGTGTTATTGTAAATCAGTGCCGATGTTGTCGGGCTCCGTTTAGAGCTTGCAGTTGTGTTAGTGCTAGGTGGTGATGCTGGTGTTATTGAGGCTTGCAGTTGCCACCTATTTTGGTATAGATTTCAACACCCATGTGGCTATAGGGTAAAATCTCGGCAGTTGGTGACACAGGAGTCAACAAGCCTGCAGGGGAGGAGGTAAAACTCAAGTGTTCCGTTCCCTGGGCAGTGATCTCTGCTGCTGAAATGGGATCTCGGTTCCTTGACCCTGAAAACAGCAGCAACAACAGGAGAAATAAATGCTGTAAACAGCTCTATAATGAAACCTCTCCGACAGCGTGTCAGCATGTGCTGATCTTTCGCCTTCGCTTGCTGCTAGGACAAATTGGGTTGACCTTTCCCTGCTAGCATCTCACAAAATAAAGCAGAAGCCAGCTCGCACTTGGAGAGAGCCAAGGGGAATTAGGTACCCAGCTCTTATTGAAATCTAAGCTGATGATGAGCAGTTAATTACCTCTCTAGATTTCCACCCCATATAAATCATATGCTGCTTGGGAGGCGGTGGGAATACGTGGGTTGATATTGTAGGGAGGTTATTTACCCAAATGATAGTGCAGCATTGATTTGGAGTTTGAAGTATATTTTCTGTGAGTGAGGCTAGAAAGGCACCAGTGTGAGAACTAACAGCAAAAGACCCTAAGTGAGGTGTGAGGAATTGCCAGTCTCTGTTTCATGGCCCTCTCCTGCAGACGTTGGGCCCCGGGCAGCACTCGGCGGTGAGTGAGGCCCCTTCTCCTTCATCACGAGACGTGTTTCTTATCTGGCGGTTGCAGGTTCCCAAGGTCTCAGTCCATCCTGGTTTGGGTATTTTTTTGGCTGCCAGGCATCTTTCTGTCATTCCATAGATTTCTGTCCCCCTCCCTGCTGCTTGCAGCATTACCCAAGGCAGGACCGAAGCAGTGGGGAAGCCGGAAGAGCAGCGGGCACCTGGATGCCTCTTGGCATGGACGTGTGCTTGGATGCTATGATGTTTACCATCCATCCTTTTGGCACTTGTCCTGGTCTTTAAAGGTGAAGGAAGGGGGAGGAAAAGTAAATGGCGAGGGGATGACGGAATTCAAATGTTCTTGAATAACGCTGAAGATAACGACGACGGCAAAGCAGGGCCATTTGTAAGTGTTATTCCTGATTACGCTTAATGGACTGTGGTTCTTGTAAAGAAATGGAGGTCTCAGTTAAACTTTACGCTGTCCTCTTGTTTAGGAACACACTTCCGATTAAATTAAGTTTTCCAGACAGATGCAAAGGAAGGCTAATTTCTTTGGTATTCTTGTTTACTTTTCATCGATCCAGGGAAACAAGATTTCTCCCCCTTTTCCCCTATGGGATGTTGAGAATAAAGGGATTGCTGCCTTGCTTGAAGCTGCCGCGGCCTGAAAACCTAGGAACCTGCAATAAATTCACCATGACTTGAAGAAATCCTCTTCAAAAAAGTGATAGAGAACATGACAGAGTTAGAGAGACCTCTCCCTCAGAAGAAGAGTAATATATATTTTATTCTCTTATTAATATTTCATTGGCACGAAGGTCAAAATCTACATTTAAATGGAAATATTTAAAAAAAGAAGCATAATATTTGCCTACCCGGCGCTGTTACGGCTGGAGAGAAGCAGAGGCTGGAGCGCGCCGGGCGTTCCTCCGGGGTTCCTGGGGCTCGGGCTGTCGCTGCGGAGCTCCCTGGCAGCCCAGCATCCCCGGGCGCGGGGTGCACCGGGCGCTGGAGCGCCCCAAGCCCGGGCTGGCGGGATGCGGCCAGATGCTCCAGGTGGCTGAGTGAAAATGGGGCTTTGCTTTTGCTTTATCCTTTCCTTTTCTCTTTCTTTCCTCTCTGCCCCCCCCGACCCTGCTCTCCTTGGAACAAGGTCCGTGGGCACTGAGGTTTCTGTAGATCAGTCAATGTAAGTGTGTAAGGGGTATAAAGGGCTCAGATTGTCCGTCTGGGGATCGCTTCCCATCCCCATGGGTTTGGGGTTCATCCTCAGTGACTTGAGGCTGCCTTTACCAACCTGTGTTACCCAGACTACTAGCCTGAGCTCAACTAACTCAGAGCATGGTAAGGAAAGGGAATAAAGAGCCCAGGGGCTGCAGTGTTTTTTTTGCATTTCCCCAGGAAGATGGGATGGAAAAAACCATCTCCCACTGAGCGC
>VZSG01000454.1:510133-537542 GCA_013398315.1 Nothoprocta pentlandii | reverse complement strand
TTAGCACAGACTGGTTGGACCTGCCTGCAGGTCGAGCTGTGGCTCGAGCTAACAGGCCCGGAAAAGGCAGCTCTTTGCCACAGGTAGGATTCAGCTCCGTCTTTGAACAGCAAGAGCTTCATAAATGCTTCATTCACTTCCCAGTGGTCTGAGTTAAAGGGTGCATTTTACTGGAATAATTTACTCAAAAAGAAGAAGAAAAAAATTCAACATGCATTGCTAAACAATAAATAATTTTCTTCCCAGGCAAGTTTGCTCTGAGTGGGTTTTTATACTCTCATTTTCATTCCCTGCCTGCCAGGTTTATTATGCAAATACAGAAGGGTCTTTGATAACAAGAGTGGGAATGGTTCTGGTTTGACTCAAGTTTTATTAGCCTCTTTTTCAGCAATAATTCAGCAATAATCCCACGGTAGCAAGTAGTTATGCAGGGGAGTATGGTCTCCTGTGAGCTTGTTATGGAGCGCAGTGCGTTTTTCCTTGGCATCAGCGCGGAGCTGGGCACTCGTTCCCTACCCGAACGCTAGTGAATTTGCTGGTTTAAAGGTCTCGTTGCGCTCAGGTTTGCGGAGGGTTGGGCTAGGCTGAGCGCGGGATGGTGGTTAAGCTGCTGCCGCCGCTGCCCGCGCTGTGGCTCCAGCCTCCCGGTTACCCAGCTCCCAATGCACAGAGGCGATAAATGCAGATCTTGGCACGTGATCTTTTCCATTTGCTGTGCCAAACTGTAAGCAAAGCGCTTGGCTGGAGCCCGGCCCTTCCCGGTAATAAAATATGTAGGAGCTTCCCGGAGCTTTCGGTGCGGCAGGCGCGCGAGCCGGCCCGTGGCGCGGCCGTGGTGCGGGGCACGTATGTGCGCTCCCTGCAGACACGTCCCCGGGACGCAGCGCAGGAACGTGAAATAAATGAAAATATGTTTGAAAGCACTTCCCAAGTTGTATTTTCAGAGCAAATGCAGTGCAGGAAGATGCCCTCAGCTCCCGGCTGGGTGCAGGACGCAGCTTCGCACACGCTACCTGGCTCAACCGCCCGTTCCCAAGACTTGGAGGCTGCCCGGTGGATCAAACATCCTTGCTCTAGTGTTGATCGTTGTGTTTTGCTCTGTTTTTAAATAGGAGATGTCTAAGGAGCTGCCTTACTCATTTCTTTGCCTTCTCAAAATTTCTGTGTGGGCACCAAAGAGCTTCTCCCAATAATCTCAAGGTGGTTTGTGCTGGTTTGGGGACGTTTGCTGGTGGGACAAGCTCTTGCTATTTGAAAGCCTCCTTGCTCGCTGCTCCCGTAGCCTCCTTGCTCGCTGCTCCCATCTGGGAAAAGGGGATGCATCTTGTCTCTGATGGGGAAAAAATAGTGATAAGTGTCTGTCTTTGGGATGGGTGGTCTGGCTGGGATAGCTCCGTTGTGACTAGGAGCAACGAAGCATCCCGAACCTGGTGCCTGGAGGATGCTGGAGCTTTCCATCACCTGGGAGCGATATCCTGAGGGACAGCTTTTGGCAGTGTGTTTTGGTTACAAAGGTGCTTTCTGATGGGAAATTCTGCCCAGCGGTGCTAGATGTCCTCTAATCCCAGCAGGTCTGTGAGATAGTGATATCTGTTGCTTTTGCTTGAAGGATGGGGTAATGTCATGTTTTATCATCCCTATGGGGAGAAATTTTTGTGGGCTCACCTAAATGGAACAGTTTGTGGGGATTGAAAAAGAAAAAGGCTTGAATTTGAAGCATTTCATATTAATTTCCACATCTTAGTCTGGCCTGGCAGTTTGGTTCCATTTCTGAAATGGTCTCGGTTAGCTTAGTATAAGGAACTTTTTCTTTCTGAATATAAGAGTCTCCGTGGGGAATTAGTCGGGAATAGCAATTCAGGAGTAAGTGCCTGTGTAGACAGCCTCGCTCCCCTTTAGTTATTTACTTTTAAGCCCCAATCTGCAGGATGACATCTGTGTGCCTATTTAAAACATCATTTCCTTTACACAGAAGCACTACTATGGCTAAAATTTAATTCTGATATTTAACTGAATGAAATTGCTTGCAGATGACGGCTCGAAAGAGAAACAAACCACATCCTTGTGTGCTGCCGTGCTCTAGAGGCTTTGCGAAATATTAGACTGGTGCAAAGAATGCGTTCCCTTCCCCCAACCCCTGCAAAAACTCACTCATTTGATTAAAAAAAAACTCATTTGAATTATACCAGCACGTTTTTTGTTCAAAAATTGTTTCTTGTTGTTGTTGTCTTACAAATAGTGGCACGAGAGGCTGTATCCAAGAGCAAACCTGCCTCTTGTTCGGTGCTGTGCAGAACCTGCCGCGGCGCCGTGTTGGTCTGCACGCCCTGGTGCTGTAGCGAGGAGGGACTGAAATTGCAATGCAGTATTCTGTGAATAACTGTAATGAACGTTGAGGCGTCCTCCTCAGCTGGGCTGGCTTAGGTGGCCGCAGACTCCCAGAATCTAAGGAATGGGGCTCGTGGGAGCTGGCACGTAAGCCCCGCTGATGTGCTCTGGTCGGAGCTGCTGTTCTGCACCTGGACGTTGCTTTTCTGGTGCTTTTCTGTTTTTTAAAAGGTGGCAGCTCTAAAGAGAGTTGCTCTTGGCCCACGTGTCTTGGTTCCGTTGGTGAAGAGGGAGATGAGGTGCCTGGGGAGCGGAGGAGGCGGTGGCCGAGGGCCCTCCCTGGGCCTGGAGGCCGTGTGGGCTGGGGCTGCCCCTTGGTGAAGCCTCCTCCAGCCCTAGCAGCATCCTCCACTACCATCCGCTATGAAAGTCCAAGGCCACTTGTGGGAAAAGGTGGTGTTTTGTTTATTTTATCTTCCCCTGGTGTTGAATGTAGAGCAATCTCATATTCTCAACAAGTTAGCCTGGGAGCAACCTGAGTAATATTTTCCTCGGAAGGCGACATGCTCCAGGAAAGGCAGATTGCTTCAATTAGGCTTCGTGCTATGACTCGTCTTTGAGGAGATGTTAACCTTTAGGCAGTAACCAGCCTTACATTTTATTGTGTCATCTGTAAGCTTTCCATGGGGTAATTTTCAAAGTCGATCTCTATGTTGCTGCTAATCTGTGCCCGTTTTCCTGCTTGCATGGCTTTGCTCCTCATTCTGTTTATAGTTTGGGGTTTTTTTGGTTCTGAAATCCCTGCTGACTCGGTCATACTTGTTCCCACCCCCTGCTTGATTCTCTTACTCTTTTGTTTTTTATTTCTGCAAGGTGGATTCTACAAGTTATTTTGCTTTCTTATTTTTTTATTCTTGATTCCACTCTTCCTTTCTCAGTGTGTGCAACCTGCACATCCAGGTTGCTCCTGGGTTCCCTCCTCCTGCTCATTTTTCCCTGCTGCTCTCTAGATGTAAGACAAAATTAGGGGTAACGGGTATCAAAATGAACTTTTCTTCACCTAACTTGCTTGGTTTGTGTTTCATTTTAAGGGCGAATGTTGAAGAGTGGGACTTGAAGTGGGAGAACTCCCGTAGCTTTGAGAAAGAATCATTTATCTGAATTAATGCTCTGCTGTAGAAGAGATAATTAATTAGGCAAAAGAAAACAGTCCGCAGTACTTAGCTCCAATAGTGAGTGCTGTTAAGGCTGTTGTTGGCTATCCACTACTATGTGCCAGGAACAGAAAATCCGTCGTGCCATGAACCTGCACGTTTTTTCTCTGTTTGCCGGCTCCTTTCAATAATCCTCCGTTGACTCGCCGAGGCCGGCGAGCCGAAGGCCCTTCTCGAGATGCTCGCCTAACCTTGAAAACCTGCTGACATTTCCAGGAGGTGCCTCGTGGAGCGCAGCGCAGCCCGCGGCGTCGCTGCCGGGGTGAGGAGCGCGGCTTGCGCTGCAGGGCCAGCGCTCGGCCGGCCCCAAGGGTGACACGGTGCGGTTCCTTGCCCGAGAAGTTGGTTTTTAGATTAGTTTTTGCATTGCAGGTGCGTTTCTGTGCTTCTGGTATTGAAATCGTCTGTTGATTTGGGAGGGCATCTAACCTTCAGAACAGTGTGTAGGCTCTGGCTACCACTTGTATTTAAATCAAGAAGAGCCTGTAATTCCTAAAGGCAGACAACTTGTAGCATCTGTAGCTTGATGTGCCGCTTCTAATGATGTACCAAGAAGCAGCAAAATGAATACAAATTCTGCAGGACGTAGTGAATTAAAATGTCAGAAGAGGTTGCTAGAGGTTTTCGTGCTGTTCTGTGTAGCGATATAATCACTCCTGATGGGCCCCGTGGCTTTTCTGCATGTACTGCAGGTAACGCTTTGGCTCTCTGGTATCTTGAAAACCAGGGAACATATGGAAAATTCCTTCACATTTTTCTGGTTTTCCAGTCATAGGGCTATGGTTATGAATGAAGTGAAAGTTTTATATCTTTTATATCATTAAATACAATAGATGCGTATATCATCTGAAACTGCCTATTTTTAATACTGTCTTTCATACATAGTCTTTTTAGGGACTAAATAGACAAAGACGACCTCGTCAGTGGGGAGGACACAGATTGTGAGCAAGGGGCAAGATTTTATATCCGTCTCTGCAGAAATTACAGCCAAGGTTTAAATGCTTGATTGTTGATATGCTTATTGCCAAGTGGGATACCAAGTGCAGCACTTGGCCTCGCAGGGATTCTATAAAGTTGTATTTCTATGCATCTTTAGTTACCATCTTCTTAGAATATAACACTGTAATTCCACTTTCTGGAGCTAAATGCAGTGGAAAAATACAATCTAGCAAGTCTGTTGGAAAGGCAGGTTGAATAGCAAACTGATTTTGAGGACTGGGTGCCTTCTGATACTTTGGGTTAGCAAGTGTGTCTCTTAAGCACGGTCCTGACAGCCTACCCAGGCTGGGCAATACTTCACCCCAAGCTTGCAGAATAAGAATTGGCAGGTGGCAAAGCTTAAAAATAACTTTTCTTTGCAATGAGATGCAAATGCAGGAGGAAGCAGGTTAACTGGATGCTTTCCTTTTACGGTGTCTTGGTGGCAAAAGGGATTCCAGATTTCTCCTGGAAAAGCAAATCCCGTGGGCTGATGCGCCAACCTGTAGCAAGCGAGTGTGTTCAGTCGCAGCAATTTCATGGCTGGTAAAGCCTCCAAGCAGGGGCTTGCACTGAGCAGGGATGTGGGATTCCCGGAGGGGGAGCACAGCTAATGATCCGCTCCTGGGAAGGGAAGAAGGGGAAGAGGAGCAGTGTGCCAAGGTGTTTGCTCCTAGCCCCGTCGGTGTTGTGTGCTCGTGGGGCAAGGGCGAATTCCTCCTGCCAGGTCCAACTGCATCAGGTGCCATTTGGCAACCCTCTCGGCTATCCCAGGAGTTCTTTGCAGTGCAATGTCATGCTCGTAGGCAGACCAAGAAGCGGGCAGCACTCTTCTAGCTCTTCTAGCTTTGCAAAGAACTGCCCTTCTCCATGGATGGCCCCTTCACGTGGCTTCCTAAGCGTGTTTATCATTAAATGACGTTTTGATACTGCCCGCCTCCCTGAACAGAGGATTCTCTTTGTGCTTAACGTCCCTGGCACCTCAGAGTAATCGTGTTCTTTTGCCGTCCCATCCATGATGATCTTCCCAAAGAAACATTTCCCTTGTCATCTGAGCCAATGGCTTCGGAATAGCCTGTGGAACTGCAAACCTTTTAATTTTCTGCATGGAAGCAGGAGGGAGAGGCCAGACAGGGCCTGTGGCTGCCGGGGCAGGCGGTGAGTTCACAAGCTTTGCCAGGCCAGTACGTTGCACTGGGGTTTGAAGGAGACCGGAGAGCACTGCTGGGATTAAATTTGCTTTCGGATTGACACAATTGTGCTTTCTATGAACAGTTAATGCTTTTCACACTGTTAAAGCAAAAGTCCGACTTGCAACACTGCAAGATGAGTGTATTAACAGGCTCTCCTAGTTCTTTTATAAAAGGTTGTTTAAAAAAGGGGGAAGCTGCTGTTGCCATGAGGCAGCACCTCGGTTAGAGTAGACCAGTTGCTGTGTTCGTCTGCTTAACGGCAGCTGATGACAAGGTCACGTTAACACCGTTGAATTTCTAGGCCCTTATGTGCTCCCTTGAGACCAATCTGTCACCTTTCTCCATTGAAATTTCTCGTAAAAATGAACTTGGTTCTGTTGTGTGCGAGTTGATGTAGCTGAATGCAAGCTAAGCTCCTGTATGGAGTATCTCCAGTCACTCCAGTCTCTCCTCTTTTTTTCATGTGTCTTCTCTACGTGATATCTATCTGTTGTGAGCAACGGTTATATATGTTTGAGCACCTCAAACAATAATTGGTTGCAATATCTAAATGATTTTCAGTGAGATTCTAATCCAGGTAATATTTGGATATGGTAAGTGGGACTGATGATGGTGGATGATGGGGGGGAAAAAGGCTGCTCTAGCACTGAACAACATAGAGATGTTTTCGATGATAGCGTTTCACTTGCCTCCCTTCTGGCTTTTCCTTGGCGATGCAAGAGCAGCAGCCCCAGTTGCTCTACCAGGCAGGATGCCGATGGCATTGGTGTCTCCGGCAGGTACCTGGGCACCACTGTTGGTTCTGGTCGAGTTGCCCAGCGTGGAGCAGGACAGATCTCACCTGCCCCGTGCTCTTAGGCAGATGCCCTTTGGAGCAGGGGTGCCCTCCTGCTCCTGTGAAAGGCAGACAGGCCTCAGGAATCCAGGCAAACTAAATGCAGAGCTGCAGTGGGTGGCTGCTGCTGCTGAGTTTCACTCTGTGCATCCTTCCTCCTTTTGGAGAAGTAAAGCATCAAAATCACGTGCTGTGCATGCAGCTCTTGAGCGCTTGCGTATGTGGCTGTGATCCCGAAATGGCGATATCGGTGTCAGCTGGGGTGATGGATGTCTGGGCACAAAAATCAAAGCCTCTTTTTGGCTCTTGTGTGTGGTTTTTCTCTTTTTAGCTATAAATGTGTGATTTCGGTGCGGGCAGAGCAGAGCGCAGCGTGTTCTCTGGCTGCCTCTAGGCCACAGAAAGCCCTGCTTTGATTCTGCCCCTGATTGAAAGGCTGGAATTGAGGGCTCTCCCCTTGCTCCAGCTTGGCTTATATAAACCCTTTTGTTTATAATTAATTTATTGTTTTATACGGTAAACTTGTTCTTTGAAGTGTTCGATGAGATCCCTGATATAGGGGAGGCGATGGGGGTTTTGTGAGGCAGGGCGATACCTGTTCAACCTGCATCATTTGCAGGTGGCGGCGCCGGTGCAGGAGCCTCCTGCGTTCAGACAAACCAAGTGGCTGGTGACAGCAGAGCCTGGGGGGGGCCGCTGGCTCCTGTGCCTCTTGGGAGGCCGGTGAGGTGAATTTAGTGGCTTACCTGCTGGTATGTCCCCACAAGTAAGGTGCTCTCTTCAATGGTTCGGGTCCTGTTGGGTCAGGAGCGTCCGTGGTCTTGCAGTGAGAAGGAGCTCGTGAACGCTGCTTGTGTTCGGGTCCTTCCTGGCCCTCAACTTATTAGATGTCCAGAGTTGCTCTCAGGACTAACGCGGTACTTCCCTGCGAAGCTAAACGTGGGGCAAGGGCTGTTTTGTTACGTGGATGTGACAACTTCGGTGGCGCTTAAAGTATCTTCAGATTTTTGATGGCGAGTGGGTTGGCATGAAGCTTTTGGAGGACAACTTTGCACCAGTTTAAGATGATAAGAGTAGGAGTTTGGACCAGGTAGAGAAATCTCCCTCAGGAGCTTTTGACAAAATGTTGCCTCTCAGTGCACCATCATGTCTGGGGAGGGGAAAGAAAAGGATGGTGAGCGCAGTTGTGGGGGGACTTCTTGCGAAGCTCGGGGCTACCTCGGAAGATTAAGGCTGCAGTATGAAACTTACATCTGTGCTACTCAATAGTGTCTTTCTGCATTTTCCTCCTACCTTGTGGTCCTGGGGCTGCACTGAGGCTGTGCTGGGGAGCCAAGCTGGGAGGAGGTCCCGCAAAGCCAGAGCAAAGGCTTTTAGAGCAGAGCAGGAGGTTGGAAGTCCTCTCTTATGGGAAAGCCTCCAAGGCCCGTCAAATTTGCATTTTTTTTTTGTTTTCTTTTTCTTTTTTTGAGAGTTTTCTAAACTCTCACTTCCATTTTTCCAGTGGGAGTTGAAGCTGAAACACTGTCACTGAGTGTATCGGTGCTTGGGAGCTCCATTATCCCTCACTGGAGAGAGCTCCGCAGCTGCTCTGGCTGGTTGCAGCATACGGAAGCACATCAGCAAAAACACCCAAGTCAGGAAAGATTGGGGTGTTTTTCTTTTGTTTACTTTTTATTTTTTAATCTGCCCCAAATCTTTTTAAGCACTTAGATGGCCAATGAAGAGAGCAACCCTCCCTTGGATGCGAGGAAGCGCTGAGTGTCTGAAGGGAAGCGTCAGTGCTGCAAACACCTCGTGGCACTGTTGATGGAAGAGAGGCAATTTGTAACTTTAACTGACGCTGCCGAGTTTTTAAGCAGGGGGACTTCATAAAATACGTGTCAGAGTTTGATAAATTGGCCTGAACAGTTTATAATCAAACTGAATTTTTCATCAAAGGCAGAATTAAAGTATGGGCTTGTACTTCTGCAAATGCAGTTTCCAGAGACAAGTACTTTTTTTTTTTTCCATCTGAACAAAATGTTTTTGTCCCCAAATGGGCGTTTTCTCATAGGCATCCCGCTTGCTTTGTCCACACTGCCTGTGGAGTGTGTCCCCAGCGGTCGTGAGCTCCGTGGAGGTCACGGCACCGCTTCCCGGCGTGCTAGATTATCCGTGTGCACGGGCACAGGGAAACGTCTGCGGGCAGAGCAGAGAGACGCCCGTAACGGGAGGTGAAGGAACCGCGTGCGGTGCGTGGAGCCTCATCCCCATCCCCGGGCTGCCTCTCGTTGCTCTCGCTTGGCCCTCGTGGTTCAGCTTGTCGGGGCTCCGTGGAGAGACCCGGGGAAGCCGCGGCTGCGCTCGCTCTGATCGCCCCGCTACTTCAGGCTCTATGGATGCTTTTTTTCCCTCTGCTCCTCAAGACAACATGTTCTTGACAAGGAAAGGAGATTGAGCAGGAAAATGTCATTCTCTGTTCTCCTCCCAGTAGGCAGGGAGCCCTTCCCTTCCTGTTGTAGCTCCTCTTAGCCCTTGGATACCTGTTGAACCACCGCTGCTCTCTGTTGTGAGGTGGCTTTTTTGCCTGGGCCGCAGGCATTGGGGTCCCGCTGCTTCCTCACCACCCCCGACCTTCCTCCTCCTCCGCGTGGGGCTCTTGGCAGCGGGACCGGTTCTTTTCAGGCAGGTCCCTCCTTGATGCTTCTTGTCCCTTTCTTTGGAGGATACCAAAGCAGCGCTGCAGCATCTACATAGCCATAGGTGCTCCATGGAGCAGCAGCTGCAGTCCCCTCAGATGGGGTTGGCGGGAGCTGAGGGACCTCCCATGGGTGAGAACGAAGCGCTTCCCGATCCCGCTGGGTCTACGCTTTGGTGTAATCGTTGTGCTCCAGGGTGGACTGTGGTAGGAGGCCTGTGGCCTGTTGGACTCCAACCAAACAGTGACTGTAGGAAGGCATGCAGCCCAAGGAGAGCTGGTGGGACATGCCCTTCTGCTCCCGTGCAGACATCATGGAGCGGAGGGTTTTGGCTCCCTTTCAAAATCCCTATGATTTTTCTGCACTGCAGCCCTCACTGGCCCCTCTCTGCCTGCTGGGGGCTGCTCCCTGCTAGCGCTGATCCTGTAGTCCCGGAGCCTTTGGAAAAGACGAGATCCATGGCGGCAGGCGTCCATCCCGCTCCTGCCGACAGCTCTCCTCACGGCAGAGGCGCCGGCGGCTCGGGGCTGAGCAGGAGGAGGAAAGACCGGGAGCTTCTTGCCCCTCCGTGAAGCTTGCGAGGCGGCTGAGGGCAGGCGGGGAAGCGGCCCTGCGCTGGGGCCGGTGTCTGCAGCGGCCCGGGGAGGCCACGGTGCTGCCGCAGGCGCGGAGGCGTCTCGGCGCTGCCGGCCACCGCTCCCTGCGCTGCGCTTTAGCACCGGCGTACGTCAAGACCGGGATATGTTAGCGTTAACAGCTGGCTGCCGGTGCACAGAGGAAAGTCATTCTGTAATCTTCATTTGCTGGGGGGAAAAAAAAAATGCAGCTTGGGTGATTGCAGCACTGCCGCACAGATGCAGGTTGTAATTGTGCAAGAGGAGGAAAAGATCAGGGTCTGGGCTGTCTGGTGATAAAAACGCAAGTTTTGGCACCGGTGTTTCTAGTGCAGACACAAGCACCAGTTAGCTTTTCAATTGCAGAGATTTCACTTAAAAATAAAGGGGGGGGGGAATGAAGAGGGGGGAAAAAAAAAAAAAGGCAAGCTTCACTTGTCATCAAAATGCCAGCTAGGGCAATAAAATTTCTCTCTGATTTAAGAACCCAGGAAGGCTAAATGAACTATCTAAGTCTGTAGGAATTCCTGTTTTCAAGTTGCTGGGTTTAGAATTATCACTAACATAAAATTGTCACTTTTATTTATTTTTAATTTGCCGTACAGGATTGCCTGCGTGATGCATCGTTTGGTTGAGGGCACTTCTGAAGCGTGGGAGACTTTCCACCCATTCCTTGGGCCCTTTAGGGAAATTTTAACTACATGGGAAGTGGATGCGTTTTTATTTTTTCTCTCTACTTTTCCCCCAACATCATTGGCTGTTATGTCACAGGTTGGTGCTTTTTAATAGATTTATTTTCCTTTGAATAGATTCTCTTCCTGCTATGTAAAAATAGGGCGAAAAAATGCTTCTACTTCATTAGTGATGTTTTGTATCTCATGATTAAATACCAGATATTATAAGTACAGCTCAAATAGGAAAATTGTGCACCATGCACTATAATTCATGCCCTTCTGCAGTCCCAAAGCAGAGAGAACCTAAGGGTGCATGAGTGCCTCTTATCCCCACACCTCGTGCCATTGATTTCTTTTTCTTCTTGCTCAATCTCACTTAAATACGTGATTTTCACCTAGGAATTTTTGCCGTATTTAGCAGTGTGGGTGGTTTGGGACTGAGTTTTAGCAAATCGTTTGGAGCACGTTAGACTTGAGAGCTCATCCTTCAGCAACAGCCCTGCTGTGCCTGGGAGGGCAGTTGACGAGGAGCAGCTTGCCGGGATGAGAGGCCAACGAAGCACCAGCCCCTCAGCAGCTTGGTCACGTTGGTTCAGCTCGTGTGATCTCGAGGAGAAATTCAGCGTTTTCGTTTTCCAGACTGGCCAGCGAGAGGCTGACGCGGGAGGAAAAGGCTGACGTGGGAGGAAGAGTTGTGGCCGGGTGTTTGTTTCAGCCTGGAGGCAAAGACTTTTTTTTTTTTTTTTTTTTCTCCTGAATAACAGTAGACAGATTTTACTTGAAATGTAGCGTATAGCCTATCCCCTGACCCTGCTCCCCACAAAAAGCGAGGTCTTAATGACAGGACACTGATGTTCTTCTGCCAAGGTGGAGCTTTTAAGTGAACGTTTATCACATCGCTCATGCCGCGGTCTTTGCAAAATGGTGTTATTTTTAAACAGAGAACTGTTCCTTATGTATCCACTTTGATGCCAGTCTGTCCTGAGTGAGTCTTTAGGACTGAGTGGTGTGAATATGGCATATTTGGCGATCGTGGCTGGCATTTTGGCTCTGAACTAGCAGCATGTCCAACTCGCGTAGCTTAGGGTTCACATCCTCATCTTAATATGCACTAAAATGTTTACACTTATCTGCTAATTCAAACTACTTAGGAAGGAGCAAGAATGAAATTTTTTGGCTGTCCTGTCACTGGTGGCTGTGCTTTTTTTTAGTTAGGAAAATTACTATTCAGGACAGTTGTAGAGCAGGGCATAAGGAAGACTGGATCATTAATATTTAACTGGGCTGGAAGTAGAAAGCTTTGTAACAATAATAATAATTTGCACTTGCACAGCACATTTCTCCTGAGGATCTCAAAGCACTTTACAAACCATTTAATTAAGCCTTGCTGAATCCCTCTGAGGTTTATTATTAGTCCCATTTTACAGATGGTTAAGCAAGGGCATAAAGAAGTTAAATGGTTTGCCTAAATGAGTTAGTGGCAACAATAAGCAGGTTCTTCGGGAGTCCTGACCACATCGCTCCTCCCTAACGGAGAAGATGCCAAGTGGCCGCAGCCTCTTGCCGGCAGCGAGCCAACGGAGCGGCCGGAGGCGAAAACAAGGTGACGGGTTTCGTTTGAGAGCTCCCTGTGACCGCGACCGGGAAGCGGCCCCATGCTGAAGGCTCCGCTTGTGTCTCTCCAGCTGTGGGGCAGGTAGATCCTATGGAGAGAACTTGGTGAAGGGGGAGGTCTGAGCACCCGGGACGTACGAGGAGGCGCTCGGGTTGAGTCCTGGCGCTGCCGCCAGCCTAGGGCCCTACATCTCAGTCTTGCACCAGGGGTATTTGCTTTTAGTATCACTGTTGCGGCCCTAGCCAGCCAGGAGCTATTTTGTGGAGCAAGGAAAGATGCTCTTTCCTCTGTATTTGAAGTTATTTGTGTCATTAGCAGCTGCTTTTTCTCAGATGCCCACCATGAGAGGTTGGTTTATCAAGACGTAAAGCAGAAGCATGTAGGCAAAGGGACTAGTGCTCACTAAGCTGAGAAACGCTTAGGAGGGTGTTCGTGTACAAATGCATTAGATTATGGTTAAGCTGCTTATGGACATAAAAACACATTAGAACTTTACAGCCTGCTATAAATTACAGTTTTGCGGCATTCACAGCCCCAATGTTAGGTAATTACATTCATTAATCTACAACTAAGAGCACATAAAGTTGCCTCCCTTGTACTCAGCTGGGAATGTGCTGAGAAGGATCTCCCAGCCTCCGTCCCTTCCCTCCCTACCACCTCCGACTTGTTTTCCATTATGTCCTTTTGGATATTGTTTGATATGACTTTATTAAGAGGAGAGCTTGGTGTGGTGCCCAGTGTGTTCTCCTGACCCTTCCGGCATCCTCCTGGAGAAGAGGCCGCGCCGCCCTGCGAGGGGGCCAGTGCGTGCCCAGCTGGGAAGGCAGAAAACAGCCTGGCCTGGCCTTCATCAGGCTTAGAAATGAATTTGATTATCAAAATCCCAGTTTGGACAACTTGGCAGTGGTGAAGCCTGAGAGTGACTCACTGCTGATTTGCCAGCTCATCTAATTGAGTTCCATTTGCTGATCTCCTCTTGCGTTGAGGTCTCTGCAGAGGAGCCGGGGAAGCTACCTGTGAACGCAGGAAGCGATTTTCTGGGGCACTGACAGAGGCTTTATCTCACGCCGGCCTCGCTGAGAGGCATTCATCTGTTTGCTAAACAGATGTCGTTTCGGTGACATTCTGGTTTCCAAGGAATTTGGATAACTGCTGACAAATTTATTGTCCTGATTGTTAAATTAATAAAAGGCAGGACCCACAGCCGCTGCCTTTTTGGGAGAAGTAAGTTTTTAACCACCTATAACCGGTGGTTATATAACCTATAAGTTTTTAACCAGCTATAACCGGAGCGGTTGCACTGCTGGGGGCTCTGCGAGTGCTCAGGGACATTCCCACTTTCTCTCTAGTGTATTGAACCCTTTGGTGGTAGTGACCACTAGATATGTGCACACATACATGGGGCGTATGTGCATACATTATGGACTGGAAAAAGCATAGCTACCCAAATTTATACAGGGATGTAAGCCTTTTTCTATGCCTGTGTCCGTAGTGGATATTACAGAATACTGAACTGCAAGGCAAGAGGGAAGGAGAATTTCTTGCTTAGCTTTTGGTCTCTGCTTTTGTTTGGCTTCAGCCCAGCACTTTTGCACCAGGACAGGCAATCGGAGCCGTGCAGGGTTGGCTTCCCGTTGGTTCCCGAGCATCCTCCTTGGGCAGGGCAGCCAGCCCTGGCACCCGGCAGCCCCCGTGCGCTCGGGTCGCTCCCAGTGAACCGCCTTGGGCAGGTGTTGGAGCCGCGGGGCGCTCGGCTGCGCTCGCCGGTTCCCTGCGCCGTGGAGCGTCCCACGGAGCACGGTGGGAGACGAGGGTCCGGCTTCCTCCCGGTGCCGGAGGACCCTCCGTCCCGCGCTGCTGGTCACGCAGAGAGCATCCCTGCTGCGCTCCACAATTCAGGGACTTAACTGTGGGCTGGTATCGATGTCAAAATTTAGCAGTCACTGTGTGTATTGACCACAGCTTCATTAGTTGCTGCTGGAACGTGTTGTGCTCTTGCCCTGCTCTGCATTAAGGTGTTTTGGTCCATTTATTAGATATTACAGAGATTCTCCTTTTCTGGACAGAGCGGGTAGTGATTTCTGCAGTGGAAGCCTATTGGGAATGACCCTAATCTAGTTGCTGAGGATTTGTTTATGGGGACAGCACATGCTGGGCTAATTTCAGGGTACATGTTCCATGGTATCTTTTTTATCCACAAGCACAGTTAAAATGAGGGGATGTAGTGCTCAGGCGGCAGCTTTTTTGTTTTCCTTTTTTACTACTTTTCCTCCAGAAAGCAGCAAAAAGAGAATTGGCTCCGTCAGTATTTATTCACAAATTAGTGTTCCTAAAGACTTCCTTGTGCTTGTTCTTTTACAGAGCTCGGAGAAATAAGATTTCACGTAATGCATCTGGGATTGGATTACTGGATTGAATTTTGCAAAGTACGCTGGGGAGAGCTGAGCCTGTTTAGAAAGCAGCTAAGCCCCTCTAAGTCAGTCAGAAATTCAATTCATGCTAGTCGATGAGGGATTTTTGCAGTGTTTCTGCTTTGGGTGGTTTACTTGCTGTTGGATGGTCACACTTCCTTTGAGGTGTTTTATCAGGGTTTATTAAGCTTTTAGCGATGGGGATGGCAGGATGTTATTTTTGTCTGAAAAAATGAAAGGAAAAAGCCTTGTGGAAGCTCATGTTCTTGGGCCTGCGCTTGCTTAACACGACCGTTAAATCTCGTAGGAGTCTTTGGGTGAACGTCTGTGTTGTGACTGCTTTGGAAAGGCACAGGAATAAGAGGCGTGCTCAAAACCTGTGAAAGCCGAAGATGCGACGGGTCGTTACTCTGCATCTACCCAGGCTCTCCCTCCTCCCCGCTCTCCTGCTGCGCGTTGAGGTTTTGGTTCCCAACCCCGGCCGACCACATGATAATGGTGCAGATGGCAGTAATCGCTGTGTGTGATCCCGAGAACACATCTCGGGACTCGGCAGCGCCTGGGAAATGCCGGCTCTGCTGCAGAGACGCAGCTGGGCTGTAAGAAGAGCAGCTGCATTTGGGCCAGTTTTGCAGGGAGGTGCAGAACCTACATTTCATCTGGGGTTTTACTGCCCGCTCATTGGAAATGGCAGTTGTTAGGACGTCCTAGGGCAGCGCTGCTGACTCCAGTTCTTGGAAATATATGTTTTGAAAGAGCTCATAACATGAGTTTGCATGGTGCTCTGGCAGCCGAATTACGGAGCGGACCTGGAATAAAAGGTGGGCTGAGATCAGGGGGACAGGAGAGGGGATAGCACCAAATTCATCCCCTGAGCTGTGGGCTTTTCAGCCTGTAGGATAAGCTTCAATGGGGTCATCAAGATCTTGAGAAGGGAGGAAAAACATAATCCTGAACCAAGTGAAAGCTGCAGTAGGGCCATAAAGGACTGGATGTCCTGCGCCACACGTCTTGCGTCCAGAGTCCTACGTGTCCCAGAAGGAGCCCGCAGAGCGTGGTGCAGTAGCAGCCTGTGTCCTCCTCAGCCTAGCTAGGGCATGGACAAAAGCACAAAATGCTTTTTGCCCTTCCAACAGCAAGAAATGCCAGTTTGGTAGGGAAGTTTAATGCTCTCGGCAAATCTTTGCAGCTTATGGTTTTATATGATGGTCATTTTCTTGAGTCAAAAATCCCTGCTGCCTGTTAAGTAAACATGGAAAGCATAGATTATGAGTTAGGAGTATCGACAGCATTTCAAGTGCTATCAGAGAACATTTAATTCACTTTAATTTTGTGATAAATCTCATGTTTAATCCTCTGGTTGCTCTGTAATCATGTCTCTATTGATCTTTTCTGAATGACTGCATGCAGTTTAATAAACTTTGCCGTTAACCCAGGCTTTCCAAAGGGGGAGATTGATTCCAGTATCAACTCCGATAGAACCAATAAGAACCTGAACATCATTAAATCTGTCCATTATAAAACATTTGCACTGAGATCAAAGTAAAGTGGAGAGGTGAATGTGCTGCTTATTAGAGAGGGAGTTTGCAACCGGAAAGTCTCAGCCTGTCAGTCAAAATCAGCCGCAGTTTTCAGCTTGGTTGATTCAAACTGACACCTCCTTTCATTTCTTATTTCTCAAATCAGTCTTTCATCCTATTGAGTGACCTCCTTCCTTCCCTCTTTTCCCAGCCATAATTATAGCCCTTAATTTATTCCATCTTTTTCACTCCGGGCATGTGTTTAGTCTGTGTTTCTGAGGTCATTTTTTTTTGCCCTGTAATAAAGCGGTGAAGTTTGAGTGCATTTTCACCATGTTTTGGTTTGCATTTACTTCCAGTCCTGAACGCATTTTGCGAAGAATGCTTTGGGTGCATGATATATAAAACATGAAAAGGAATGGGGACGGGTTATAAATGAAAAAAAAATGCTATAACCTTCTCAAATTCCTTCTCTTAAGGCCTCTTCCTGCCATTCCTTTGTAGGGGTCATCTCACAGATTTCTAATGCAAAAGGTCTATGCACATTAGACTCTTTGGCCCAGATCCTTAAGGGCACATAGGAATAGCACTTGTACGGAGACTTAACACCAGCAGAGTTACGTTGGAAACAAAGCCCCTGAATTCCTTGCTTTGGAGTACTGGTGGCCTTGGAAGCATCAGCGCTTTTAGTAGATGTTGGGCGGATGAGTATTTCCTCTGAACATAACAAGAACTGTTTTTTGGGGAAAGCGGGACGAACAGCGAGTGGTAGAGGCTGCCAGGATGTGTCTGCTTGGACTGCTCCGCTGTTCTGTGTTTTGTCCAAGTAGTGCTGCCCATCACAGGGAGGGAGACAACAGGAGAAAGGAGGAAGCAGATCCCTGTGCGCGCAGCTCCGTGTTGGATGTGAGAGCGCCCTGACATGAGGCAGGGAGGGTGGGATGCCAGGGACTGCCTTGCTAGCAGAGGTGGTGGTGAACAGGAGGAGGACACGGCTTCCCATCGCTGGAAGGAGGCGAGTGGAGAAGGGGGAGCTGCAGGAAGCACCTCTGTGGCAGGAGGTTGGGAAGCACTGCCTGAGTATGGAGACCTGGAAAAATGAAAGGAGGGAAAGGGATGCGGCAATTCCACAGGACACATCCGAGGAACACGCTGGCTGCCGCCACATGAGCCTTTGTGGATCCATTAACGTTGAAGGGCAGCGGAAAAGATGAAAGCCTGACTTCCCTGCTGTGCCCAAAATACGCTAACGAGCAGAACAAGCCCTGAGATGTTTCATGTCGCGTAGTGCTCGGGCACACGGACGTGTGTCTCGTCCGGAGGACGATTGCCTTGATCTGCTCTGAGCTGAGGGCGATGTGACAGCTCTGTCAACCCACGTCGCCTTCCTGGTGTCTCGTTTGCTCTTCCCCTGCTGCTGCGCAAGCCATTTACCTCTTGAAGTATTTAGTGTAACAAGGTGCGGATGAGATAGGAAGTAGTTTTGCTTCTGCAGCTGAGCTCTAGTGTGTGGAAAGGAAGAAGCCCAAATTTACAGAGCCATTTAATTTCCTTTGCAAAAGCCATCATTGGGATTTAAGCAGCTCGGCAGCTCTGCATGACCACTTGGTGGATTGGGGCTCAAGTGATTTGCTTCAGGTCGCGGAGCGCGTGAATGGAGGAGCAGGAATTCCAGCACATCTCCCAAG
The DNA here is from genome assembly GCA_013398315.1 of Nothoprocta pentlandii. Classification (NCBI taxonomy): domain Eukaryota; kingdom Metazoa; phylum Chordata; class Aves; order Tinamiformes; family Tinamidae; genus Nothoprocta; species Nothoprocta pentlandii. The sequence continues at coordinate 519,791 of VZSG01000454.1, read as the reverse complement.
GATCTGCACCAATAACTCACCTTGTCGGCCCAGGCAGCGCTCATCCTATGCTGGCAGGATATGAGCTGTGAGGAAATCAAACAGGAGGGGTTTGGGTACCAGCGCTGACAAGCAGGCTGGAAAGCAGACTTTTTCCAAAGGAAAGGATTCCTTCCTGGTGCCAGCAGGTTCCTGCGCAAGGGACTTGTTCGGCAAGACGCGTTAGCTCGGGACTTCATCTGCTCCGGGCCCTTCCCTTAGGAGAGCCAGTTCCAGATCTGCTCAAGAGGGCGCGTGGTCTGAGCCTCCGTGTTGCCCAAGCAGCAGCACTCACGGGTCTGCAGCTCCTGGCGAGTTTGCTGGGGGCAGGAGGGGAGCTCTTGACCCGAGAGGAGCCGTTTTGCAGCTGTGAGTCTGCCAGCCCAACATCCCTGAAACTGCTTTTCCAGCTACTCAATAGCCCTGAACATTGTGATGTCTCTGTTGTAAAAGAGCTATTCACAAAGTAGCTGCTGCCTTTTTTCTTTTTTTTTTTTTTTCCCCTTTATATTTGCAAAAGACACTTTTTCAGCTGTTGTACAACTGCAAGGGAAATTACTATATATATATGTGTGTGTGTGTGTGTGTGTGTGTGTGTGTGTGTGTGTGTATTCTTTTTTTTTCCCCCTCCCGCCTCTGGTGTGTGAGATTATGTTGCAGGTTCTGTGCCCTGTGATAAACTGAAAACGTCATCATCTCTACTTTTCTCTTTTTACTTATTCGTGCTGTCTTCTGCACCCCCTTAACTGCAGAGTCCATAATCTAGAATCATAGAATCACAGAATGCTTAAGGTTGGAAGGGACCTCAGAGGTCATCTAGTCCAACCCTCCTGCTCACGCAGGGTCACCTACGGCTCTAATGGCACCTAGTGGCTCTAAATACAAGATAGTCCAAGATAGAAGGAAGGAGCTGTGTTTTCCTTCCTAGGGACTGCTGGATATGTCTGCCAGTACTCAGGCCAAGCAGGCATGTAATGCTTTGTGTTTCCGTGCTAGCTAACTTTGCCTTCAGCAGATCTGCTTCCTAGGGGGAGGAATAAGCCAGAAAATACAAGCTTATGCATTGCTTATTTCCTAAAACTTGTCGTTTTCCAATTATTTGGTCTAGAAGGACTTTGGTCTCCCCCAGACGGGGAGCTGCACTATGTGTTTCTGCTTGCACCAAGGTGCTGCTCCTTCCCTAATGAAGCGTATCGCCAAGCTTGCCCATGAGTGAGGTGGTAGAGGCCTCTGCTCGTGTCTGAGCACCCTCAGGTTCTCTCTTTCTCTCTCTCTCCTTATTTTCTAATCACTGCCCTTTTGCTTAAAATATATCTTCATCAGTGTTTTGTATGAGGTTGTCTTGGATGATCTTGCCATGTTCCAGGAGCAGCTGGGGAGTTAAGTGGTGCCAAGAGAAGGAAAGAAAATAGAGAGGAACATGAGACAGCAGGAACTTGGAAGAAAAATAGATAGAAATGAGACTGTTCAACTTCCTGACCTATAAGATAGAGGAGGTTCGTTTCAAAATAGATTATTTTAAAACGTTCAGTAATTATAACCCATTATTATATGGAGGTGTTTGATTTGGGTAATAAAACTGCACGTTGGAGCGCTTATGTGTGGTATAAACCATGAGAAGTCCTCCCAGGAAGAGGAGGAGGAGGCCGTGCAGTAGGAGGAAGCAAGTCCTCCATGCGCTGAGCCGCTCCTGGCCGTGTTTTGGGTGACGTGTGTCAGCGAAGGGCAAGGAGTCGCAGATGCCATTCAGGCAGCTGCATGTACAAACCTGGTCTGCAAGAAGTGGTCTCGGATCTCTGCTAGCTACAGCAAGATCCCTGGCATAAATCCCTCAAAATATCTAGGGAAAGAAAACACAGCCTGGACTTGCAGGCAGGTGGGAGCTGGAAGGAGCGGGAGCTCTGGCATCCCTGTCTCCTGGCAGGGGTACCCAGGCTTGTGTCTGCATCAGTCTGAACACGACGTGTCTGTGTGCACTCTGCCTTCCGCAGAGCCAGGCCGCGGCAAGAAGAGCAGTGTTGTGGTTCAGCTGGCGTTTCTCTGCGCTCTTCTTGACGCTCCACAAAGTAGGTTTCTCACAGCTGTGGCTTGGCTGGACCCGGTAACTCAGATGACTACTTGCTGCGGGTGCAGTTTGGCGTGGTGGGGCACGGGAGCAGGCAACCTGCAAACTGTTGCTCTGATGTTCATCCACCTTCAGGTACGACGTGAAGTTCTGCCAGCCTTGGTTCTGGAGAGTCTCTGACTCAACATCTGACCTGGTGGCCTTGGGTTTTTGCTGCAGGTTTGTTTGGCATAGTCTTTGTAGTGAACGCTATGAAAATATTTCACAGACTCTCCAATTCTTTTCTGGCTAAGTTAGTGCAGCTGTTTTTGTAGAGGTGAGAAGCTTTGAAATCCTGAGTCGTTATGTTCCGTCATTCTAAATGCTGGTGTGTTTTGCACTCAGCCTCTTGCAGAGATTTTGTTTAAAGCATGTGTTTTATCACGCTACGGTTAAAAATGGGAGTGTCTGCTCTCAGTCACCCATCTCAACCCGAGTGAGAACAAGTTCAAGTACTTTGTGAAAATTGCATTGTATGCAGTGAGACTGAGACACCTATTTAAGTGGTTTAATTAAACGTGAGATGATTATTCAGGTATGGCACAGAAACAGTATTATGTAGCTTGGGTAATTAATCACAAAGAAGCAGCCCAAATCTGATTTGAAATATGAGATGGCATAAATTATAGAGAAATACAATGTCTGCATTCAAACACTCTGTGCTTAAGTAAATCATGATCTGTTTGTTAAACTTCTGACTAGGGAGAGACATTTATTTTCGTGAGTAAAATATTTTTTTCCAGATTACTGGCTTAGGTCTAGCATATTAATAGAAGTAATACTTGCACGTGGACTGCCTTTGTGCTGCAAAAAGCAGCAGTACTGGGTAAAATCCAGGTAGATGAATAGTGCCAACCATGTATTTCTTAAATAAATCCACGCAGAGCTCAACTTGACCTGTGTGGCTACGGTTGAGGTAAGCGGTCCAGATGAGCCCTCGATTCTGTTGGCTTGATGTCTACATGATAGACAGTGCTATTTAGGTTTGACCAGGTCTTTATTATTTGGCTCTCACGTTTATACGAGCGATGATGCAGATGGTTAAGTGCTCAGTAAGGCTCGTTTGCTGGAGTGCTCAACACTTGCTGCAGCCACAGAAAGCCACCAAGGCTTCATCATCTGAAGTGCTCTGTAGGGCTGAATTCGCTGGAAGATCAAACACAAGGTTCTTCCTAATGGGCCTTTGGAATTAGCAGCCATTTTTGACCTGAGCTTCTTGGCGCTGCTTCTTCCACCTGTAAAATGGGAAAAGTGAAACTTCTTTGTGTATTGAAAGCGGTATAAGTCATTAATATTTGCAGAGCATCTGATATTAGAGTAAGATGCTGCATAGAGGAGCCTCTGAGGAAATTAATACTTGTGCATTCAGTGGAGGGCTTGAATGGAGTGCAGGTAAATGAGTTTTAGTCTTGCATGTTGGACAAAGAAAAGAAAACAAAGATGCGAGCGGCCACTCATTAAGTGAGCGCCTTGTGCGCTGCGACGGGAGAGAGTAGCGCTGGACCAGGTAATTAAAGATCATATCATAATGCAGAGGCACGAGAGGGCCAAATTAAGGTGCTGTTTGCAGCTTTACTCCTGACATTTCATAACTTCCAAGCCCTTGACTCTTGCAACCTCAATAATGTTGCTTCAGTGTCGCTTTTTGTGTGCAGTCGAAATGGGCAGCACCTGCAAACGACCCTTCTGTTTATTAGTGGTATTGCTAATAAATGTCTCGGGGCTGAGAAATCCAAGCAATCTCTCTGCTGCAGAAGAGTTTTATAAAGCCTCTCTCAAGTGGCTGGCAAGCTGCTTTGCTTTTGTTTCTCCGTCATCTGTCACCGCTGCGTACCGGCCTGCAGCCCAGTGCCACGTCCATCTTCACTCCGTGGCACCACCCTTTTTCTACACAACGCCGAACCACTTTGTTTTCCAATTCAAGAGCAAGGCAGGAAGGCACAGAGTGTAATTTAATGGAAAAAAAAAAAAAGCTAATGAACTAGAGTTAAACTTACTGGAACAGGTCTGGCAACTTGAAGAAACTGCTCAGATTAGTGGCTGGACTACTGTGGGCAGCGTAGTTAACATCGTAACTTTTATAATCCCTAAAATACTGTGCTAAAATACTATAATTTCTCTAGTTGGAGAGTTCTTTTCTCTTTTGTATTGCACCTTATGTCTGCTTTTCTGTGCTGTGTTAAGTGCTTCCAACTTTTGCCCTGGAAAGGTAGTTTTGGGGAACCAATTGTGCATTTGGAGGAGTTCATGGTGCATCTAGCTGTCTTATCTGCAGAGAAATGAGTGACTCCTATCAGTGTCTCACCTTGTTTGATGATTTTGAAAGATCATAGGGACTGGTCAGTGTGGTGTTTGCAGGCTTTTATTTCTTGTTGTTTCTGCCAGAGCTAAAATAATGAATTGGGAAGTGAGTGTGAGAGGGGTATTGAAGTCCTAGGGCAGTTTCATCCATCAACTTTAGAAATTTGTACAGAAACATGACGGGAAACTCCATATAAGTCAATGCCAAGATGTGATGGCAGCTTTAGTAGTTCTCGTGTTGGGCTTGTTTCCCGATTCTGGGTTTTTTCTTGTCTTTCCATTTGTACGGTTCCCTGCTAAGATGCTGGTTGTTGCCCTGGATTGGCAGCTGCGTTGTGCACTGCCGGTTGCAGATGAACTGCCCTAGCAGCCTCTGGTCTCTGTGGTCTAGATGCCTCATTTTTTTGCAAGCTAAAGCTTAAAACTTTTTTTTTTTTTTTTCCCAGCATATATGGGTGAATTGTTGTCAGTATTTTGGGCTGTGTTTGTTGACTTGGTCTGAGTCCTTCTCCTCTTCATGCAAACACCTCTGTTGGATGAAGGACGTCCCAGTTGACAGCCAGTGTTGAGGTGCTCAGTCTGTGCCACCATTGCATCCTGAGCTTATGAAGAATTCTGAATCAACTCTTGCAGCTACGTTGGCATTTCGTAACCATCTAGTAATTTGGAATGTTTTTAAGAGAAGTTCTTTATGTGAACTTGATCACGTGAGTGAGCGAGGAGTGAATTGGCAAGCTGCCAGATAGAGCTGGTGTGACCAGTGAGGATCTGAGAAGCAAGGAACTGGAATCTAGCTGTGGACTAGTCCTGATGATATTGCTACCTTCACTGGCCCAGCACTCTAAGATGCTTCTATTTTAAATAAACAATTTTAAAAAGTTGTCCTTTGGTGTCACATTCAAGTTCAGGACTTCAGCTCTTGAATTTGACCCTGGAATAGAAAACTGCTCCGCAAAGGCAGTTGGCCAATGTTGAGGCTTGAAGCAAGTTCGTGGCCACCTGAAGTGTTCATCAGCTGCAACCTGCAGATTTTGGCCAGGATTTCTCATGGATGGACCCCTAACTGGGGTGACGGTGATGTGGGGTGGGAAGAAGGCTGCTACTGATGGACTCCTATGGGGAAGTTCATGGGGGTGAGGTGTGGACCGTAAGTGGTGTAAAGCTGCTGAATGCCACTGAGGGGCCACCCCAGGCCTGCTAACACGTGGTGAAAATGCAGTGTGTCCTCCAAGCCACCTCTGCCGGGAAATTATCCAACGCCGAAGGGTGCTGCTTCTCCCCTGCCAAACGTGGGCTCGGATCGCTCTTGTTGAACGTTCTCCAGAGCTGAGATGCTGGCAGGGCGGTCCTGGCGGACTCAACAGCCCTCCCGCTTCGCCGTCCCGGCACGTACGCTGGCAGCAGCGTGATTAATGTGCCCCATAGAAATAAAACAAATGGATTTTTTTTTTCAGATTGTATGGTACACTCATAAATATTAATGCACTTCTATATTGAATTGTACGTAATTACATATTTATACGTTTAAGTCACCTTCCTGATGCACTTAAGACACTTTTACTGATGAAGGATATCTCTGAATAAGATGGTCTTAAACCATGCCTAATATGTTTGTATGATTTATTTAATAATGTGTGGGTTTGTACACTGGCAGAAGAGGAGGAGAAGTGACATTAAAGTCAGAATATATTGTACCTGGGATCTGCTACTTAGTTTGAATCAACTCCTTGGGTAGCTGCTGAAAAATAGAGCTCCACATGAAATATTGCTACATCTCCTTATCTGCTGAGATAAGGTCTGTGCGGTCCTGTCACCTTAGAGTAATTACAGCTTATTACTTTAATCACGGTGATGCTTAAGTCCCTAATTAAGATTACACTAGCTAATGCGCCCAGGCGCGCTGCGGTCCTGCCGTTGTCCTAGCTAAACAACGGGAAGATAAAAATCGCATGAGGTTTATCCGTGCCCTGAGGCAGGGGCTGGTGCCGGGATGCAGCTCCCATGGGCCAGGAGCCATCGGCTTCCCGCTGGGAGATGCTCGGGATGCTGCTGAGCTTTTTGCCTCGATGACCTGAGTGCTGGTGGGTTTTGTTACTCCTTGGTTTGACGTATCCTGTCGGCACCTGTCTGAGCTTTTCGTCCTTCAACATGTTCTGTTGAAGTCCATTCTGCAGATTAAGGATTGACTTTTTATTTTTTTAAGGCCAAATAGAGTGTCTGTTGAAAGCAGGGAGAGGTTCTACCTTGCCATGTAGTAATGCAAGTGGTTGGCCCTCAGCACTCTGTAGGCTTCTCTGCAGAGACGTGAGCCACTGAAAAGCAGCTGGCTGGTGTGGAGGGACTTGGTTGTCTAAACGTGGATCTTTTATAGAAATGTTGTAGTAAAACAGTCCGCTGAATTGCATACAAGGCCTGCATTTATGGCATTTTATGGCATCTGGCGCTCCCTTTGGCTATGAGTAGAAGGGGCATATTTTGGGAGATTGTTGCGAATTGCGGCTTCTGGCCTGGAAGATGGATGCCTTTTTTGGTGAATTTTCCAAGCTGGAGTTGTTCACATTGCCTGTAGATTTATGTGAAGGTCCATTCATCCAAAGTCCTTAAACTGGCCATGCTTTGCTTTGTGAGCATCTGAGAATTCATGAAACTTTATGAAATGGTTTATGGCGTTGGCTCAAACGGGAGGGTCTGATGGAGAAGGTCCTCCCAGATGTGTCTGCAGTAATCTGCAAAATGTTGACCTGTCTTCATCTCTCCTTAAAGCTAATGGAAGCTAGTAATTTCTTGATGGCAGTGTTATCCCCATTAGGTGTTTTATAAGCTTCTGGAGTCCTGCCACGGTTTCATTTAGATCCCTAGCAGGGGTGGGGGGAAAAAATCCCACTAAGCTATTTAGTCATTAGGAGAATATTTTTCTTCTAGAGAATTTCCCTTTAATGACTCCTTTTTGCTTGCATTTAGGGTGAGTTGTACTTAAAGATGTTAAAGATTTTTTATGAATTTTTGATAAGGCCCCTAACTTTTCTATTATGAATGGCAATGGGTAAAGGAAAACTTACGATGCATCCTGTGGTGTCTTGTTGAAGGCAGGTTTTAAAAAAAATAAACATAAAAGAAACTGGTGGCTTCTGTCCCTTGTTCTCTTTTTTAATGCTTGTGGAATAGTTCTTTTCTATCCAGTGCTGAGTTTGTGGGCATTCAGGGGGGACCCTTTAATTAAAGCTCAATGGATTGGTTTTAACTTTTTTTTTTTTTTTTGAGCATATTTTGGAGCAAATTAGGACACAGTTAGAATGTTATTCTCTTGAACCTGCATATTTGTGACAAAGGGACAGACAGACCAATTTCTTCCTCGCAAACTGTGGTGTTGTCAGTTGTAATAATAATGTACATGAAACAGAAGTACGGAGGCTTATAGGATCATGTAGTACTTCTTATGGTAGGACAGGGACAGCTTTTTTTGTGGGACCTGGAGGTCAAGGCAACCAGACACAAAGAGGCTATGCTTACAGTATAATGTTGTTTTAAGTAATAGACCCCTTTTATGGAAATACCCACGTTTGTACATTTGAAGTTTTTTGAGTAGATGTGATTTGAAGTGGCTGCAGATTGCTTGGAGACATAACAAGCGTTGCAGCTCACACCTCTCCGGTGGCTTCTGCTTCTCCTCTCCCAATAACCCTGCATCCGTCGATTCCTTCTGCTTCCCCTGCCTTCCGTTATTATGTTATTGGAAAATTTATTTTCAAGTTACACTTTTTTTTTAAAAGCAAATGCTCAGGTTCTGTGTGTTTCAGCAAATGAACTAATTATAGTCTAAGCTACAGAATTTGCATGTCTGTTACTGCACTTGCATATAGACGAACATTGATCTAGAGTTTAAAGAAGTGTCAGTAATCAAATTTTTGAAAACAAGCTTGACTTTTTCAGCCCCTGAGATTTGGAAATGTTTTGCTTAGCTCAGGCTTGAAGAAAAAACAGTCAAGTCAATTGAGATAGATTGGCTTTAATTGGCTTTAGGTCAGTGCTTGCCCTGTGTTGTTAAATATAAGAAATAAGTCAAAATAACTGTTGAAGGCCAAGGCTTGCTGAGATCAAAGATGACTCAATTTAAACATTATGAACATACACTGTCTTTTTAGCACGTACTTGGTTGATACATGAGGTGTGCTTGGAAATAGTCACACTGATGGTATGAAAGGCAGCGCGGGCTGTATGTGGCTGTGAGTGCGTGCACTCACTTAATTGTACTGACTGTATTTGCCTGTCTCTTCATTAACTGGCCTGCTGCAAAGGGGCTTTTGTCCTTTTCTGGTGAAAAGGAGAGCCTCTGGAAAGTGTTTCCTAAAATTGTTATTGACAATAGCTGAAAAAACAAACGCGATGTGTATTTTAATGGTTGTGTTCTCCTCCTTCTTCCCTTGCCTGCTCCCTGTCCCTGCAGAAGGACGTTGCGTTGAAGCCCCAGGAGCGTGTGGAGAAGCGGCAGAACCCTCTGGCCAAGAAGAAGCGGGAAGCGCTTACCAACGGGCTCACCTATCTTCCCAAAAAGAACAGACTTCCCCACCACCAGTACAGCTCCGACCGCGAGAATGACCGTAACCTGTGCCAGCACCTGGGGAAAAGGAAGAAGTTCCCGAAGGGCCTCAGACAGGTGGGAGACAAGTGGCGTGTTGCGGGCCCGAGGCGATGGCACGTGGTTTGCCCAAGCGGACCTCCCAGTTGATGGGTTTTCTTGCTTGTTTTGGGGCAGACAGATCCCGTTTTGTGCTGTCTCCTGGGATGAGGAGAGATGATCCGAGTGGTTGGGAAGGATGGGAGAGCGGCGTGTTGGTAGTAGGTGCAGGCTGACAGGCGCGTGCCAAGGCTGGCACTGAGGCTGGCACACGGTCAAGCCAGGCTCTGAACGTCAAGGCCTGGCTGCAAGAGGGGAAGCTGTTGAGGTGAATCGTGCTCTCCTGAGGCTGACTATAGGGAGCTGTTTTGTAGGGTGCTGGTGGTGATCTAAGGCTGTGCTCTCGTGGCTTGGGGAGCACCTACCCGTGAGCAGGAGCGCTCTGCTTCCCTGCAGGCCTCGGGGCCGGAGCCATGGCGCGCGCGACGGGTGAGTGAGCTCACCTAGGACTACCGAGGCGGAGCTTAGAGATCTGCTCTGTTAGTCAAGACTGCAGTGTGTGGTGGTTCTGGTGATTTAAAAAAAGAAAGAGAGAGGGAAAAAAAAAAAAAAAAAAAAAA
>VZSG01000454.1:482665-510112 GCA_013398315.1 Nothoprocta pentlandii | reverse complement strand
TTGTTTAGTTAAAGAAAGAGAGAGGGAAAAAAAAAAAAAAAAAAAAAGGCACAGCTGTGCATGATGCGGGGAGTGGGGGGAACACACTCTGCTTTTATGATGGGTAAATATTTATATCCTCTTGTGTGTGTGTTGTATGCACAAGGCCGACCTGAGGTTTGGATATTTTAAGTATAACGTGTACCTATGTGTTCATTTGTCTCACAAAGCCGTCATCCACAGTAATGGTGAAGAGGCCAGGTGTGACCTACTTTTGAGTGTAATTAATAACTCTTTACTCAAGATTTAAAACTCCCACGGAAATAACTGATGTTTATTGGATGAATCTCTGTATTTGGTGCAACGCAACATTGCTTTGTAGAGAAATAGGTTTTTGAAGACTGAAAATTTTGGGGCTTTTCATAGCGTCAGCTCAGGAACGTGGAAGGAGCATCAAGTACACTGACTTCTTTTTCGGTTCTTGTAATTGAAGCTATAGAAGCTGATCAAAATGAGCTTCCACTAGTATTACAAACTCTGATTGAAAGTAGAGCTAGAATAAGAACTCAGAGAGCACTTTATCAATGCAGAGAAGTTGGAAAACACCTGTTATCCTACCATACCTATTATGGTTATCTCTTATAATTTAGTTTCCTTTTCACTTTGTATTTCAAAGGGAGATGGACAAACTCTTTGAGATCTTTGCTGTGATAATAGTGTGATGTGAAGGAATTGAAGGTTGTTATGTTCTCTTGACCATTTTCGGTGTTCATAGACTCATTCTTTACACGCTTCCTTTTTAGGATGTCAAATGGTAAATGTATCTGCTTTGTTCAGCAGGAACCAGCCTTCATAAAAGCTGACTTTTTGCACTGTTTGATTCCCATGACATAGCCTGCTGTCAGGTGAACCTTTTCTGCCTGGTACTTAAGCAATGAAGAATTGGCCTAGCTGCAGATAGAGGTTATTTGTGAGGTTATGTTTTTAAGAATAAATATACCCTGGTTTGGAAGATATTGAGTTGTCAAATGTCATGGAAAGTGGTTTTCCTTTTAGCTGATAAATCTGAGCTTAATTCCAGTGGGATAAGGCTGAGAGGGAATAAAATATCTTACTCGATATAAATTTAATACATATGGTTGGGGTACAGCTCCTTAGATAAGAACATTTTAGTCTCCTGAAGAGTTTAGATGCTGAGAACTGCAAGAGGCTTTGGCACTTAGAAAAAAAGATGTCATGATGTCACAGGCAAATCAGCTTTGAATCAAGGCGTTTTGCCTGATCTGATTTATTGTGGATGGAGAAAAAACCTTTTGATTACCAATTTGGGTGTTGGAAACAGAGAATATAAAAAGTAAATGCTAGGGGAAGTGCATCTCCTGTGTTTTTACCAGACTCAGCTTCCGTCAAACAGCTCTCCCCTGTCCCTAGGGTCTCTTAGCCTTGGTTTGGTTGTGCCCTCTATGTGACGAGGCTGGGTGCAGGGCCAGGGGCTCCCGGTTCTTACTCTCTTTCCCTTTTCCAGCACGGATATCCCGGACCGTAGTCCCTCCAGGGTGTCCCTGCCCTGGTGCAGGTCCCCTGTGGGCCACCTCCTCCGTCCGTGCTGCTGACTGCCAGAATTGTCGATTGGAAATTGCTTATGGTATAATTATTATTGTCAAATCTATATATTTGTTACACGTGAATGTAACCCGTGGATGGAACAGAGCATCCTTGGTGCTGTCATCACGTTGACACAGTGGCACCAGATGTTGGCTGCAGTCTGTCCCCGTGGGTAAGCTCTTCTACCTGGAGATCCTGGCTACTTTACCTGTACTTCATGGCCCCGTCCAAAGGGTCTTCCTCCAAAATCTGCTCCGTGCCAAAAGCAGCTCCCGCGTACAGGCCTTGGGTGAAGCTCCCTCGTCCAACAGCCCTAGGTGAGGCAGCTACGAGGAGGGCTGCTAATTAGTTTTCAGCGAGTCCCCTTGCAGTCTTCGAGCAGGTATTTATCCCGCCATGCTGAAATGCCTACAGGTTTATTGAAATCCAGAAAATGTGAGACTGTAGGTTAATTAAGGCTCATATTTTAGTAGCAGGAAGACTTTTGAACTCTGCTTTGTGAGCTTTCATAAATGTACTTATTAAATGCCTTGAGGAAATTTTAGTTGGCATTAAGCAAACATGAGGCTCATCAGAATATTTCTCTAACCTTTTAAATCCCATTTCCTATACATTAATTGGTAGATGGCATGTTTTTCCGTCTGCTCTTTAAAAATGGTGTGGAAATCATAAAATGAGCACTTCTAAATAATAAAAACGATGCCAAAACATCGTGAGGGTTTGGAAGGAGGCATGAGCAGACCCTTTCCTTGCCTGAGCGGGTGGTTTGGGTTGTCCCCTTGCTGGGCAAGGGCGGGTTTAACCTGCTTGCCTATGCGGTGGGATCCAGCCCTGCGAGGCTCCAGCTTGATTCCCTGGGGGTGTTTCAGGGGCACTGTCCGCGTTTCAGGTGCCCGTTGTGGGTGCAAGCAAAGAGGCAGAGCAACAAGGGGCAGGAGAGGGAAGGAAAAAGACTGGTATTGGAGGGGTGAATTAGGTAAACGGCAGTGAGATATCAGGAAGAACAGTGCAGCTGTGGACTGCTGGTGTGATAAACTACATATTAGCTTTAACCTCTAATCCATTAGGTGAAGCAATTAAAGGCGAGGGAGGGAGATGCTGCAGCCTTTTCCTTCTCAGAAACACCCCTGCGATGCTCTTGGCGGTCTCGCCCTGCGCCTGTGGTGGCAGTGGGCGCTGAGCGATGCTCGCCCGCGGTAGCGGCGCGTGGCCCTCATCGGAGCGTCGAGGCTGTGGCCTCGGTGGGGCCGGGCACGAGCCGAGGGGCGCGCGGGGCAGCTGGGGCGCTCCCCCCAGCACGGCGCTCCCCCCCGGCACGGCGCTTCCCGCGTGAGCCGCCCGCCGTGCTGGATTTACAACGTGCTGTTCACCGTTGGGGCTTGCAGGCTCTTTAGCAACTGCCTTCTGTGCCGCTTTCCCAAGAGATGTTAATTGAAGATGAAGTTGTGGGTGGGCTTGGGGAGAGAAGTAGCAGCTCCGAGGACTGCGGACACCCAGCTCGAGCTGTGCGCGTCCTTGGGTTCCAACTTAAAACTGTGGAACGACCTGGAGAAAAACCATCCGTATGCTTGTGCGAGTGGAGGGTGGGCGCCGTGGATGGGGTATATACAGCACTCAAGCACACGCTTTGAGTGGTGAGGACTTGACTCTCTCCTTCCAAAGCTGCTGTGGGTTGGGGTTGCTTTGCTCTCAGTCACTGGGTTAAAGGGTCTGTGGAGAGGTTTGCAAGCCTGGATCCGTGGGCTTGCTCCAGTTTTATGCGCTCCTGGCAGTCTGGTTTGGTATCACTAAGGCTGAAGGGCACATTGCTCATGGACACGGGGTATGTGAGATCTGTTGGGATTTTGGAAGCAGCTGCTTCCCATAGGAAACCCCAGGCCAGGCCCAAGCGCTGGCTGCAGCCAGCGCGGGATCAGCTCTGCCTGCGGAGACGTGGTGCTGGCACCACCCTTATAATCAGCGGTTTCTCCTGCAATTTTTCAATAAGCTATTGAATTACACCTTGCTAAATGATATGCTGCAAATCCAGCAGGTCCTAATTGCTAATGATGGTTCTGAAAAACTTTCATTTGACTGTAATTAGTTTTGCAAGCAATCAGCTGCCCTTATCAGGATTGAAAACACATATAATGTAAAATACAGGCTGGCAGGAGAGTAGCGTTAGCATTTCCTCGCAAGGAGGAGGGAAGATGTTTTATTAGCAGAAGCTGTGACATGTTTTAACACCTTGAAAACATCATGTGTGAAATTAATTCTGTTCAGTATTATGCCATCTGGCACTGTTACTGCTCTGTGTACATTGCTGGGTAAAGTGCGCTTTTTTCTGTCTGGGTACGAGCCTGTGTTTGAAATAGTCACCATGAGTCAAGTTGATCGCTAAGGTGCTCATGACTGCTCGAGAGGTTTGAAATATCTCCTAGCAGAGCCCTGGCCTCAGAACACCGTGCCAGGCCCACAAAGGGGGAAGAAACGCGGCCCAGTTTGGCCATGTCTGTTGACCATGGACAAGTATACGTGCTCAGACTGAAGATGATCCAGATCCCCTTTATTGACTAGCTGCTGAAGCGGAAAATACCTGTATTTTGATCTCAGTACTTGTCTCCTTGTCTTGTCTCCTCTTCTGCCTTTGGTTATGTAGCTCTGGAATAAGATGGTGTTTGTATAAATAAAAAGAAATTTGAAAAAATGGTGACTATGAGGTTAACTTAATATTCTGTTAATCAATTAGCAGTCTTGAAAGTAACGTGGAGGGAAAAAAAGACTGCATGGAGTGTTATTGTTTGCCAGGATTATTGTTTTTTCTTTTCATCTTGGCACCTTACTTTAATTGAGAAGTTAAATGTTTATAAACTGTGCTGTTTTGGGAAATGAACCATGTTTTAAATGTGCGATGCAATCAATTGCTGTCTTAAAAGTTTCTATGCATTTTATCAGGAAGGAACCCGGCAAAAAATTAATTTTGACTGAGGCTACTTGGGGATAAATTAAGCTCCAACTCATCTCAACTCTGATGATTGAATCTGATATTTAGACATTATAATAAAGTGACCACATTGAATTAAAACAAAACAAAACCAATACCTAATATTTGGAGAGAATCTGTTTTCTATAATGACAATAGATAGCCTAAATCTAAGTCAAGGCTTCTGGCCTGCAGAGTTGTCTATATTTTAACTGGAAGCCCTCAAGTTGATTATGAGAGATTGAAACTTTTGAAGCTGTATTATTGAATTGTGTTAATTGGGGAGAGAGCTGAAATCGCTCGCTGTGGGATGAGCGGGCAGCCATAAGCTCAGCCATACGAACAGTTATGCATTAGGAGCGTTACACTGAATTATTCTGTCTTGTTTGGGAATGAGGAGAAGAGGCTCAGCAGTGCACAGAGCCAAATACCACGTGCTGGTCTCACCACTGGGGTGGTGGAGATTCCGGGCTTATGTATGATTTTGTGACCCACACTCCAGCCCCTGAGAACTGCAACTGCAGGGGTTAACAGGGAGAGACCTAGGCCATATGTCTAAGAAACCCCAGGGGATGGTTTAGATGCATCAGGCAGCAGCGCCCAGAGGAACCGGTCCTGCACCTGGAGGCTCCAGGGCTTGGCCTTTCAAGGGGGGACAAGGGAAGAAAAAAAAGAGGCAATTCCTTCAGTTAACGTGGTCAGATATTTTCCTGTCTTCATGAAAACTAAAGGCAATAGTCTGGCTTTTGTAGGTGACTTGCTACAACGGCTCTGAACTCGGGACCAACTGCAGAATGGTTGAGTTTGGAGGGACCTTTGGACATCATGTAGTCTAACCTCTGTGGCCATCTCCATCCTTTTAAGCTCCATTTCTGTTTCCATTGCTAGCAGAACCGTGACATGTCTTTAACTTT
Organism: Nothoprocta pentlandii; assembly: GCA_013398315.1. Lineage (NCBI taxonomy): Eukaryota > Metazoa > Chordata > Aves > Tinamiformes > Tinamidae > Nothoprocta > Nothoprocta pentlandii. The sequence continues at coordinate 504,652 of VZSG01000454.1, read as the reverse complement.
TTTTTTACTGAACTCATTGTGCTGTGTAATGATTCAAAGGGATGTTTCGAATGGGTTCCACTAGCAGTTAAAGAGCACGATAGGGCCATTACTGCCTAATGATATACGCTAGTAAAACAGGCAAAACAAACTTGTCATTTTGTCCTGACCTTTCCGTGGAACAATTTTCTCTGCCTAGTACTAAAATGCAGTGAGATTACGGTGAGTGAAAATGAAAGAGCTACCCTTAAGGAAAAGCTGCTCTTGTTAAAAGGAAAGGAAAAAAATATAATAATAATATCAGTTCAGCTGCACAAGTTACTGCAATTTTGCAAGCTACTGTTGGTGGCAGTGCACACCTAAGGTTAAGAGAATTGTACAGGCTGTAGCAAGATACACCTCTCTGCAGGTTTTAATTACACGCTCTTGATTGTATGTCAGTGCACGATGCGAGTCAGGATGATGATGCTGTATTTGGATCAGCTACTGCAAAGGTTGCTCAGAAGTGTCACTGCCGACTCGGAGCGACGTTCCTGGAGGGTTGCTCGGCATGGAACAAAGTCGGCCCCGCGCCGCCCCTGCTTTGAGCCATCCCTGCTCTCCCCAGCGTCACTGTTTCCGTATGCTGCTGATTCCCGTCAGCAGTGCTGGCTGGAAGAGCCTCTACTTTCTCTGCCTAAAGAAAAATCACTAGCCTGGTTTAATTGTAGTTCCCTCTAGCACAGAAGGAACTAAGAGAACTTGATGTTTTCAGCGCATCAAAATAAACGGAGGGTGAGCGGTACTGTGGCTGCCTCATTATGTGTCATGGGTGTCAACGGGATGTAAGACTGTTTACCATGTAAGGGAAAAAGTTGGCAAAAAAATGATGGCCATAAACTGGCACAAAGGAAATCTTGGTAGGATATTGTGCTTTAGCCCTACACCTGGTGAGGTCCCGCAAGGAGGTGCGGGAGAAGGAAGCAAGAAAATTCTTGGTTTGCAGGGACAAGGTGAGAAGAGCTTCTTTATATGTATATACATATATACGTAGAAGTGTGTGTATAGATCTGAATTGAACTGTACAGTTAGGTGGCTTTCTTGGTAGCCGTGTGAAGCAACAAACATGTGGTGAAGCTACTTGTAACGCTCATTTATTTTTGCCAAGCAGGCTCTTTGTTTCAGAGCTTTGCTCTTGCATAGTGGAACAAAACACCCCCCTGCTTTCATAAATGAAAATCAAGAGGCAGAACCAGGCAGAAGATTGATAAAAATGAGAAGTCTGATAAAATTACTAATCAATCTGTTTAAAGTTTTATGGCCTCCTCTGCCCCTAACATGTTATTCTCTTGTAAAGCACCTTATTGCTTGCCTGCTTGTTTGCTGCATTTTAGCAAGTCAATCAGCTTTCAGGTTGCTTTGATGGTAATTATAGAAACTGTTCAGTAGGGCTTGCTAGGTGTGGTAGAATAGCTTGGGTGTTCAAGAAAATAAATAAATACACAGGCAAGTCTTCTGTGTACAGATTTTGAAGAAAAGTACAAGAATGGTGATGGTTTTGTGTTCCCCTGTGAAATAAAGGCCATGTTTGGGTGGGGTGCTTTTGATCTGGGAATTTGATTGACTGATTTGCAGATTGGTTATGAACACATCTGTTGATGATAAATGGGAACCCTGTATTGAAGACTGAACCTCTTAATTACTCAAAGGACCGAGCTTCAATACCTCTTGCACCAAAGCAGAAGATTGGATGTGCAGGGATTGTGTTTTGTGCCACCAGAGCTGCTGCTGTAAGCTTTGGGGCTCAGGTGATCCCAGGTATTGCAGTCATTCCGGTCTGGGCTTTGACCTAGATTGAACTGAAGTTGTTCCAATCAACTTGAGTCTTGCTGCATTCAAGAAAGAGGAAGTTCTTAGGACTGGAAAACCTGTCTCTGGCTGTAACCTAAATCAATTAGTGAGATGTAAGATGCTGGAAAGAGAGAGTGGGCCTGAGGACCCACAGGGGGGTCCTCTGTGGGACAACCCCTCTGCCTGGTGGTTGCACCTCGATTTCCTCCTTTGTGTCCTATATGCAAATAGTGCTTAATCAGGGAGACTTTGTCTCCCAATCCTTAATCAAGGGACATGGCGTAATCAGAGGATTCGTGTAGATCTTCAGATGAAAGCTCGTGCTCCTGGGTGCTATATGAATATTAATGGTTTCTGCTACAAACCACCGTGGCTGTTGCAACCGAGCAGAGAATTTACTTGAAAACTTAGTGCCATTTTCAATGCTGAGAGCGTAATCCTCGGGAAGTGATATAAAACCATGGATTAACTTCCCCCAAGCTGGTAATGCTAGGTCTATAAATTAGTATCAATCCATAGAAGGAGGAGGGGCTAGAAGGTAAATAATTACCCAATGCTTTTGAAAGATGTAAAGCAAAAGTTGTGGTTTGATGTTTCCCATAAAAATCATGGTGTAATGCAAAGATATTTTCGGTGTTTGGGCTCGTGCTTCCAGTGTTATAAATGAACTTGTGCTTTAGTAGGCAGTAAATACTGAGCACAGCCCCCCTCAACTTTCTTCTTTATAACCGCGCTAGGGCCCTGTGCATGGTGTTATTGGCCCAGGTGGGCGCCAGTGGGTGTGTTATTTCCAGGAGCAATAAATGCAGGAGCATCTTGAGGCCACCTCAGCGGGAGCACAGAGCGTTTCCTGGAGCAGGGATGTGAGCTGGGAACATCCCACTGCGGGAGAGGGGCCCTTCCTGCCCGTAGCGAGGCCACGTTGGTAACCTTAAATCTCACCAGCTTAAATCAGGGGAATCTTGTTTTCATGAATAATTCAGAGGAGTGATTTAGTGGGATTATTTCCAGCCCATGTATATTAAACAGCCAGCCTGCCATGCCGGGGCTGTTTAAGGCACCGTCGTTGGGGGCTTTCTCTTTGCTTCTAAAATGAACGTCTTTGGGGGGGAAGAAATAAAGCAGCAGTGGTACTTTGTCCTTTTTGGATTGCACAAGACTGCTTTTTCTTTAAACCTTGCAGGCTAAAATTTAAGCTGCAGAAAAATAAACCCCTTACTACAGTAGCTGCTCGAATTCAATTTGGAGCGAGTAAACCTTGTACTATATCCATTAGGAAAATGGCAGTATTCTTCCATTTCCTGATGTTATTCAATTACTTACCCTGCTTCCTGCTTTTAGCGTAAACTGTATATTTTAGCTCATGACCTTTGACAGCAAATTGAATCAGAAGTGGAGATGCAATAGAAGTTGGGTGTTTTTTTTCTTTTTTTTTTTTAAAGACTCTTTAAAAGCATTGAAGTGTAAGAAAGTGGTGGATTCTTTTTTTCATCTTCTTTAAACAGGCTTTTTTTTTTCTTTTTTTTTTTTTTTCTTTCCCCTTTGGAAAAACTTTGTTTCATTTCAGCTGCTACCTTTCCCGCTTTGCCTTGAAGAACAGAGCAGTCCGTGGAGCTGTGTGCCCGTCAAAATTAGCATTACACGTTTTAGTTAATACCAGTAAAAGTGGAGTTTGTTTAATTTAGAATCAACCTCTTGTTTAGGTTGAATCAGCACTTGAAGAAAAATATTTAACTTGTAAAGCGATGCTGTTGACACACTCTGGTTGCAAGTGCAGAGGCGCCTTTGCGCTTGCTTTCCTTATTCTGTCTCCTTTGCTGCTCTTGTCCCCGCCTCACTCGCTGTTTTCTTACTTCCAAGTGACCTCATGCAGTTTGGGGTCTGAAAAAAGCTAATTAAAAAAAAAATCAGTGGGATTTAGGGCACGGGCTGTCTCCTTGGCTCTGCACTCGCTGGCTCGCAGGGTGGATCAGAGGGCTCCTCGGGGCGCTCAGCCCCGTCGTAGCCGCTGGTGCACCGGTGCTGGGGCTGCTCTGTGGACAGGGCTGCCTGCCACGTGGGCTCGTACTGCTAACAGGGGTATGAGGCTTGGACAGGCTTTTGCGGAAGGCTGGAATGTCTTCATCTTAGTTCCTCCAGTCTATCGGCCGGGCTGACTCTGTGACCGTATGGATGAGTGGCACTTTAGGGGGAGCTGCGTCTTTGTGCATTCAAAACTTGAGCAGAAGTTGGATTTGGGAAGAAAAAGAATAGGTTAAAAAATAAGGAGTTGCAATCCTGCCTTTCTGCTGATGTAAAGAAAGGGAGGTGCCCCTTCCTTCCCGCATGGCTGTGAAAGCAGCGTGCCACTCGTCCTGGCTTCCGCAGGCTGAGTTCAAATCCAGAAGCTCCGGTATCTCCGTCTGCTCCGGACAGCAGCGCATCGCAGCTTGCGGACCGTGCTGGCTTGTGCCGTGGCCCGTGTCGGGCTGGTGCCCGATTGCTCGGGAGCTCTTCCCGGCACGCGCCGCTTCCCGCCTCTTCCTGCCGGCAGCGGTGCCGAGAGGAGCATCTGCCCGCGAGTGCAGGGGATTAACCCAACCTGTGCTTGTTCCTGTCCGGGAGAATGCTGGAGTTTCCCGGGAAGCACGCATAGCAGTTCCGTGCGTGGGGAATACATCTGGAATGGGGCCGTGAGCGTTGCCCCGTCTCCGCTGCCGTCGGCACAGCTCTGCTTGGGCAGCGCTCCTGAAGCCCCGTGCTGCCCTGTCCTGGAAGGTGGCCCAGCTGAGAGGTGCTGGTGTTGAATGTGCAGGCACCAAAGCACCTTGCAAGCAGCCTGGGAAGTGAGCTCTGCCATTTGGGTCCCTGTGCAGTAATGATAAAACCTTGATTTTTACCGTTAGTGACTAGTTTCTCCTAGTCCCCTTCGCTTGGGACAAATGTGGTCTTCTGGGCAGCAAGTGGCACTTGCAGACGTGCTTCCAAGCCCCTTGATCTTTTACTGCAGATACTATTAATGAAAGTATTAATTACCTTGGTTTGGAATCAGTTTCATAGTAAAACCTCCATCAGAAAACCCTGGCCAGATTGGCTGAATGTCATGAAACTCTCCCAAAGCCTGAGCTGAGAGTGAAATAGAAGTTTGAGTAGCTTTAAGGTTTATGGCTAGAAGAACGTAAAACTTTTCAGCTTGTCCAAGTTGTGACAGAAATCCGCGCAGTGCTTGGCAGGCCTGGCTGGGATTCCTGAAGTGCAAAACACAAGAGAAAACTCGGGATTCGGAGCCAAGCGCCATGAAATGCAGGGAAGGCTCTCGTGGACGGGGGCTATCCGCGCGCTTGGCTGCTGTCCCTGAAGCGCAGCACCAGGATACGCAATTTAAGGCACCCAGAGCTGCGATAATCTCCTCAAGACCTGCTCTCTCCCCTGCCATACAGGCTGCAACCAAAAGGTACATTGAGCACGTTTCAAAGGGCTCGAGTTGGACAAGAGAGGAGCAGCAATTTTCTCTGTCCTTCCTTCCACCCTTGACCCGGAGCACGTGCAGCCACCTGACACGCACACGGAGGAAAGATTTCAGATGTTGGTGCTGTTGTGTCCGCGAAGGCCTTTTCAGGAAAAAAAAAACTATTCAAGAAGAGCTCTTCTATGCAGAGCAGGGGGTCTTGGCCACCTTCTGAGGACTGACGTTTCTGTCCAAGCACACTCTGCAATTCAGATTTTTCATAATGCTTTTGAATGTATTTTAATTACTTCTTGGAAAATCCTGTTTGAAGGGTATGTATTTTCCTCCTCTTTAATTTCCTGCTTAAAGCTCTGTGCTAGTTGGGATGCGTTGAGGGCTGGAAGGAGATAAGCAGCAGTCTGTGCTGTTTTATCCCAAACCTTTTTACACATAATCACAAGATTCTTTTTTCTTTTTAAAAAAGATTTTGTAACTCTTACAGAAATCATTGCTTGCTCTTTCACACCAATAGGGACATGCGCACGGAAGTGGTTTCCCAGAGCTTTGGTTGGCACTTGGAGCAGGGAGGAAGACCCCTTCCCAGCAGGAACGGCACTGGGGCAGTTGGCGTCTTTGATGCTAATTTTCTGAGTATGATGAATTGCATTTACTCTTTACTGCTATCGGTGGGCAGCCTGGAGCCGCACAGGTGGCTTGCTGGGTGATAGTGCTGCATTTCTCTGTTTTTCCTCGCCCCAAGTGTGTATTTTCTCCCCGTTGCCGGCGCCTGCGGCCACGGAGCTGCCGCCGGGCTGGCCCCGGTGCTGCGGGGCCCTTGGTGGCTCTCCCCGTGCGGCGTCACTCGCTCCGCGCTCGCCCTGCCTCTGAATCCCTGTGCAGCGTGCCGGGCTCGGCCTCTGCTCCCGGGGAGCTCCGAGCACATCCCGTGGATGCGGGAGGTGTTGGCGTTGCGCAGGCCGCGGGCCGCGCGGCCGCTCCTCGCTGAGGCTGCAGCTCCCTCTGCGGACCGAGCGGGCTAAATGCGCGGCCGGCATCGCTGCTCCGGGCGCTTCTGGAGCTCCTCTGCCCTCCTTTCCTGCCGGGTTTGCTTTGGCTTGTCTGTGGCAGCTCGGGAGCGTGGCCCGGAGCAGACGCTCGCCTTGGTAGGACCCAGGGTCGTTGGTCGTCACCAGCCATCTCCTGCCACCCTCACAAGCTGCATGAAAAGCGAACAAATAAAAGGCAATGTTACAGAATCTGTAAAGGAGAAAGGGCCCAAACATTCCGGGCTTATTCCGTTATTTGGCCAGACTGGGACAAGGCTGGTTCCCTGCTGCAGTTGGGGCAGGGAGGCCACAGGGCTCCAGGTGCTGAGGCCAGGGAGGTGTTCAACACCTGCACCCAGGTCTGGTTGCAGGATTGGAATTAAAAATGTAGACATTGACTGTCAGGTAGGTGCTTTGCATGTCAAACTATATGAAAATATAAAATCCGACAGAAGGAAGACCTATAGAGCCACCTCTCCTTTCTTTCCCTCACAGTTCAGACCAAATTTGGATCGAATTGGCACGGAGCTGGTGATAAATCCTTCTCTCGCTCCCATTACGATGTTAGTTGATTTAAAATTTGGAGATACTGGTAGGTGCCTTTTTCTGGAGAGGCAGGAACATTTCTCAAGGCGTCACTCGCTTCCTTTCCATGGTGCCACCTCCAATGGCCAGTGCCATCGGGACATAAATGTCAACGCCATTAACTGCTTTCCTCTCCCAGGAAGAACAAAGGAATGGAAAAATTAATTGTGTTATTAATTATTAATTGTGGAGATGTAAATGCGATCACACTCCGTGGATGATGAGCTGCATGTGCTGTGGCGGATGGGCCCAGCTTAGCAGAGCAGCTCAGGCTGGGTCTGCCCGCTGCCGCCTTGAAGAGCGGCCGTTTGGGGGGACTTGTCACAATACAGAAATGACATTTTATTGAGTCTTATACTGCCAAGTATTCAAACTGCTGCCTTCTCAATGCCACTGCAAACTAGTAAGAGAACTGACAACCTGTATTTTCTTGTGATCGGCCTTTTTAATGTATTATTCAGCTGTGATTATTATTTTAATCCTCCGAGAAGTACAGAAACACTTTTGGGTGGTTGCATGGGAGCAGGGGATATCAGTAACTTCAATGTTCCCTTTATAAATCCAGGTAATCTTGAAGATGAAATATGTCCAGTCCTTCCTAGTGGAGTAGCTGGTTAGAAAGGATGGAGGTAGACACCTGTGTATGTTAAGAGCTTTATTATTTTTGTTGTTTTTGCAGTCGTTCAGACATGCCCTGACGTTGGGAAGGGGCACATTTCTTTTAAGGTGTCAGAGGCAAAACGAAAGTCCTGAAAAGGAAATTGGGGCATAAACACATTTATGTCCCTCCTTCTTGGAGATCCCAGTGCAGCAGCATGAAACGCAGCACGGTATCACGAGCAATTACGTGGGCCCGTGTGCTGCTCTCATCTTGTGAGGCCCTTGCGAGCCAGAAGCGAGGGGTGCACGCATCTAAGAAAATAAACAATAACGGGGAAAAAAAAGGATTTTTGAGAGCTGTCTTTCCAAGGTCGAGTTCTCAGTTCACAGGCAGCATCTTCATGCCTGGTGCATTTGTGCAAGGTTTTATTCTAAAATAAGTTGCCCCAGGCTTTGAACTTATCAAGGATTGACTTCTGTTCTCTACCTGTATTGATGGTATTTTTGCCTTTTTAAGCCTCCATTTGAGCTGCTTTTGTGCCACAGAGTGCCAAGATTTTCAGCTTATTTAAATGTGTTTTCCCTCTTTGAATCACCTGTATCATTCTTTTTACTGTCAAAGGTTGTGTATGAATAGATGAACTTTAAGAAGTTAATTGTATATTTTAAATAGCATATGCATGCTTATATGTGTAAGTGTGTGTTGCTGCTAAGAAGAAACCATTTTAGCAACAAAGAAGAAATACTTCTGAATACTGTCTTTAGAAGCCAGTAACTGAGCAGAGGTGGTTTGGAAGATGCATTTTTGGTAGCGGTATTTATTCCAGTTATGCATTTGGAGCTTTTTGTTGTTGTGTTGTTTTTACTATTTTTCCCCTGTTTTCTGTTTATTTTGTTAAAGCAGAGTCGTGTGTGTGCGTGCACATCTATATGTTTATCATGCGCGTTGCAGAACGTGTCGTGTAAGCAGCGCGGCGAAGTTGCCGTCGCTTGGAGCGCTGGGCGTAGCTGTGAGCCACAACACGTGTCTGCAAGCTGGGATCCCCGCGCGCGGCGCAGGGCCCTGCTGGGAGCCGCGGCCGCCCGGGGCGCTGCTCGGGGTTGAGCTGGGAACGTGCGGCACGGGCTCCCGCCTGTCAGCGCTATGAAATGAACCTTTGAAACACATGCACCAATTATTTTGATTTCCAGTTGTACCAGATTTGTTGGAGCAGAAGGGTTTTAGTGCAGCATGGCGTGAAAGGAGGGTGTTGAAGGCATCTTCCAGAGGAAGGCAGGAGTGTGGGGGGTGTGTGTGTGCACCCACCGGGTGTTTTGTGGGTGGCATCTCAGAGGAATCTGGAGGACGGGCCTGTAAACAACCCATGTGAGCGGCACATGTGGGATAAACCCTGACAGGAAAAAAGAAAACGCCAGAAAACCCAGTCATATCAGTGTGTCAACTGTAGCAGGGATTGCTCTGGCACACATATTAGGTGTTTATGGCAAACGGGATTTCCAACAGAATAATTAGAAATAAAATTATGAATGGGTCAGAGCTCTCCATGGAAAGGATGCTTTAAATCAATTATTTATTTTTCCAAGATCTTTCCGGCCAGCTTGCTTCGTACTTTGTCAGTTAAAATAAGTCTACAACAGAGTACAAGGCTAGCAGAAAATGTGTATGTTTAGTTTTTGTTATATATTGGCAAATAATAACTCTGAAGATGAAGACAGTGGCTGGAGCAGCAGGTAATGCGTTCAGGGGGTAAATACAGCTAGATTACTGTTCTCTGTGCCGTCTGTCTCGATGTGTCCTGCGGTTTCCACATCCTTCAAACCAGGACGAAACAGAAGCAAGATGCGCTCTGTGAGGCAACAGGTAATTTGTAACGTGGAAGGATGGTTGAGGGGAAATAACAGACAACGTATTTGTAAGCTTTGAGTAAGCAGCCTTTTATTAGAAGGACAGAAAAGGTGGCACCTCACCCATAGGACCTGTTGGTTTTCATTTCCAGGTGTTTGATTCAGGGGTTTAAATAAGTGGCTTAAATAAGACAGTGCAGTGGGTTGGCAGCAAACAGTGAAATTCTCCTTTAGGGAGTCGATGTGGAGCTGTATGAAGGATCGCTCTTTGGATTCATTAAAGGTATTTTTGCAAAAATGGTGCAATAGCATTGCACGCAAGGCTACCCTGAAAACAGGAGGAAAACTTGCAGCTTGGCTGGTTTTGTTCAAGAGCTAGAAACTTTCGGTTAACATGGAAATAACAAGGAAGAGCAGTGGACACTGTGAGTAGACCTGTTGTCATGGGTGGGTTTTATTGAGTTTTTCCTTAGCCAATGCTCCATGGAGCAACTTTCCTCTTGAGAGAAGGTCCTTTCCTGTGACCCACCATAGCAATGACACCTCGCTGATGCTGTGGGACATAACTATAACTATATATATATATATATATAATTATTATCTGCAAGGAAGCTCTTTCTCTCAAACTTGGCAAATGCTGGCAAGAAATTCTGAGCAGATGAAAATATCTGTGTGCTCTCATGTTACTTCCAGGGGCTGCGTGCGTGGTCGGTGCCGGAGCCGCTTCGGGAAGTGGTGCCGCTGCGTTGCAGCCTTCCAGGCGGCTCTCATGAGACCAAGCATTGGCAGGAGACACGGCTCATCTTGGTGCGAGTGGTGGAGGACTCTGGCTGGGGAGTCGCAGATGGTAAATGACCAATATTTGGAGGATTTAAGCATTGAGTCTTTGCAGCTTTGGATTCAGACAGGGCAAATCTGCGTTCTGCCATCCTGACAGGTTTGGCAAATCAAATTCACCCTGACAATTTGAACTCTATTTTTGCACTTTTTCCTGTGCCAGATACACGCCGAGTGAAGAGATTGTGTTTCTTCCTCCCGTCGGTTCGGTAGCCCGTGGCGCGCCGTGGCAGGCACGGGAGCGCCGGCTCGCTGCCGTGCAGGAGCGCGGCCACGCCGGGACCCGCCGTCCTGTTCCGTCCCCTTCATCCCCTTGCTGTGCGGCGCTGCGCTGACCCTTTCTTTGTCTCAGTTAACTGACCTAAAGTGCCCGTCACATGAAATGTGAAATATACTTAAGCTAATGCTTGAAAAAAGCTGCTTAAGGATAAGGTTCAGCTTTTAGTCACTAAGGTTTTAGGTGTGTTAGGTAAAGCATCCCTTTATGGCGTGTCTTTGGTCTGGATTTGTGTTTGGTTTCTGCTTTTGCTGCTCTTGTCCATCTCCTCCGGCCGCTGCGGGGCGGTGGGGAGGGGGTGACGCCGGGCAGCGTTAGCAGGGCCGCGGGAGCAGGGAGCCCCGAGCTCCCGAGTAGGGCTGCGGGAGCCGCGACCTGCGGTTACGGCTCGTGCAGGAGCAGGGATTGCAGGAGCGTGTGGGAGCTGCCGAGCCCTGGAAACGGCTCCAGATAGGCGTGCGGTGCACCGAGTTGCTATCCAAAGCTGTGCCCCAACACACTGAGCTGGTTTTGCCGCTTGGTGCTCGTCCTGCTCCAGCTGCCCTTCGTTCTGCAGGGATTCAGAGTGCTAGGCCTGTCTGTCAACTGCTCCGCTGTCCCCTCTGCCAGAAACAGTCTCCTCCCTCCTCTCCGTTTCTGCTTCCCCGGTTGGTTGCAAATCAAAGCAAATCTCCGGTTTATTTTTAAATTTGGTCCTTATTAAGCAAACAGGATAGTGTAATTTCATTAGGGCTGGCATCCTTTAATGCTGAGAAGCAGCAGCTGTTGTTAACCTGCTTTGTTCCCACATCCCCCGGCTGCTGGCGGCTGTGCCGGATTAGTCCCGGGCAGGCGGCAGAGCCGTGAGCTCTCCGGCCTGCCCCGCTCCAGGGGAGCAGAGGCCGTGTTTGGGATGTGCGCAGGGTTTAGCTACGCCGTGCACGCCACCCGGGACGCTGCGAGGAGCCGCAGAGGGTCTCGCCGCGCGGTCGGTGCGTCCGTCTCGCGTTGAGGCCGCGGCTCGCGCGCTACGTGGCTGGCTGGAGCGCCAGCCTGGGCGGCTCTTCCCTCCTCCGTGGTGTTTGGGTCTGTCCACGACAAACCACCGCTCAGTTCCTTAGCTGTTAGATCAGATGGACAGAGGACACAGGATAGGTGAAGGAGGATGCCCTGGTCGTTCTCCCGAGGGAAGCGGCAACCTCCTTTGCACCTCGCTGGCTGCAAGCAGGGGAGGTGAGGCACTCGACGCCTCGCTGCAGAGCTCTGGGTATCTGACCGTGCTTGCTACCAGCGCCTGGTTAAAATATACCTCGTTATCACGCTGAAGTTGCTATTTTATAGAACTGTGTGGTTTTGCCTAAAGAACCACAAAGGTTACAGCCACAGCCTTCTGCTCTCAGCAGGCAGTGGAAAGTGGAGTGTGATAAAACTGTAAATTGTTTTATATCGTTTTGGCCCTTTGGTTAAATAGCAGTGGAGAAGTGTTGACCTAGATCACTGCTCTTATTTGGATAAAATCCAGAAGTGCATAATTACATAAAAATGATGAAGAAAAGAAGGAAATCATATCTGCTGATTTGTTTTGCTTAGCTTTAAATTTCATGTCCTGTAATTCACTTGGTTCTTTTTTTTTAACCCAAATATAGCTCTGCAATCCTGCAAGACATCTCTTGAAAATAACAAATGTAAGAGAGCTCTTTCCCTCCCGAGGAAAGGTTATTGGATCCTTCCTTCTTTCTTAAAGTAATTTTTGTGCCGGCCTTCAGTGTAGACAGTGGGTAGGATTAATCTTCCCTCGCGTTTGGTTTTGGCTGCGATGTGCTGTGGAACAGTGTGTAGTCATGCCCCAAACAAGCAGTGCTCAACAAAGGGGCCGAGTGTTGACACCCAGCTGCTTTACGGCGTTGTCCCCCGCTGCGTGTCACCCGCCCAAGCTTGCGCATCCTGCCCTTTCCCCGCTCTGCCCAGGAAAATGTGAGCAGTCAGCAGTGCTGCTGCTCAATGTCTCCTTTATGCGCAGCAGTGAGCGCGGGGACGTTACCCCCATTGCTTTGGGTCATCTCTCCCTTGCGCTTTGCAGGAGCATTGAAGCCCATGAATAAAAACATTGAGGAGGAAACAAGCGCCGTTTGTAAGGAGCCGCCTGCCTGCCCGCGCTCCAGGGTGGCTGCCTGAAGAAGGCTCTGATGCCACCAGTGATGTGGAAGGACATGAGTCCTTTTCCTTAGTTGCGTTTTTCTGGGGCTGTGTTTGCTGCCTTGCAGGACAGGCAAGGACGGCGAGGCTTGCCCTGTCGTGTTGCTGCGCTGGATGCGGGACTGGAGCAGCTCAGTTTCTTTCTGCACCCATGAGAAAACGGGGCACAAGAACAGGGCGTGCAACTGGGAGCTGGTATTTGCTTTGCTACAGCAACGAAGCCCTGGAGTTTTCTTGACCTGGACTTGGTGTCAGGTGGAGCTGTGCTGTCCAAAAGGGACCGTCAAGCCTTCTGCATTCACAGACCAGCATGTGTGAGGAGTGAGGCTTAAAAGAGCTGGGAAAGAAAGGTAGCTCTTGTAGGGTCTGGTTTATCCAGAAACCCAAGCTCTCCAAGGCCACAGGTACTGGAGATGCAGGTGACTTCCTTCTTTCTCTGTGCATGAGAACCCGCTTTTCCTCGGTCGGGAAGGGGCTCCATCTCCTTCATCAATGCAGGGATAGCAGAGCGTTAACTGGAGCATGGAATATAGGTATCGCATCTGCTGAGGCGGCACACGGCAGCTCGCGCATCGGCAGGAGAAAACCAGCGCAGGCTGCAGGGCGGGCGCGGGCAGCCGGCAGGAGCGCGGCTCGGAGCCGGGAGCAGCTTGTCCGGAGCCGCGAGCCCTGCGTCGGCTCCGCGCAGCTCGAGCCTCTGACGCCGGGCTCGGTGTCACGGGCTGCCCTGCCAGGGCCCTGCACTGGCGCCTCTGCGCCTGGTACTGGCAGGGAAGGCCAGCAAGTCCCCGTTGGACCGGTGTCGGTGCTGCTCGGTGCGAGCGTTCCCAACCACCCGTCTCTCAAGTGGCGAGTTAGTTGATTCCCCTTTCCTTGTGCAGGGCCCTGCAGCAGCTCGGAGCGTGGCCGTGCCCTTGGCCTCTGCAAGTCCCTGGCCTCAGCGGGACACGGCTGCTCACCTGCACTCCAGGATTTAAGGATTACCCAGATTATGCAAACACAGTTCTTATTTTTTCCCACCGACTAATTTGCTGGCTTGGCTCTGGTGAACTTCGTCCTGTTGCTGGGAGGGATGAGCAGGGAGAGCACATCAAGATGCCTGGTGCTTTGGAAAGGTAGCCCCGTGTCGGTTCCTATTTGGACAGCTGTCTAGGTAATCTGAAAGGACTAGGTAACTCTAGAAGGTTTTAAAATCAGTTAAAAGGCTGCGGGTGCCTCTTGTGCCTCCGCCGCGCCTGCAGTGTGGTGTTGCTATCTGCTTTTAGCAGATGTTTTCCTGGAATAGGAATTCATTGAAGAAACGCCATTCTTTTATAAACAAGTGGGAATAAGAGCAATCAAGTCAGCGTGTGGAGGAAAATGTGTTTCTTCAACAAACTGACTTGTGACTTTATCTAGAAGCTTTCTTCTGTCTCCTCTAATTACTGTGAAGGGGCTTTGTTGCTTATGAATATTTGTTGTATTTGGTGCACAGCAAATTTTGCCTTTTAAGGGATTCTTGTAGTCAGCTGTCACCTAATTCCCTTATATCATGTTTATGTAAGAAGGATGCCTTATTTTTAGAAGCAGCGTAGATATCAGCACGCCGAGAGAAGGCGGTTGTGCTTGAAGAGGAGGATGGAGTGGGGTAATTGAACAGAGGGAAGGAGGGTGCTTGTGTCCTGGGGCCTGGAAGGAGCCGAAATGCTGCTGTTGGGCACTGCAGAGTTACCTGCTCTCTTGCATTTTATAGAAATGGCTACGTCCTGGTGCTTAGAATTACAGGAGTCCTTGGCAAATGACTTGGAAAAACAGAGAAAGCTCAAAAATGTTAGGTTTGCTTTGCCTATGGCTTTCTAAAGTTCTAATGTTTGAATCTTCCTGCTTTTTGTTGCTGTTGCAACGCAGCATAATGGCCTTGTGTGCCTGCTGCCTCCGGGAGCATTCCCAGGAAAAGAGCCCCAGTTCCGGAGAAGCAGCCCGCGCCAGCAGCGCGGGTGCTGTCTGTTCGTACCCGCGCAGCGCGGACGTGCCCTTCGCTCCTCCGTGCGCTGCGCGGCCGCGTCGCCGTGTTGCAGGGGGCAGTTGCCGGCTAAGGCAGCGCGCGCAGTCCCTCGCAGGCAGCGTGTTGTGCGTGGAAGAGCTTGGTCTGTGCACACATCTCTCCCAAACGGCCTCGTGCGCTAGAACAAAGAGGCTCAGCCCGCGTTCCATAGCTTGGTGTATTCCATCCCCTTCCTCCTCCCTCCCCTGCAGTTGTATAAGTACTTTTGATGGCAGCTGCTGGATTAGACCCAGAAGCTTAAAAGATTAAAGAAACCACTAAAAGCAGCTAGGAGGAAGCGCGGGATCCGTTCGGCTGAAGGTTTGTGTTTTCAACCTGGTGCCCGAGGGGCAAATTGGGAGCGGAGGCTGAGCGGACGCGGGAGCCTTTGCGCCCGGCGAGCGCCACAGCCCGCGGCGGCTCCCGGCCACGTCCTGCCGTGCGCGCTTGGCCCGCGCGCCCACTGCTTGGGCGAGCTGCAGAGCTCGCGTTTCCCCTGTTTTTACATGGGAACGTTATCCTGAGGGAGTTCCTTGCTCATCCAGGCGTTTCCCATCAGTGACAGCTGGAGAGGAGCAGCCCGCGGTGCCCTTCACCTAAGCCAGGCTGGAGTCCGATGCTTTGCCACTCTTTCCCCCTCCCTTCCCCCCTCCATAGCTTCAAACCTAAAAGCAGCTGTTTCAAGAAGTGATTTATTTAACGTGGTCTCTTACAATAGAAAACATCTGCTGCTTTCTGGCTGCTGCCTAAACATTCCTGCTGGTGTGTATAATGAAAGCGGGGGCTTGCAGAACGTAAGCCAGCCCTGCTGGCTCTCCCGCTAAATAAAGCAATTCCGTGCAGGAGGGGAAAAAAAAGGCAGAAGTTTCCGGTGCGGCTGCAAAACCAGCCCCTGGGCACCCTGGCTGCGCTGCCAGGGGAAGCCGGGCGCCGCAGAGCGTGTTGGGATTATTAACATTAATCTAATCTTTCCGTTTGTCAAACAGATTTTTGAGTACATGGAGACAGCTTACCCAGTTCTTAAGACAGTGTTCCCAGATCAGCCCGGAGTTTGCTCTGTAATACCGTGTGGATTTGCTGGGATTTTCAAGTAAATACATTATGTATATGGCTTACAGATTGCTTAGGCTGTCTGCATCAATAATTAAAATGAAGGAGGGGACTACGCTGCAGAATTTGCCCCTCTGTGCTCCTCATCCTTCTTGTTTTTCTGTTTCCATCTCTCTTGCCTTAGGAAGGGGAGGAGGAGAGACGTGCCGGGGGCAGCGCCGGGGCGCGGAGCGGCTGCCCCGAGCCTTTGCCGTGTCTCGCGGGCGCCTCGGCAGCCGCAGAGCTTCGCGCCGCCGAGGGCAGCGCACCCTCCTATGCGGACAGGGCCAGGAAACGTGAAGTGACTTGGGAGGCTTGTGCAGAACCTCCTGCTGAGCTGTTGGGTGGCCTGGGCAGAAGCAGCGAGGCTTGGTGGGATTTGGAGACACGGTGTTGACTGTAACAGCCTAGATAGGATTGGGCAGGTGTTCTCTAACTCTACTTGCGTTGAAGCTTTTGAGCTAATACAAGTTTTTGTTCAAATTGGAAGTATGCCACAAGCGTAACTAGTTCTCCTTTATGTCCTCATCTCTCGTGGAAGAGCGTGCAGCATGTGGGAGGTGACGTTTCAAAACACAGAGCGCCGTCCCGGTGCAGACGGACTCTCCCGGTGCGCGTGTTGGAGGTGCCATTTCTGGCATCCTGGGTGGGTTGAGTTTGAGTAAGGAGTTATACCAGAATAATGGTAAGATACTTGCTTTTCTGCTGGCCGGGAGTCTCCCTGACGGCTTGTCACCATCGCGGTAGCGACGTGGCGGTTGTTCCCAACCATTGCAGGTCCTTGCGTGTGCCTGGGATCTTGCAGTGCGCTGGGAGCTCTTTGTATTTTCACAGAAAGCATCAGAAGAATAAGAGCAAACTAAAGCTTGTGAAATGTTATTTTTAGCATCTAGGTGATGGGCGAGGATGCAATTTGGCCTAAGTGGCATGGGACACCTCTTTTGAGATGCTCGTTAGGATCATTTCTCGGCTGGAAACTTTGTAACTGGACCGAGCTTACCAAGTCACAGGCTGTGAAGGAGCTGTTAAATCAACAGTGCCTCACTGTTGATTTACACTGACCACTCCAGAGAGGAGCTGGGCTGTTAGCAGTTCTTGCATCCTTGTTTGAAGGCTCTTAAGAGCGATGGTGTAGGGCTTCACCTATGTAAATCCCGCTCTAAACACGGAGTTGCCCATCGGGCTCTGATGAGGTTGATGGTGCCGCTTGCGCGCCCCGCTGCGTAGGAGCGTTAGCAGGCACTAACAGCACTGCTGACACAGATGCTGTCTGTGTTGCTCCCCCTTTGCATTCCAAGGGATGGTTTGGGACATCCCTTGTCCTACGCGCTGAACACAAATTGCTACTTGCCCCACAGCAACATCCAAAGCTCTGAGAAGAGTTTAGGCCTTGGTTACCTTGTGCAAATCTCCTTCGAGTTACCGTGCATGCTATAAAAGCAAGCCAGCAGCTGCCATACACTAACAGAACTTTATTTGCAGGAATTGCCCATCCTGAATATAAGAAAAAACACCAGTTCTTCCCAGAGGCGCTAGTTCTATAGCTCCTTAATGCACAAAGCTCGAGTGGTTTTTTTTTTTTTTTTTTGAGCATCTCGTGTTGTAATATTTCTTAGCTCTTCTCAAGAAGCTTTTAGGCAGGTACTCATAAACACTGAGCAAGCATGATGTCTTCCGTGCCGTTTTGAACTAACAGAGTCCAGAGTGATATTAATGGCAGTGCAGTTGCTCTGGATAGGATAGGGATGCCTTGCTCTCCGCGTGCAGTGCCTAGCACCGAGCAGGCCTAGTGACTGGGTATAAATCCTGGGTGCTGATGTAATGCAGATGTTAATGAGAATTTACAGTAGTCGAGCTGAGGTTGGAATTTAGCCGAAGGGACCGAAATGAGCATTAATCAAGAGCCACAATTACCGAGCCACGCTGTCTGCATTAGAGTACGCCAGCGCAGAAGACTCATTGCACCCCGAACATCTCAATCTGAAGTAAGCCTTGCCACAGGGAGGGGTAATAGGCAGTCATTAGCCTTTACCTTTGACTGTCTGGGTAAGGCAAGGGCTTCTAGAGAAGCTACTTTGCTCTCTGAAAGATGATTAAGAAGAAAAGGGGGGGGGAAAAAAAAGTTGGCTTTTCTTAACAAACTAGTTTAATTACCAATCTGTTTAAGTGGAGGCATACGATACGTATGTTTGTGACAATTTTCCAGAGGGATGGTTCGGCTAGTGCTAAATAACCAGGCTCATTTTCCCATAATGCAAATGTTATTCACAAACTATTACCATAATTGATGCACCGAGCCACTGTAGAGTAAATAATGTGCTGTGTGTGGGAAGCAGGCTACAAGTCAATGAATATTAAAGAACAAAATTTCATTTTTAAAGGGAAACTCCACCAGAATTAGGGTGGCTTGCAAATGCAAAGGGCAGGCCCTTGGCGTCGGCTGCTTGCCCTTCAGCTGTGCACGCAGGGGAGGTGCGCGGGAGCACGTGCTCTTTGGGCTGCCCTCTCCAGGCTGCTGGAGCTGGGACGTTTTGGCTACTCGGGGAGTACAGAGCATCCTTGGTCCTTGTCAAAGCAGTGTGGTGCTCCCAGACCTGCAGGTTCCTCCAGGAACCTTCAGCAAAATGGCTTATGAGCATGTTAGAGCTATTAGCAAATAATAATTAGGGCATTTTTGAGTGTTTTATGTTGTGGGAGCTGGGGTGCAGTAACCCCATGCCTAGGGAGACATTAATCACTTCTTTATTTTAGGCAGCACCAGGGTAGTGATTCCATGGACACAAAAAGATGTTTTGATCCTTCAGAAAACGCAGCAGTGATAGGATTAGCTTTACAAGTGGCTCTGTTTGTGTCTGTAATGGAGGATGTGTGGACTTGGAAAGCCTGTAGGGGCCGAGATCCATGCACCACCGTTGTGTTACCTTGCTGTTGGGCACAGGTCTGTGGCCACCTTTTTGGAGAGTGAGCGAGGAGGTGGCCTTGCCGCACACGAGCTTCTCCTTGGCCCGTGTCCATCTGCCTGGTGTTATTCCTAGTAGGTATTAGTTAGTTAGTAGGAAAGCAGGTTCCTGTACTTTCCCGGAGGGGTAGTCACTCTGGAAGCATGAAGGAAGGAGCCGTTGGCGTTATGGGCTTATCTGCATCGCTGTGGATTTAGAGAGTAAAACGTTTTGCTGAATAGGGCTTGATTGCAGCGCAGGCATTAGTGCCCTGCTGTCTAAGCCGTTTTCATGTTTGAAGGGAACTTGTTTTAATGCTTAGATGTATATCTGCTGATTTTATGGGAAAGCTATATGTGTTCTTTCAGTCACCACTTTGTACTTTTTTTCTTCCCTAAAAGGTTTTTTCCCTTTCTTTTTCCATATGTAAATGAAGATGCTCTATGCAGACCCCTATATAATACACTGCAGAGATGCGGTCCAGGGTGATAAAATATCGGGGCGCTGCAGACACTGCTGCTGTGCCCCGGGGAGCCGTGTGCTTCCCAGCAGGATTGACGTCCCGCTGTGCTCGGAACGCGCTCGTCCCCGGATAACACCCACCCGCTCAAACAGCCCCGTAGCTCCAGTAACCAGGAAGCCGGCGGGTGGATTGCAGAGGCCTTGTGCAGGATTACAAAGGCATCTTTTGATCTTTCAGTTTCATAAGGCGACACTTTGTCCAGCTGCCAATTACTGTTATTTTTTTAATTACAGATTGTAGTTCTGCACCTTGCGTTAGAGATTAAAAAGCTATTTTAAGCAACCTTTGCGTTGCTGAGGATACTCGCGCGTGGCTTTCCGGCACAGTTACAGATACACGGTATAATGTCAGTAGCTTTCTTTAAAGCAACCCGATATAATTCAGTGTGTCACCAGTAACATATTGGGAGCTGTCAGGAGCCTTGCTCTTGTGACCCAGGCTCACGGACTGTCCTTGGCTTGTCTCTGTCCGTCTGTAGACTGCAGCCCGCTGGCAGATGCCTGTGTCTCGTCATGCGGGGGCTGGATGGAGCTGTCTTCGGCCCTTTCACGCTGCGAGATTGTCCCTTCTAGCCCTTGTTTTGCCTGTAAAGCCAAGCACGTTCCCCAGCAAGGTTGTCACCCACTGTTGCTCTTTACACATTGGCATCCTGCTGGGAAATTTACTTCCCTTGCTTCTTCTCCCAGCTTAATCTGCACTCTAATTGCTCCTTGAATCAAGAAACCTTGCTTATTAAATTTTATCCTAGTCTTAGGGAAAAGCAGCTGTTCTGATTTGGTAGGTCTTAGGGCAGACGAGCTCTTGGGCATCATAAAAACACTCCTCTGAGAGCGGCTGTTGGCCTGAGCAGCTGGACTTGTGTGTAGGAACGGACAGCACTGGCTTTCTTGCAAAAAAATGGGTGGTTTTCTGAAGGCAGTCTCGAAATTGGTGGAACTAGGGAGGGTGTAAGTACTGGCAAGAATTAAGGGCGGGGGGAAGTCTTGCCATAAGACAGCGTAGATGTGAAGCACCAATGCTTGCGTTTCCAACTGCTGCGTGGCCAAGGAGGATGCCGAGGCATCTCCCTCAAGGGCTGCCAGGGGAATTTGTCCTCCAGCCTGGTGATCTCCTCTGCCCTTCTGTCCTAAAACGGTGCCAGGTGGGTGCCGTTCAGCTCCCAGCAGCGTTAAGGCACCGGACACCAGCTCCTTCCGCACGTTCCCTGATGGCCCTTCCAGCCTATCAGCTTTGGAGGCTTGCAAGCAGTTTGGTTTAAAACCAGTGACCTGGAGATGTTTCTCTTTCAAATGTGCACGTAAGCAGGAACTGACAGCAGCAGGTTTGTGATGAGATGTTCAGCAGCACCCGAGATGAATGAGCAGATGGTGCTGATGGGAGAACAGGGTTATAAGGTACAAGATGAGTCTGTCACCATGTTAATAACAAGGCAGCAAATCCCACAGTGCTTTCTGTTGGCCTGGAAGATGATGGTCCCCTCGTGATCTTTATGGGAATTGCGCATGGCCAGCACCGTGGGAGAGATCGTGGGCTCCCAGCTTGAGTTGGGTTAGCATGTAGGGCTCTGAGATGTCTCCGTAATTTTGTTGGGTTTGCTCCTGTTTCCCTATCTCCTGGCACTGAACAGAGCTTGGTGTCGTTCTGGGTTGCTTCTAACGTAGCAAGGCTGCTAATGAAGTAGGGGTTCTGGGCGGGATTGTGTTCCTGAGCTCCGGGCTTGGCACTGTGGGGCGTGTGGCTGGCAGGAGCACTCGGTCTGAGCACTGGTGCTTCGCACAGCCCATGTTGCTTCCGCCACGGGGAAGAAACTGTCGCTCGGAGTCGGCTTGTCGAGCGCTCGGCCTTGCTCTCAGCTTCGTCTCCTCTTCCCGGGATTGCTGGTTTTCGTTGCTGCCACCCTGAAAACCACTGCAGCATCCAGGAGCTCAGTCCAAATCAGCTTTCTCCTTTCACAGGGTAATTATCAAAACTGCTGGAAACATTTCCTGGAGACTGAATCTCACCGGTTGTCTGAACTTGATTTGTTTGTATTCTATTTTTTCACCATCTCCACAGTTCACTTTACTGGTTGAAAAGTGAGACAGCTGTTACAGTAACAGAGAATTGGATGAATTTTTTGTTGTGCTAGTGCACAGGAAATGGGAACGTTTCTGCTTGTGGAGGTAACTCCTGCTGCAAATCCATCGTCTTGACGTAGCCTCCCCACACACAACATGTGCACGCAGGAGTTCGTGTGCCTTCGGATGAGCTCAGGGCTCTTGCGCTCTCCCTGGAATCAGCGTCGCTTGTGTGCAAAACCCAGACTCCAGCCCCTCGGATGGCTGTGTGTATTTGAGGGCAATTGCTGATATCCTATCAAAATACTATTTCTTCCCAGGGGAAAAAGTAAGAAATTTTGGCTGTACAAAATGAGGATGTGAAAAGCAGCTTAGTGCATGCTGTTGGATGGTGCTGACAAGGGAAGGTTTGGAGTAACTCAGTTTGAGACATGAATTCTGCAACGCTTTTGGGGACGAATTCCTAAGCAAAGCACCGCTTTGTACGGCAGTGGTTCCCAGAACAAGCAAAGACAAATTGCCGCACAGCAGCAGAGCCGCTGCGTGGTGCATCCAACAGACACGAGCCATATAAAATATGAAACTCATAAATTCCAGGCACCAAGTTTTGAAATAAATAGCAGCATATTTTGCTAAACTGCAAAGACAGTTGCCTTTGCAGGCTGCCTTTAAAAGGAAGCTGCTGCATGCTCTTGTGTGCGTGCACAGACCTAAATTGTTATTAGTGCTTCTGAGGAACATCTGGCCTGTGTCCA
>VZSG01000454.1:458430-481520 GCA_013398315.1 Nothoprocta pentlandii | reverse complement strand
GTTCTCCTCCTCCTCCTTTCTCCCTCCCCCCTTTTTTTTTCTTTTTAATTATTGTGTGTGTTTTCCACTCCGGCGCTTGCCTTAAACACCGTGCTCCCCCAGGGAAAGCCATAGCCCTCTGGATAGTGCGCGGCACGCTGCCTTTCCTCTGTGGAATCGGCTTGCGGGGGGCTTTTTTCCCCCCTCTTTTTTTGTGATTTTTTTTTTAATCTTCCCGGCTGGCGGGAGGCGAGAGGATGATTAAGTCCAGCTGGTTCTACGTGAAGTTCAAGTATGCGGAGAAGGTAAGAGGACGTGTCCCCCTCGCCGCGGAGCCCCCGGCTCCCTCTCCCAGAGGAGAGCACCCCGCGGGATGCGCTGGAGAGCGGGAATGACCCGGGCATGCAGAACGGCTCCCGAGTCCTGTGCTGCCCTCAGGCTAGAGCTTCTCTTCCTACTCGGTAGCAAAGTAAATCCTGGCCGGATTTTAAGTTTTATTGAGCCGAAAGCAGTAAAGCTTATCGCTGCTGTCTTTGCTGGAGGGCTTGCCCTGGGACCCGGTGCTTTCTCGCAGCGCTGAGCCTGGTGCTTGCGGGGGGGTCCCCTTTGCGCTGCCCCCGGGCGCGTGTCCCACCTGCGGGGCCGCTGTCCTGGGGGTCCCGCGATGGTGGCGGGGACCTGCCCGGCGGTGCCTGCGCGATGGGATCCCTGCCCTGCCTGTGGGCTGCGCTCGCTGCCCGCGGCGCCCAGGGCTGCTCCGGGGGCTCGCGCCACGCTCTGGTGCCTTCTCAGGGCAGTGACACGGGGAAGGCAACAAGGCAGCTTTCCTGGGAACGGGGACTCGTGCCGGTCCCCCAGCCCTCCTGAGCAACCGAATGCTTCCCTTCTAATGGCAGGGGGAACATCTGGGTGCTGCTAGCAGGCAGTTTTCCATGGAAAAAATCTGTTGTCTGTGTCCTCTCCTGTTTGACTGTTTCGGTCTGGGCAGTCTTGCAAAAGCAATTTGATTGCAAAGGCTGCTTTAGTGAAGTTTTATCCCCATGATGTTTCTCCGCAGTCATTCTGTGTTGTTTAAAAGCACGTTGTTCATATGGGCATCTCTGTCAGCACAGGTCAACTCTGCAGATTTAGTTCACAAAACTCTTCCTAGGAATAAAAATTGAATGCGAGTTGTGGTTAGCTGCTAGTGTGATTTAATTTCTTCTGTGAGGGATTTTTTTTTTCTATTTTTACTATATGTGTTATGCAGATCAACTAAACACCTTGGAGTCACTGCACAGAGCAGAAAATGTTGCTGCTTTTCTGTCAGTGGGTACGTGTGTGTGTGTGTGTGTTACATAACCTGTCATACCAGTTTTGTCAGAGATGGATATTTCAAGATCAACAACCTGGGAAATTTGACTGTGGATGACATCCAGGAAGCCCATTTAATCAGTGTTCTGCTCCAAGCTCCTTGTGCCATACGAGATTTTCTTTCGACTCCCCAAAGAAGTTGCCAAGTCTGTTCATCTGTTCACTATTCAAAAAAAAGGAGCGTGCACATGAGAAAACAAAAAATTCAGTATGTGCCTCTCCTTTTATTGAGTTTCATGTGCAGGAGAGCGCTAGTCCCATGGCTGGAAGCAATGCTTTCCCAATGGAAAGCCCTGCAGGAATTCTAGCGTTGGCCGTGGGGCAAGGATGCATCCCGTGCTGTGCGAGGACTTTGGCGCCAGTTCCCAGCATGGGTTACGCTGTCTTTACCTTTGCCTTAGGTCCTGTCCCCGTCTGGAAGCTCAGCTGGTGCAAGTGAGGGGTGTATTGAGCCGGTGCTCTTCCCTGGTTAGTCTGGAGGGGCGCGTGGTGCGTCGGTGTAACGCCCAGCCGCGTGCTGCTGGTGTCGGCCTGAGGCAGCCCGACACGTGGGACCAACGCGCTCGCGTTGACCTTTGGGAGGTCTGCTTTTGGGGTGGGCCCATGCGTGCTCAGCGCACTGCAGAGCCTTGTACCGCCCTGGGGAAGGCAGCTGAAATGACGCGGTCTCTGCTGACAGCAGCCTGCAAGACCTCAAATTAAGTTTATTCAGCTCATTTGGATGGAAGTGTTATATAACCTCTCTTTAAGGTAGGTCGTGTTAGGAAAGGTTGGGTCTCTGTCCTCGCTGCAGTATCCCAAATAAATCCGAGCTTGGAATCCTGCTTTTCTTCTGTGTGCCAGCACAGTGAGTGCCCTTCTGCTCCTCCTGCTTCATTCTCTTGTGGAGAAGTTCATTGACATTTTTGTTAGTTGCTTGGCAGGGCTGAAGTTGACATCCTCGCCCCTGGCCATTTCACTTCTTATTTGTTTATTTTTTTGATTTCTTCAGGAAGCCTTTGCTGTCTGAGGAGCCATCTGTGATAGAGTACGTGCATGTGTGTGTGTATATCTGCATACATATACATGCACATCAGAACTAACTTTGTAGGCAGTTTGTTCATCACAAAACATCCCTGTGCGGAGTGGTGCTTTGTTGCTGTTAAACAATTTTGGGGGTTGTTACTCGCCCCATGGGTGGCACTCGCAGCTGCCTCTGAAGACCAAGACTTGAACTCCGGTGCTGTGGCCAAACTTGCTGGAACTTCCAGGTAGCTCAACCTCATACGTCTTTTGGGAGCTCATAACCTCCTCCTGGTCCCTTGAAATACATTAGCCTGTCAACTCACGCTGTTGTCTTCTGTGGGAGCTCTTTTGCACTGGCAATTCGACTGCCCGGCAGAGATGGTCCTGCTGTTCACCTTGGATGATTGTAGCGAGAAGAAGCGATCACTCGGGCCTGTGCCTGGCTGGTGATGACTTCTTTTGCCTCCAAGGTGTACGTGATGTTCCAAATGAATAGGAACATGAGGAAATGTTCTCTGCTGTGGTCTTGCTAGGAGGAAAAGGGTCATTATGCGAGAGTAAGCACAGGAGTTTTCTCAGACTGCATTTGAATGGCCACCTTGTAACTAAAGGACGTGGTAGAACTGGAAATGATAGATGTTGGATACAGCAGTATGCTGTGCGGTATGGATTTCCTCAAGTCAGCCAAACAGTTATTCTCCATTCCGTAAGATAAGCACTATAAACCGTTTCACAGCAGAATATTTTTTACCATGATTAAAATAATCAGATAATGTAACTATCTGGAGTAGAAATCTGCCCAACTTCATCTTGACTCTATTATCCAGTTAACTGCAAACATTCTGTTATATGAACTTTAGGGGAGCCCACTGGAGAGAGAGAGAAAAAAACGCAAAGATTTTGTTTACTCTTTCAAAGATTTAATATAAGGTCATTTGAACAGAAGCCATTTTTACATAATACCCACATTCATTTACACTGTAATTAAAATTCAGCAGCTTCATGTGAATAATAATGCTGACACTAGGAAATTGGTTTGATTAAAATGAAAAAAATATTTGAAAAGGCAGAAATCTCTGAAATTGTGGCGGCGCGTGGGAGATGTGCAAATAGGCGACGCACGTGGGCAGCCTGGCTTCCTTTGCTGTTTGTGTCCGGAGGAGCTTTATGAGTGGTGGCTGAGAACTTGGAAGGCTTTTCCTTTGTCCTTCAGAATCCCCATCCCCTGTTTGAAGTTCGTTGATGGATATTGTTGAAATGAAGCTTAATTTGCCTGTCCCCAGCAGTGCCCAAGGGAGCGAAGTGCTACATTCTGAGCTGGAAAATTAGATTAAAGCAGCCGGTGCTTGGATACAGGGTACATTATTTCTTTAACACAAGACTCCCACTACTCTGAGAGGCAGTTTACAGTTTTGACAGCTGAAATAAAAAGCCTTAAGGACAAGCAGGCACTTCGAATCTTCCAAGGGCTTCATTTCCAGCGGAAGGTTTTCAATTACAGTCATTTTTGGTGACTCAGTGCAAAGAGGTAAATGGGAGCCCCTGTTTCAAGTGTTCAGCTCCCAGACCACGTTATTGCCGGTTGCGCGCTGAAGTGGAG
Organism: Nothoprocta pentlandii; assembly: GCA_013398315.1. Taxonomy (NCBI): domain Eukaryota; kingdom Metazoa; phylum Chordata; class Aves; order Tinamiformes; family Tinamidae; genus Nothoprocta; species Nothoprocta pentlandii. The sequence goes on along the minus strand of VZSG01000454.1, from coordinate 477,583 downwards.
GCCGAAGGCGCTGTCGGTCCAAGGCCTGATCCCTGGCTCCTCACGAAGGGGCGGCCGAGGGCTGCCCGCTCGCCCGGCCCTCGCGGCGAGCGCCGCTGCACCCGTGCCCCTCGTTGGCTGCGATGCTCGCCGTGAGAGCTGCGCCGTCAGCAGCCTGCCCCACGGCAGGTCTCGCAAACTGCTCTGCATCCACGTGTTAGCCACGTTCGTAGAGAATTTGGCGTTTTTGTTCTTCCCCTGTTTGTCTCTTTAGCCTCTCCTAGCCATAGGTGGCAGAGGTTTGGCTGGGCATTTCCAGCATGGCACAACACTGCTGGGCTGTGTGAGTGCCACGGTGCTATTGCTTTTGTTACGTTTGGTTTTTTTCTTCCCTGTTATCTCAGTATCATTATGCTGTTGTAGGGAGCAAATTTGGGGAAGTTTTTGGTCTTTCAGACCAGGTTTTGCAATGTGTGGAACAACCGTGCGGCGCAAGCGGGTGCTCGGAAGGCCCTGGCCCGGTCTCCCTCTCCTCCGTCTTCCGCTGGTCGTTGGCCGCGGCGGACAGGCCATGGTGCTGGGGAGCCGTGTGGGCTGCGAGCCATCTCGTGCACATATAAGACATGCTGTGCGCCTGCTTCTTGCCGCAAAACTGGCTCACGTTTCTAAGTTTGGAGAATAATGATGAGTGTTTCAGACTAGATGTTGTTTGTTGATTTATCGGGGTTAAAATGGGTGGTTTTCCAGTTATGGCAGTCAACAGGAGTCAGGTCAGGCCTCGGGAGGGCTCCAGTTTGGGTCTAGGTGAGGAGAAGGATGCTGAGTCGTTCTGTGCATTTGCACTTGGCTTTTCGCTCTTGTTAATCCAGCTGCTGTTTGGAAGCCAAGGTCCCATCCACCACGTGCCATGGACTGTTTGGCTCTGCTGGGCGCATGGCACACATTTCTGGCACTGCTTTTGATCCCGGTGCATCATTGGGGATCTAGATCTGAAACTTGGGGGGCTCAGTCTTGTTTTTTCCCATGTGCTTGTGAGAGCAGGAAAGGCTGCACGCTGATGGGAATAGCCCCTGGCAGGTGGAATAGCAAGAAGGAGAAAAAGCCCCGTTACGCTCTTCTCATGTAAATTTTTAATCAAATGTGTTTTCTTCTGTTAAGCAACTTTTACAGCCCACTGCACAAAACATACAGCACAAAAAAGTCTGCACAGTGAGCTGCGCATAGTGGGCAAGCAATGCACCCGTTACCCATTTTTAAGCGTGTGCAACGCGTTTAGGTTCATTTTTGTGTTCATGGCAGTGCAGCCTTCAAAAGATAATTAGAATTTACAGAGTCTTGCCTGCATAGTTACTTAGGCTTCAGCTTGTGATGCTTCGGAGAGCTTCATTAGAAACGCTCCGTTTTGTTCCAAAAGGGAGATACAAGTTTAAATGCCGAGGTAAGCTCGGGAGCTCGTACCCACCATCCTGAAATGTGCTTGGTGGCAGCAAGCACTTTTTTTTTTCCCAGCACAGCTCGATGTGGAAGAACTGGTGGGTGACAGGCCCCCAGGTAATGTTTATGTTAAGTAGCACATTTAAATCCAGATGATTCAGCCTAGGTTTCAGAGCAGCCATGCGGAGCCCGGCTGCAGCGACGTGGGGTTTGGGGGTGATGAGGCCCTGCCGTGTCCTCCACGGGAGCCGGCACTCGGGTGCCCCTGCGCAGTGCTGCTCGCCTGCCCCGCGCTCAGCCTCCCTTGGGGCATGAGCTGCCAGAGCTGAGCTCCCGTTTCCCAGCCAGGGGTCGAAGGGGCTTGCGAGTGTCGAGTCACTGCCAAAGGGGCTGGAGCTCACCAGCGTCGTGGCCTCCATCCCAGGAGCTCTGTTTTGAGTTTCTGCTCTCCAAGGTACCCCTGTGAGGAGGCCAGGACTCCTGGCCCCTCTTTGGAGGCTGCCTGTGTGTCGTCCTTGCACCCTAGGCTGTCATTTGCTGGGCCCTGCCTGGTGATCTCCTGCAGTTAAATTGCGATTAATTGAAATAACCTCAGCTTTGAAGGCATCTCAGAAAGGGTTATTCTTCGTGCTTTCTGAGATCTGTGGCACAAAAGGGTGCACGGTCACACCTGCACCGTGGGAATCGGGAGGGGATCTTCTGCAGTTGCCCTGTGGCCGCTAGAGGAGCAGATCCTAAGGCCTGGCTCGGCACACATGGATCCCGAGGAATCCTCCCGCGCGGCTCTTGGGGATGTGACCCTTGCCCCGTAACCCCACGGTGTCCTTAATGCTGTGACCAGGAATGTCTAGGTAGCAGCTAGATTAATATTAAGGGCACAGCAGATGAGAGAGGCTGCCTGGGGGATGCCGCACACAATCTGTTCATCCAGAATGATTTTCTGTTCTGAAGCTGCGTTCACCACTTCTGTAGATGGAGGAGGGAAAAAGGAGGAGAAAAAAAAAAAAAAAAAGCAGGGGCTTACTCTGATTTTATTTTTTTCCTTTCCTTGGACTTCATTTGCCTCAGGGCTAGTTCTGTCCTTTAATTATTTAAGAACTGGGTTTTGTTTACAGTTTGTAATAAAACTGATAAAAGATTAACAAGGTGCTTGTGAATCATTTTAAGCAAATTAAAGCTTTGAAAGACTTACAACTGCAAATATTTGAAAATTGTAAAGAAGAATAAGAACAGACCACATCAGATAATCGCGTTATTGGATTTATTTGAGAGAACAAAAAAAATGTTAGCAGTTGGATGGGAAAGCAGTATTGTCTGCTCTATCAAATATTTATATGTGCTTTTAGCAGATTTGAAGAGAGTGGTTGTATGAAGCAGCAGTGGGTATGTTAAAATAATGTTTTATTGCTGTATGGGAGCAGCAGCGCAAATGGCAGAGCAGGTCAGAAGGATTGCGAGCAGCAGCGTGCGGGTCCGGCGCGCGACGGGGCCGCGCCGCTGCAGCGTAGGTCGGTGCCGAGCCCCGCTGAGCTCCGTGCGGAGCGGCCAGCCCGGCGCTTCCCGCGCTGCCTGCGCCGGGCCTGCCCGCGCGGCTGACCCCCAAAGCGTTAGCGCTGGAAACAGGCCAGCCAAAGGAGACGCGAGGGCCTCAAAACCACGCGGGGCAGCGCGGGGACACGTGACGATTTCCTTTCCAGTGCCAGAAGTTGGAGGGCATCACGGGAAGTTAGTAAGAGAGTTAAGTTGCCTCAAAACAAAGGGCTGTCGGGACTGGAGCGCACTGCTCGGAGCTGGGTTCCTAGTGTTGATAAGAATTTTCCCCACTCCTCACGTGGCTGTGAGTGGCTGTAATTGATAATTGTCAGTGCAGTATTCCCTGGGAGAGCCATAGAGCGTTTCCTTGGAGCTGCTGAGCAAAACCATTGCGGACTGAAAGCAGACAAGCAAGTGTCTCCAGCATTTCTGCTGCAGGAGTCCCCCCCGCCAAAAAAAAAAAGGTGAGGCGGGTACATTATTGCATTACAGGGCTCTTTACACACCGATGAAAAACCAGTATAAGCAGGTAGGTCTAAATTATGTTTATGAATAAATGAGCTGCAAAGCAACCCTTCAGCAGTCCGGGGCAGATGATGAGAGTTTGAGTCTAATTAAATGGTGTCATTTTATTCCTTTGGGAAGGAGCTGTGAAAGCTAACACGGTAACACAGCAGGTTCAAAAGTGTGCGTGTAGATCCTAATCTGCTTAAAAGAAGGGCTAGGATTTCACTGACGTTATCATAAACCCAGGTTCAGTAACAGCCGTGTTCCTTTCTTGAACCTCCAAATCTACGCAGAAAAAGAAGACAAAAAAAAATTAGAGATGAATTAGGATCCTGCAGTGTGCAAATGCTATGTGTTACCTGATGACGATATTAAGAATTTGCTAAATGCTCTGTGGCTCTGCTGCTTTCCTTTATTTTTCACTCCTTTCAGATGGCATCACTACATTACTGCTGGCAGCTCTACCTTACCTTGCTGCAGTTGCACTCGAGGCAAATATCCAACCTGTGGGTTTTAGCAATGCTTTTAAACTTCTCCTTTTCCTTTCCCTGTGGCTGGGCGCTGCTGTTGGGCTAATGGAGTAACCAGATGGAGCTCCCGCTAGGGCTGCCCTCCGTGCCGGGACCTTTAGCCCGACACCGCCGGGGCTGGCAGCTCCCAGGGCTCTGCACAAGGCGGGCGTGAGCGATGGGCAGGCAGCGGCGTGTTGCAATTGCCTTGTTCAGTCTTATGTAATTTTTCAGCGGTGCTAACAGTCTTTGTCCGGCGCTCTTGGAGCTTCACTTGTACTTAGTGCATCCTCTCTGATTGTCAGTGATCTCCTTTAAAAATCTAGGATCTGTTCCCTCTAGTGCCAGGAATTTGGCAGCTCGCATGGCGAGCAGAGGCTGATTCTTCCATGAGCAGTTGTACAGAGGAGTCAATTCATGGCCAAAAAGATTAAAGTCCTTTAATCAGAAAAGCTGGAAAATATAACAATTGTAGCTCTGCCAAGGAAATGCTTCTTGTTGGATTAAAAATCTTATGACACGTTGAAAGAGAGAGATTTGGAAGTGTAATTCAATTCTGTTGTCAGTCCGTGAGAGTTAAAGCTGAAATCATGTTAAAATGCATTAGCAGCAGTGCCTGGACAGAGAAAATCAGCTGCCTCTCAGAGACAGTTTGGTGCTCGTTTCCCTGCTGCCTCCATTTGATGTGACTAGTTTCTGTCTGCAGATGAAAATGTGTGTGTTGCTTGGGTTTCTTAGCTGTGATGTCACCAACGTTGATCGCTTGATGGATTCAGAAAACCCCGGTGGCTTCTGCATCTATGGGGCCCCTCCTGAAATGCCCTGCAGTAAGGAGATGAGTAGAGGGCTGCTGAGGTCAGACAGGGTCATGCCAGCAAACTGGGGAGGGGAGCGTCCTTATGGTGTGCTGGAGGTGGTACGGGAGTCTTGTCCTCAGAGGAAACATTTCTGGTTTTGTGTGTGGGGGGTTTTTTTTTGTTTTGTTTTAGTTTTTTGTTCTTTTAAAGTCAGGGATTGACAGTAATTGAGCATGATGCCCCAGCACTTGGTGGTAGGAGAACCAGACAAGGAGAACCAGAACCAACTTCCTTAGCCCCAAGAAGCAAAGTCACAGCTGCGCCGTGTTCGTGTTCACCTTGAGCTGAGAAATCAGGAATTTGGGGTGAAATGGATGCAGTCAGTGGGCGGACCAGGTGTCAGTGCAGTGGAGCTGGTGGTCACCACTGGCTGAGTTGAGTTGAGTAGAGGTTGATCTTTCCCAACCTGGAATCTCATCGCGGTTTGAACCCTAAGCAGAGGCTTTAACAGCCTTTGTGGGCACCATCTGAGGGGTGCTGTCCGGATTACAGCGTGATTCCATTGGGATCCTTCCAAGCAAATACGGAACCACACGTTGGAGATCGGGAAGGAGATCAGAGCGACCTTCGGTGCCTCCTGCAGCAACAAAGAAACTGCAACCGCGTTTATCCCTGCACGGTCCTGAGTGAGCTTAGGCTTTTAATGGATGACGCGAGCACCTTGGTTCCCTAGTTGGCCACGGCAGTTCCTTGCAGTGCCGCCCACGCAGGACACGTCGTGTGGGCAGCACGAGGGCTACGTGGGGTGCCTGGAGGCGGCTGGGACTGGCCCTCGCTCCCTTGCTGGTGCCCACCTCCCAATCGCTCCCCTTCCTACTGCTTAGCTGAACCTGTCACCTGTAATCTCGCGTGGGTAACTTGGGTGGTGCTGTTTTATTTTTGTTTTTATTTTTTTTTATTATTATTATTTTAATAGTCTGAGGCCTACTCTGCCGGTGCTTCATTTCTCCTGGAGTGTAGTAATTAACTGCTGGTACTTGGAGGAATAGGAAAATACAGGAATGATTCATTCCAAAATCAGCTTATTTTTGGAAGATGAGTTTTACTGAGTCGCTGTGATTTGTTCTGAGCTCTTGGGACAGCTCCGGTGTCTTGGGGGTGCAGAACAGGTGAGAGCCGTTCCCCTGCCCGGAGGGACACGCAAGGCGAGCCCGTGGTGCCAGGCTGGAGCTCCCCGGCGGCTGGAAGCACATGCAGCAGTAATTATACACCTGCCCCACATCCCCCCTTTGCGAAAGCAGCGAGCGCTGGAACCGAAATAAATGTCAGGAATGAATAATAATTTCTTTCATTTATGCGGTAATTAAACTTGTCGAATACAGACGTAATGCTTTGCTGCATACTGTTTAATTTGCCTGGGAGAGCTAGGCTTTTGTTAAATCCAAAAATGCGGAGAAAAAAAGAAAAAAGCAAAACCTACCTGACTATCATTACAGACACAATCTGTTTTTGCTTTCTAGAATGATCCTGAAAAAAGAAAAGGGGGAGAGTGTGTTGTTGTCTCAGGTACTTCATGTTGTTACATGGGTTTTTGCACGTCTGCTTGGTGACCTGGATTTTGGAAGGGGATTTGCACAGGCGTGAAGGTACCTGTGTTTCCCGTGCCTTGTGGCTGTTGGACTCGAGTTGTGTTTTGGTTGATGAGTGTGGGCATGGATAGATGAATTGAGCTGCTTCAGTTTGTAAAACATTTAGTTTTTCTTTCTTTCCCATCTTTCCCATCTTTCAGTTCTTCCTTAAAACCAGTACCTTGGGGTTGAATTGGATCGGGCTTCTGGCCCCGCTTGCTCCCTCCCTTGCTTTGCCCTCTGGCATGGGTGGAAGCGATAGCCACGGGGGACCTTTGCCTGGGCTAAAACCTTTGGTTTCCAACTAGCAAAGCTAGTGACCCTCCTGGAAGCTGCTACTGCCACGTGTAGCTACCAGCCAGGGTAGGTGCAGCTCCTGCCATGACGCAGCCTCTCCTCCCTTGAAATGAGAATGGTGCCACCGATGTTCTCCAGACCTGCTGGAAGGACCTGGTCCTCAACCCGCTCGGTGTGCAGAGAGATGGATTCACTGGCTCCAACGGTGGAAGAATAGGATGTTTCAGCTGAGGAGAATAGGGTTTTTTGATAGGCTTGAGAAAGGAGTTGAGTTGGGTGCAGTGATGAAAATTGCAGATAGCTTGAGGAGGGGAAGCAGTGATAGTATCGACAGGGAATGTTCTGGTGACTTAGCAGCACGGAGATTTTCTGGTGAATCCACCTAATTTTTGTCTCTAGCAGTAGAAGGAAATCTCAGAGCAGGAAGCCCCAGTGCTTGTGCTACCATTAAGCTCAGCTCTAGTTTCTCATGTTTTCTCTCCAGTTGAATCTAGGCTTTGGAGCACCTGGCCTGTAGGAAGCATTTGGCAGAGGAGCAGAGGGTGCAGTTGAATCTGGGCAGTAACCTCCTATGTGGGCTCTCCAGCTTTTCAGAGGTCACTTTTGCTTTTCCTGCGAGTGTAGAGCTGCCCATGTCCCTGCCTGTGCTCTGGTGTGCAGTTCCCCTGGGCACGTGCTGACGAGCAGGTGGGTTGCGCGCTGGGCGCTGCGGCAGCCGCTGCGCTCGCCCAGCCACCCGGGTGACTCCCTTGCATCCCCGTGGCTGCTCGCAAAGCACTCCGGAGGTTTTCACCTTGCCTATCTGGTTTGTTTTTCCCATTGATGTGATTGGAGCCATTGCTTGATCTTGCACGCGATAGCTAAGCAAATGGCCGGGCATGGTCTTTGCTGGCTCTTCTCTAGGCAGGCTGTGCCCTGTCATGGCAGATGGGGCCTAGGGGACACTCAGAAGGAGAGGCAGCATTGGGGTCACCTGAGGAGCGCCTGCAGGTGCTGAAGTGTGAGTGTTTAACAGCACTTGTGTCCCTGCGGCCCTCCCAGGTCATGGTGTGTCACAGGTGAAGGTGGCTTCACCTGCAGATCCTTCAGCTGCTGCTTTCCAGCCCCATGTGCCATGTCCCCTTGGGAGGCCTGCGAGCCCTCCAGGTGTGTGACGCGTGCCAGGTGTGGAGCACCTGAGCTTCCTCACCGGGGCCTCCGAGGGCTTGGAGCACCTGGTGGCAGGGGGAAGGAAGGGAAGTGCCTGGTGGGCTCTGTGTGTGGATTTGGGTCTGGAGACAGCTGTGAAGCAGGAATCGGCGCCTCACGTGTCCCTTGGGAGTTCTCCCAGGAGGCTCATTCCCAAGCTAGAAGTGTTTTAACTGCAGCACCCAGGGCTCCCCCGCTGTGTTTCTGTTCTCCTGGGGCCACCGTCTCCAGGTGTGTGCCGGGAACTTCCTTCTGGTGCTGAGTGGGGGGCGAGCGGTGCCGCGGCTGCCCCGCTGAGAGCCGTGCCCTGCGCCGGCCCTGCGGTGGGCATGGGGGCGCAACCTGAAATCAGTGCGCGCAACGGCATGCAAGAAACACCAAGATCTGCCGGGAATGCAGCGATTTGCGATTATCTGCAGGTTTGGCTTTGTTTCATGGAGACTAATAAAGTTGCTTGGCGACTTAATTACAACATTTCTTTTTAAAGATTATGATGATTATGTTTTTTTTTTAAAAAAGGATATCATTATTAACATGATCTTGAGTCTATTTTTGGTGATTCCATAATTACAACTCTTGCCATGTATGTCAGCTTAAAAAAATACTAAGGGGAAGCTTTTAATGAAAATCTGGAGATCCGTTCCCACCGAGGAGGCTCCCAGGATGCTGGGGCAGGTGGGCACTAAAGCCCCCTTGGGCAGCAGGCGAGGAGGGATGGGCAAGTGGAAGGAGTAAAGAGCAGAGCACCCAGTGCGTGAGGCGTCCCGGGACAGGGGAGCTCCCACACGTGAGCGCCCCTCTTGGCTTACACTGCTTCTTGCTTCCTTCGTGGTTCCCAGTCACTCTCTGATTTACTCTCAGCTGCGGTGGCCTCACATGGCTGAAACACTCATTAGTGGTTAACTTCAGGGAGATCGTCCAAGCAGTTCCCTTCCTCCTTGCCCCACGCGCTGTGGGAGCACGAGGCTGTGTAGATGGATGTAGTTCCTCTGGCAGGTCATTATGGGCTCCGCTTCCATTGCCTAGCTCATCAGAACCGAAATCGAGGCACATCACGCTGGAGGGACAGTGCAAACAGGTTACGGGACTGATGGGTCCATGTTCAGGGGATATATCATTTTATCATAAAAATACTCATTGAGGCACCGTGGTTTTGTAGAGGAGAAGATGGTGATGTGTGGCCTGGGTGCCACAGCAGGGAAATTGTGTCCTTGCTGAGTATCTCTTCGTTTGGATTGACATCTGTTGCTGAAGGGCACTGGACACCACCAAACCCTGCTACCCGAATACCGCACGTGATTATTGAAAATCTCATGGCCTGGTTCCGCCTGGTGCCACCGATAGCTGCAGCAGGACCTGCTCCTGACTCTTCCCGAGTGGCAGGTGTGCTCCATCGGAGGGGTTTGAGCCGTGTCCTGCCTCGCGTACCGAAAGCCAGCCTGCATGGAAGTTGGAAACCTCCAAGCGTTGCCCTGCGCTGGAGGGACTGCGGTTTGAGTGACTCCTGTCTTTTCCACCACGCCGTGTTCACAAAGATTGCATAGCCCAGCAAGCAGCTCTCATGAGTTACCTAGATGTGCTGTTAAAGGAAAATACTGTTATTGCTCCCCTTGCTGCTCAGTGGGGATATACTTGAAGCACCTAAGTTGTGTTTCTGCACTATAAGCATTAGCAAAGGCTGTTGGGCAGAGTGGAAGCCCCCTGCTAACCGTGACGGTTGCCCTTCCACGGAGTCAGTCACCTTAGAGGCAGTTGTTTGATCACTGTTGTGTAATGCAAAGCTGCTGCTTTAGAGGAAAAAAAAACATCAAAAATGCATGACAGTGCAGGGACTTGAGGACAGGAGAGACTCCTGGACCTAATGCTGGCCACCACCCAGGGCTGAACTTCACAGTTCAGGAGTTCTCTTCTCTGTTTCCCCCGTCCTGGGCTTCACGTCCTAGAAGGCAGCCCAGGCTGGTGCCCCTGGAACCAAAGGAGACCTGGGTGAATTTTAGTATACGCTGGAGGAGGCCGTGCCAGAGGCAGTGCCTCAGCAAAGGAAATACCTCCCATCCGGGAAGGCTTTCAGAGGGTCCCCAAAGGTAAGATTAGAAAAGAAGAAGAAAAAAGTCAAGTGTGTTAATTTCTTATTAGCAAAGTTGTTGTTGGCAATAAGATATTCTAATTGAATTACCCCTAATTAAAATAATTATGTTTTCTAAGTACTCTGATCTATAGAGACCATGTAGAGAATCAAAGGTAGGAATAAACAGCACCTAGTAAATTCTCTCTAAGCTGGCTTGCTCGACGGTGCTTGAAGTGTTTTTTATGATGCTGCTTGTTCTGCGTAGGCTGCTGTTAATGCAATAAGGTTGCCTTTCAAATACCTGGTTTCTGTCTCAAAAGACCAACTGTTTCTCTGTGAAGAATTAGCTACTGGATAGAGCCAAGGCCATGGTAGGAAAAATAGCAGAGGTTCTCTACGCCTTGCTCAAGCTTCTTGCGTGATTGGTTTCCACCAAGGAAATTGGACCGGAGGGTCTTACTCCAGGTAGCTGGCTAACCGGTGCGTACTGGAGACTCTCTGCCGTGGGATGGCCATGCAGAGGCGGAAGGCAGCAGCCCCAGGACCCCAGCCCACGGTGCAGTCACTGAGCTCGGGCGCCTGCGCCCGACCATCTTCCGAGCCTCCCGCCGCTCTCCAGCCCACGCTCTCCTAACGTCTCGTTTCTGTCCTTGGCGATGCTTGGTTTGCAGTGCGTGCAGGGTCACAGAAGAGGCAGCTCTCTGTGTAATTCCATAAACCCTTCTGAATAGGCACGATGCCTCCTCCCAGGGTGCTGGGTGTTGTGGGAGGCTCTTGGATGGCTTTTTCCTGGAATGCCAGCTTAGCTTGGCAGCTTTACACATGTCTTTTCCAGAAGCACTGGGGCTTCCGATGGTCGGCACAGGGGTTTGGGGTCAAACGCCTGAACAGCCCTAAAGCAGGGAGGCATTTGGCAGCCCTGGCCATGGGGATTTGCCATCGCCTCAGGTGGGGTTGTTACCTCAGCAAAACGTTTATGTTGAACCTTTGTACGACTGTGGTTCACCATGTCAGCCTAATCATCCTCCGAGTAAGCTAATATTTGTCATGCACAACCTTTATAAAAAACAAACACGTTTCAGTTCCTTCAGAGAAGAAAGTTTCAAAGGTTCTTCGCATCAAATACTGCTGATTTTTCTCTTTTTCTTCTCTTTTTTTTTTTTTTTTTTTTTTTTTTTTTTTTTTTTTTTTTTTTTTTTTTTTTTTTTTTTTTTTTTTGTCTTATGGTCATGATTAAAATGCATTCAGCGTCTTCTTGCGAGGGGGAATGAAATATATACATTTGTTGGCTTTGTGCTTTTTTCCCCTCCCCCTGTAAAAATAGAAAAGCTTTCAGATGTTGCATGAACAAAGATATGGAAATGTGAGAAGAGGGCAGCATCTGGAGGTTTTCAAACACGAGAACACGGGCTATACGTTTCTTTTGCTGTTGGAAGAGTGAAAAGCTGTTTCCTGTCATTTCCCATCTTGTCACTTGCGAGGCTGGCATCTTGCGCCTTCTTGCACCAGCTGTTGTTTTTTTCTCCGCAGACAGATGGTGCAAGCTCTTTGATTTTCCCCCTCCGCGTGTTCTGCAGAGTTTGCATGCGTGCTACCTTTATGTAACCATCACGCAGCCCTGTCACTCGTGCGGCACTGTCAGCCCTGGCCGAGGGGGAGGTGGCGGCGCCCCCAACTCCATCCTCCTCGTGTGCTCCGATGTCCCCCTAACGCGCTGCAGGGATGGAGCTGCAGATGTTCCCCAAAGCCTCCACGGTCCTGGGCTCCTGGAATAGCATGCTGTGTTGCAGCATCCCTGTGTTCCTGGGAGTTCGATGCAGCTGGCCCAATTACCTGAAGTTTTCTCCCCTCTAATGTTGCTGTAGGACGAAAGTACATTTTTGCTTGGTATTCCTGGAACTAAAATGGACTTGCTGTAAGTAATTTCCATGCAATTAAAATTACAGCTGGGAAGAAATGGCACTGGCTTCCATGTCTAATAAAATGGCTGTACTTAAAACTCCTAATTACTTTATTGCCATTGATTTCCACCTGCTTTGCAGCATTGGAAAATTACCCTTCTGATGGTTCCGTAATGCCAAAGATTAAAAGCTTTGCAGGCTGTTGAAGGCATCTGGAGGTCCTGAAGCTGAAGGAGCAGATTCCATTACAGCCCCTTCCGTCCGCGTGCCCGTGGGCAGAGCTGCCCTTGTGTTGATCGGTGAGCAGTGCGTTGCGGGCGAGTGCTTCGCGTTGGCTGCTCTGCAGGGCCAGCTTTGCTCCCTGCCCCATCCCGCAGCACTCGAGGACTGGCGCAGGGCAACACGGTGGTATTGAGAGCTGGGGACTCATTAGGGAGCTTTAGTCCTGAAGCACCATGCGATTGAAAGCCAAAATGCTCCGAGTGGGGATTTGGGAAGGGGGTGCAACTGCTTGCCAAGTCCTGCATTTCAACCTCTAAAATCTGTAAAATGGAGACCAAAATGCCTTGCTTTGTTGTGGCGCATCATGGAAACTTTGTGGAGGAGGGAATAGTGTGTTAAAATTAATGGTGTTTAAAAATCAGTCACAAAGTCGTAGAAGCCCAATCTCTTAGAGGCTGATGCACATAGTCAGAATAAGAGGGGCAGGATGATTTCCCCTGGATGATGGGAACTCACGGGCTAGAGCCGACTTTATCCCTGAGTGTTACTCCTCCCGTGGCGCACTGGACATCTCCGTGCTGCTCTCGGCACTGTCGTACGACGAATCCTGACCTTCCGCGCCAGCATCATGCTTCTCATCGGGCCCTGCTGCCTGGAGAGAGGCAGGAGCCAGCGGGACCCAGGCCTGCCTCGTACCTCTCGTTTGTCCCTGTGGCACCTTGCCCCGGGCCCTGGTTCCTCTCTGACAAGAGCATTCTCCTCCCCACATCCAAGGACTGTTGGCTCCGAGTGAGGTAGTGCATGGGCCGTGGATAACAGTGCAGCTTCTGCCAGAGAAGCCCATGGTAGCCTGTGGGCTTCATGGTTTGCTTTCCATTTCCCTCCATCGTGGAGTTATTTCAGTTCAGCTGCTGGCACCGCGATTTCCAGCTGTCAGCAGGAACATCAGAGGGTCTCAAACCCCACAGGGCCAGTTCCTGAGGGCACCAAGCTCGAGCACTCGGAAACCTCCTTTTTGCTTCCCACCTCCAGGCCATGTCTGGGACTGGGTTCTCTCCTTTGTCCAATTTGTTCCTCTATTCCTGATGAAATACTGTTTTCCCTTGCTCTTGGTCAAGCTCTTGCTACTTTGCACTGGAATTACAGAAAAGCCATAAGACTGTTTTTTGGGGAATATTTCCAGACTGTCCTTCTTTGTGCTGCTCAACCACTAGTAACAATTTCCCTCAAAAGACAAGAGCAGTAAATCTGCGTTTGACCCCTGTGTAGGATTTCTCTTTTGATCTCAACTGGGAAGGCCTGTAATACGTTGTCTTTATCCCCCAAATTTCCAGCTCCCAAACTGGATATTGGAGAACATTTAAGACCATGTGGTATTTCTCCAAGTGAGCACTCAGGCCTTTCCTGTAGCTCATGCCGCAGTTGTTAGTTGTGTTATAAAGTTAGGAAGGGCAAGCTCTCCGGGATTTACAGAATCACAGAATGGTCGAGGTTGGAAGGGACCTCCAGAGATCATCCAGTCCAAACCCCTCCTGCAGCAGGGACACCCAGAGCACGTGGCACAGGGTGGCATCCTGACAAGTTTTGAAGACCTTCAGAGAAGGAGACTCTACAGCCTCCCTGAACAGCCTGTTCCAGGGCTCTGTCACCCTCACCGTGGAGAAGTTCTTCATATGGAGATGGTACTGCCTATATTGCAACTTATACCCATTACCCCTTCTCCTGTCACTGGCCACCACTGAGAAGAGCTTGGCCCCTTCCTCCCTACATTCCCCCTTCAGGTATTTGGCAAATTCGGGCTCAGTTCTAAGGAAGCACTTGGAGATTACTGAAATTTGTCTTGTAAACTCGGCCCCCCCCAAAGGTTTCTGCAGCTCGTGTGGGATTTTGGTCGGCATTTGCTGGAACTGGCAGCCTCAGCACTCATCCTGAAGGTCTCCAATCCCCCCGCGGTGGCAGGAGGCAGCCTGAGCAGCCACGTCTCAGCCATGGTGGTGTTTCCATCTCTCTCTGCTCGCCTTCAGGACAGATCATCTCCAGTTTCGCCTGCCCGCAGAGGGACTGAGGCCTTGGACTGCGGCAGGGCTGGGGCTGAGCCAGCTGAGGGCAGAGCAAAGCGCAGCCCGCGGGCTCCGGCCTCGCCAGGAACAGGCCCTGTTTGCCAATACCGCGTCCATGCCGTGAAGGGTGTGAAGAGATGGAGGCACATCAGGCTTTTGAGGCTCTGGCTCTCTGCAGAAGGCACACTGAATTCCTCGGGCGCCTGTAAGTGGTATTCTGAATAATGACTATCTACGCGTTGGCCAGGGACAGTGCTGTGTGTCACTCTGTCCCTTCGAGCTCGCCCTGGCTACGTGAGGTTCTGTCTGATTTGTGCAGGCCCATGACTACCTGCCCTGTCCCGGCGCTCACCAAAAGAAGGTTGATTTTGCTACCAAAGCTGAGTAAATGGTTTGCAGGAAGAATATACTGGATGAGCCTGCAGAACAAAGAGGTTAAAATCAAGTGTTTATGAACAAATTGTGGTTTCTTGTTGGCTGCTTGAGCTTCTGACTTTAGAGATGCTGCTTTTTTTTTTTTTTTTTTAAATCACAAATCGAAGTTTGACTTTTTCCACAGGTGCAGCATAAGGGCCACGCGCTAGAGAGGTTTTATTGGGCTCCCCCCGCGGTAATGGAAACAGGGCAAGGCTAAAGACAAGGGCCTTTTGCCAAGAATAACTGTGTGGGTGACCAGCTGCATGGATGGGGATGCTCAGCAGAGGTCATTCTGCGGGAGCTGAACATTACTTTTCTTGTGCAGTTTGGACAGCGATGCGAGAGGGTGCGGGATGTGCTGAAGCCTTTGCTTGGAAATCCAATTTAAGGTGTTTCTAGTGCGTTGTGAGGGAGGCAACCAAAAAGATGGCCCAGGAGGTGCAAGTCTGCCTTCAGATGCTGTGTGTGTCCTGACATCGTCGAGGTGTGCAGAAAATCCAGCTCCGCTTTTGGGAGTGATTGTTTTCTTCCCCAGTATCTTTGGAGGAAAAGCTCTTGTGCTGGGCTGGCAGTTCTGCGCTTCACTGGAAAAATTAAATTTTCTTTCCAAATATTTCCAATGAATTTTGGAAATGAGTGTTCTGATGGGAATCATGCCTATTCCAACAACCTCCCGTGTCTTCCCACGTAGCGTTGTGGTGGCCTCCTGAGTACAGAAAGCTCAAGGAGAAGAAAAAGTTGGAAGCAAAATGGACAGGAGAGACCTGTGCCTAGCCTGCTCCTGTGGTGTTCGATTTGTTTGTAATTAAAAAATTAGTTAAATGTCATTTAGTTGGCGTGTCCGTAAAGAGATACCAAGTGGAGGGAATGTCCTTCCACCATGAGAATGGCACCAGTGAAACTCAGGACCCTAGGGCACGCGGGAGGGGAGATTTGGGTCCAACTCAAAAGTTGGCAGCAAGTGGCATGAGATTTTGCATCCAGGCGTCCCTCGCTTGGATGTGATTTTTGCAGAATCAATAATGTTTTCAATATAATTTACTCTTTAGCCAATGCATAATGATATTGGCTAAAGAGTGAATCATAATGAACCACCATGCCCTGGGACTTGTTCTTATTGGGAATCCACCAGACGTTTTTATTGGTGATAAATATAGTGCGAGTTGCTGGTGATTCACGCCATGAGTCATGGCCACGGCGTTTTGGAGGGACTAACAAAACTTTGGTGTTTTTTATGAGCAGATCTGTTTAGAAGGAGGGGCCTGAACTGTGGGAAGATGCTGGATTTTGGAAGAGGTGCAGGTTATGGGGGCTGGCCTTCCTACCGCAGGGCAACCCCAGTGGAATGGCTTTGTTGAACACACTCCTGCGTAGGTGACCCTTTCCTTTAGCTTTCATGCTAGATGCATGTTGGAACTAGATATCCGTTAATGAAAGGCTAGATTAAAGTAAGCCAAGCAAATGCAGCACATAAATAGAACTGTCATATTTGCTTTGTCAAAACAGCTGTTAATTGCATTGTGATCCCTCAAAACATACATCTGAGAGAGAAATGAATCTAAATTCAGCACCACAAAGATCAGGGAAGGGCAGAGTTCTCTCCAGTATGGAAATTAGATTTGTAGTTGAGTGGAATTGATTCTGCTGAGACTAAATTAATCACAGTGCTTAATCACTGTAACCTTTAAACATAGCGGTCTTGACCACAGCTGCAGGGTAGCACGATGTTCGCACAGAACTTTGTCCTTCTAAAGCCACTGCAACCCTCACACGTTGCAATATGAGTGCGGTGAGTCAAAGCTTCCTTGGTCTAGTCTTCAATTTCTTCCACTCTTTTATGGGGAAAAAATCTGCGTAAAAACCCATACAGTTGCTCTACAGCAAATTGCAGTGCTATTCAGCATGTTTGCTACGGTGTCCTTGTTTTTCTGCTGGGATGGACTGTTTAAGGGGCATGAACGGTGGTGTGTGTCTCTTGGGTTGCTGATGGGCACATATCTTCTCAACCAAAACAAGTGTTACAGAACATATCTCTCATTGGTTACATGACCCTTCTGTGATCTTTACAAACTGACAGCAGAAAAAGTTATTTCCTCAAATCATTCATGTATATGTAGTAAAAGCTAATGCATTTTTGGAATATATTTTTTTTTTCTCTAAGACAAGTATTAGGCTTTTTAAAAGAAGCTTCCAACTACATCCTTGGAAAGCACCTGGTTAGTTGGGATGGATCCTCCTTCAGATGTTTGCATTGATTAGTGATGTTGATGCAGAGATTGGCTATGTGTTAAGAGGCACCCAAGACCCGAGATGTCCCAAATCACTCGCTGCTCTTGGAAACCAAGACCTGCTTTTGTAACCTGTGGCTCTATAGAAAATGAGAAGCTTCTATATCAAGGAAAGTCAGGGTTAGACAGATGGATTTTTCTCCCAAGACAGGGACAAACATTTCTTTAGCCAAGAAACAAGGCTTTGTTCAAGCAGCTATGTTTGTAGTCAGTTCTTTCAGAATTGCTTTTATTTCTTCCAGTTTTTAAGATATATCAAAATGCTGCTGTGATGCTGTTAAAATAACATATGTAGTTGATATGGGGAAGACTTCAGATGAGGGCTCAACTGCACCTAGCTCCTTGTCTGATCTCTTCCCCATTTCCCAGCCAGCAAGAAGACCTAGACTTACTCTCAGAGCTCCTGCAGAGCACTGTGCTTCTTCTTGAGTCCTTCTCCTCCAGGTTCCAATCTTGCAGTACGACAATGGCATTGTTTTTTTTTTTCCTCACAGCATCAATATTTCTTTATTTTAATTCCGAACCTTTTGGGAATGCACAGGGCGGCACGTGAGCAATGTGCATACGCAGTATTGAGCCTGCAAGCCCTTGGTCTTGAGTGGTTTTGCTCGGGAAAAAACAGCAACGTCTCACTCTGTAGTTACTCGGTCAGGCTAGTGCCCATTGACCTACTTGCCAGGGGCTTCCACACTGTGGAGCAAGGCTGCCAGCTCTGCTCATTTGGGGAATTAGTGTGAGCTGCGATTACGCAGCTGGCTTGCTTACAGCTTAAGCATCAAAGTAAGGCTTGGTCCCAGTTAGCTCTTTAAAATAGATTATTCTGTTTGGCTGCATTTAATTTAAATATGTGTGTACACACACATGCACGCGCACACATGCTTTTTTGTATACAAATACACATATATATGATCAAACTCGTATTTTGTCATTTCCTGCAACTGAAATTTATTGCAGAGGGAAACACACCGGTTTATCTGCTTGACCTTTTGGTAATTATTAGATTGAGATAAGTGTGTATGTAAGTGACAAATTGCCTTTAATGACATTTAATCTGCACGCTGACATTAATGGCAGGTTTAGCAGCCTGGTTATAGTCTTTGTTGCTGAGAGGCGCAAGGAACAAGGACTTTTATCTTAATTTGACCTTATTCTAAAGGTGTTTGTAGTAGTAGTCAATTCCTGATTAACTTAATGACCTGTTTTACATAGAAGGCAGTCAAACCTTGATATACGAAGGGGCTGCACAGTGATGGACTACAGTGTTGGGCAGTGTTGCTGGATTTTGATTTAATCTGTGGGGAAGAGGAGAGAGGAAGAGGACTGGACCGAAACTGTCCTCCCTTACACACAAAGGACCTTCTCAAAAATGCATTTCGAGAGCTGTGTCTGAGGATTTGCTGTCCCTCTGCAGTGCCTTCAGCTTTTGGAGAGGGTTTCCCTGCTGGGTTGCACGGGGAGCCGGGCACGCTGAGCCCTGTGCTCTAGGGCTGCTCTGCACCGAGGTCGGTGTCGGGCAGCAGGGCTGCTGGACAGGCCGGAGGCAGCGGAAACCTCCAGGCTGCTCTCTCCTTGCCCCGTGGTGTATTTACAGAATGATTTAGGAGGCGCTTCAGAGAGCGGAGCAGAGGTTATAAACTGCTTTTAGTAAAAGTAAACACCTAAGCAAATCATTCAGGAACCCATTAAATGGCCAGACAGGTCCTATAAATACAGTTCATAACACACTTGGGATTGCTGCAGCAGCACCAGCATCACCGGCCTTTCCTGCTAGAGCTCTTGAAAGCTTCGGAGCAGTGATGGAATCTGGTCCCTGCCCAGCAAGGAAAAATGCCCGGATGCAGCTCCCAAGGGAGCTGGGGAGGACTCCGGGGGACTGCAGGCTTATAAAGCCCCTGACTGATCTATGGTTTAATGCTGTCTTTTTATTATGCTACAGAAATGGCTTAAAACTAAACCAAAGTGGGTGGCTTCCTTGATCACTCCCTGTCCAAAACTAAAATGTGTTGGAAAACCCACCCCCATACAGAGCAAGAGCTTTGTGTGAGCCTCTGGAACAGAAAATTACTTCTGGCATAAGTTGTGTGCAAGCAAAATACATTTTAGGTTGGTGCCGTTCTCTAGTGCTCCAAAGGTGCCTGTCCATGGGCTGGGTCCCACACTGCTCCTGTCATCCCATTCCTGTTTTCTGGTATTGAAGGGCATTGATCTTTTCAAGAGCAGTGACACTACCCCCAGTCCAGCACAGGCACAACTGAAATTGTATTTTCTTCTTGGACTTTTCCATCCCAGATTTTTTTTTTTTTTTTTTTTTTTTTTTTTTTTTTT
>VZSG01000454.1:375465-457730 GCA_013398315.1 Nothoprocta pentlandii | reverse complement strand
TCATTTCCATACGGCAAAGCCAGTGGAGGCGGCAGGTTGCCCCCCCCCCCATTTGCCTTTATTTCCCTACCCGTGAAATAAAAATATCCACCTTGCCTTCCTTCTAGATGTTCTCTGTGCTAATACCAACTGCTCGGGGACGCTCCTGTGCCATATGTCCTCGCAGTGGCGAGCGGAGCGGAGCTGTCAGCCACTGTTGGGGGCCTGTCTCGTGCTCAGCCTGTAGTAATAACAAATAGTGGATAATATAATAACAATGCAGAAAAGAAAGTAAATAATCTTTATATGGAATAATTGAATATCGCTGTGACATTGAACAATGACTCTTTAAAGGATGAAGTCAAGCTTTTTTCCTTCCTTAATTACAGTCAAGCCAAAATGACTATATTTAGTTGTTTCTAAAGCTCCATTGTGTTTTCCTCTTCCTGACAGAAGCCACCAGTTTGGATGTGCATGTGCTTTCCTCTCCAGATGTCCTCTTCCATTTTGGCTGTGGCTTTATGTCTTCATATCCGTGATACTGGAAGCTTGAATTTCCTCCCTTGTGGAGTGCGAGAATGCCATTATGCAGGTTAATATTTAAAAAAAAAAAAAAAAAAGAGGTCTCAGTACATTTAGAGCATCTCTTTCCTGTTCTTGCCAGTAGTTTGTATGTGGATTAACGCTGTTGCAGCGGCTGGATTTTATTTGCGTCAGCCCATCACCTGGGCTTTTCCAGGTTTAGGTCCCTGTAACACGGTGCTCCAAGATGCCCTTGGGACATTGGAGAGCCGTGTGTACAGCAGGCTCGTGGTCAGGCTTGGGCGCAGCGAGGCTTTCTCTAATGCTCAAGGGCAGGGTGCTTTGGAGGGGAGGCTGGCGAGTGCCGCCTCCTTCCGTGCCGTGGCCGTGCGCAGAGGATGCGCTCGCTTGCCGGCGGCGCGGGCGCTGAGAAGCGCAGCTCTGCCAGGCTGGGGGTGCCCGCCTTACCCACCTGCGGGCGAGCAGTGCTCGGCACTGGCAGCACTAGCTTTTGTGCCGCTTGTTTGTCATGGGTGGTGTCCGAGCTTCGGGCTGAGCATGTCAGACCCCATTGCCTGTTATGCTTTGGAAGATTTTACAGTGTGTGATTTTGCAGATTGATGCACTTCTTGCCCCTTTAAAGGCAGATCTTACATAGAAATGTTTGCTAAGATTGCATTGCTTTCCATCAGCTATTTGCTGATGCACTGAGGCTGGTGTGCACACTGTAGGTTCAAATTCGCACTACTTACGGAAAAGCTGCTGTACTTGCTGGCAAGTGAGCTGCTTGGGAGTCTGTTCTGCTTGTCTATCATCTCACCTCTTCCACTTAGCATCTCCTGACTCCAGCCTCCCTGTCTGCTAAGTGCATGCGGTATTTTCTACTTCAAAGAAGTGTAAAACAGTTTAATGGTGGCAAAAGATTTTGAGATCCTCACTTAAAAGCTTGTATGAGCAAAGCAAAGCAGCTGATTAACCTGCAAGAGGTGCCTTTGTCTGTGTCAAGTGATAGCAAGCTCCATCGGTATGGAAGAGCAGTTAATGCTGCGGGTTATATACATGAGAGCAGCCTTCATGGGAGACGTACTGAAATGATGACAAAAGTAACTTGACACAAGGCTGTCTGCAAAGGGGAAACTCCTCTGCGCGCGTCCTCACTGCTGCGCGCTTCCCAATTTACACTACATCAAATTGGATTAGCGGCTGTTAATTCAATTAATGGCTACATTGAAAGTTTGCCTGCATTCCTAGCGAAAGCAGGAGGGCAGCTCCTAATAGCCTATGGATTTAATGACTGCAACTTTGAAGAGTGTTAAGCTAAAGTGAAGTTCAGAATGGCTTGTTAACTGGGTTTATTAGCTGTTGACCTTCCCTTTCAGTATAATAGCAGCAGCCAGAGTGAAGAAAGCACTGCCGTCCTCATTAGCATTTGTCTAAAGATAGTCTGCTGCCCCGTCCACAGGAAATTAACTCTGTTGGCCGTGAAGAGCCTGAGAAGCATTTCCACGCATGCATTGAATCCTCCTCCTGGCTCTCCTCCCTTTTTTAAGTTAAGAGATTTATTCTGAAAATTTATCCATTTTCTTGAGAATGGAACCTTAGGACAGTTGCATTTAAAGAAAGCGTCCCTGCATGTTTAGATATTGGAAATGTTCTCTGGTGAGAAAGAGTCACATCAAGGGAATTATGGCATTTGAAGGCTTTAGTCTTTTGAAGAGGTTGCACATCTCTGGCTTGCTTGCAGATATGACCACTCAAAGCTCTTCTTAAAGATACTCTGCCCACCTCGGAGCTGTTTCTTAACATTCCTTCATATGTGAAGAAACTCCCGGATCTGCGGTGCAAAGTGCGCTTGCTAAAGCTGCTCTGCAAACTTGACCCGCACTAGCAGCTGTGTTAGGAGAAGCACATTTAGTAAAGGCTGCAGTCCCCAGGACAGGGAACAAAGGCAGGAGTGATGCTTCGCTGGCGTTGGGGGATGTCTTGTCATAATGCCAGTGTAACCAAGACTGAGCTTTGCCCTCGAAGAGCACGTGCTGTGAACCTGGCATTTCTCACCGCGGGCAGTGGAAGGTCTCATGCCATCCGCGTGGCAGCCTTAGTCCACCGTCCTTCCTGCAGGCTGCCTCTGTCTGGAATTGCATGTCCCCCTCTGGGTCATAGAAGCGGCCCTGTTTTTATGAGAGAGCTCAGCTTGTGTAGCTCTCATGGCTGTTAAGCGGTTTCCGAATGCCCTGAACTCTCTGCCTGGAGAGGTGCCGTGGCTGCTGTGCTGAGGAGCCTGCAGTTGGGTTACGAGCTTTGGTGGCAGTTATTTTGTATTAAATAGTGGGAGATTTTTACAGGAGTGAAATCACCAAATGATGCAATTTTTTTTTTCTCCCTCTCTAGTAGAATCATGTGTTTTTCTTCTGTTTATGAACATCACGGTGTGCGATCTGGTGTGTTTGTACCCTTGTTTCTCCTGGCGCGTGTTGCACCTGTCGAGCCTGCTGTGTCGTGAGGGGGAGCCCGAGGAAGCGGCCCAAGAAGCCGAGGAAGGACCCTTCATCCCTTTGAAAGCTTCCCTAGGCCTCTCCCTGTGGGCGCCGAGGGCTCCCTGCGAGGCTGCGGCGCTGGGAGGCCGCGATGAAGGACGGCGTGCGGGCGGCGGGCTGGCGCTCCGCAAAAGCGGGCCGGCAGCACCATCTGCAGGCTGCGCGCGATGACGGTCCCCTCGCTGCCGCTGCCGCCAGCACGGCCCGGCGAAGGGGACAACGGTGCCAAGGCGGGTGGTGAGCTGGGGCTGCGCTCCTGGTGCCAGCTGGGGGATGGCGGGGTCGCCGCTCGGCACCGCCACAAGGAGCCCGCGGCTGCTCTCGGCAGCCCCTCGCCTGGCGGATGGCGGCACTGCTGGCTGTGGGCCGTGGCCAGCCCGGGGAAGGGCCTCCATTGGCCTCGATCCCCACGACCGTCCCTGGCCGACGCGCCCCGTCCCCACGCTGCCAGCCCCGGCGGTAACTGAGCTGCTGGCGGTGCTCTCCCCTGCACCTCCCTGCTGCTGTGGGCCTCCACCTCGGCAGGCGCTGCCGAGGCACCGTGTGGCCTGTGGGCACGCGGGAGGCAGCGGCGAGGGTGAGGGCGAGGTCGGCTGCCTTCCACCGTGCGTGGGGGCTGGCGGCGGCCGTGCCCCCCTTGGCCCCGGGGGAACGGGCAACCCTGGCGCTGCCCCGCGCGGCCCGGGGCCCGAGCATGGCATGGGCCGCACTGCTGCTGCCCGTGCACCGGAGCGGCTTCCCGCCTTCCTGCAGCAGATGGCACTCTTTAGTTCTGTTTGGAGCCCTCTCCTTCTGGAAGTTTCTCTGGGAGAGTGGGTTTAAGTGGCTTCTCCGGCACTCTCCTCCGCGGAGCTTCGTGTGGGCCCGCGGCACGCTCCATGCGGCACTCGTGGCGGTGCCAGCATGTGGAAGCTCTCAGTGAGCCCTGGTCGCGGGGCTTGTGATGCTGTCCTTCCTACAAGGCCCCCAGGACATCCTCTGCGTTCCTGGTTGCGGAATACGAGGAGTTTCTGTGCTCCTGGAGCAGCTTTGTTTTGGAACGTCACTTTGCCCTGCTGCCCGTGTGTGAGCCCCGTTGTGGCGCCTCACTCGTTGTTTGAGGTAATTCAGAGCGACGATGGAGACACAACTGGTACGGCTGCTGGGGTGGGAGCCCTTTCACCCCGTGGAGGGGAGAAGAGCAGAGACTGAAAGAGCTGGAGCGGCGCCTGTGGAGCCAGTCCTGGCGTGGAGCCAGTCCAGATTGGTGCTGCGACCGGCGGGGTCTCCATGAAGGACACGTGTTCGCCTCGTGCCTCCGCCTGTTCCTGCCTCCTGAGGGGCTGCTGACCGCGCCAGGCTGCGCCAAGGCCTCCCCTCAATGGCTGTCATGACCATCGGGGCAGTGGGAGCCCATGAAGCGCTTGGCTCCCGTGGCCACCAAGGACGACGGAGGCTCTGCTAGGCTCAGTAGGGCTCTGCTTTCCTTGTCAGCCGAGCACAGTTTCTATTTCTGTTGGTTTTGCTCCTCTGACCGTGGCAGAGTGCCGAGGGTGCCCGTCCTCCACAAACCGATGCTGGGATTTTATGGGGCCGTTTGTGCGACCTTGGTTTATGTGCTGTAATTCTTCACTGCGTTCCTCAGTAACTCCCGAGGAGGATGTTTATTCTTCTTCCTTGTAAATTCTTCAGCACAGGCTTCAGTTATGACACCTTTGCCTCCCGTCACTCCCCTTCTTGCCTCCGGGTACCGCTTGGCTGCATTAATAAACTCCAGGCTACAGAAACCAAGCTCCTGTTGGTTATTCACCCTTCGCGAGATGTAATTGTCTTTAACGGGGGAAGGAACAGCTTTTTAGTTAACCTTACTGCATTGATTTTTCTTTTCCATGCATGCAAGGAAGCCCTCAAAGTACTTAACCAAAGCCCGATGGGGGGGGTTGCATTAAATGGCCCCTTCCTTTTGGGGGCCCTTGTGTGGAGCGGCTCTGTTCGGGTCAGGTGGCTCTCCCGGTCTGGTAACTGGTGGTAACTCAATGGATGGAAATCGGGGGGCACAGGGCGCGAGGTGAGCACACAGGAACACCACGGGGGCTGCCGAAGGCTGTGCAGATTTTCAGCGCGAGGCTGCACACGCTTTTGTGTGCAAATTTTTTCTTTCTTTTTTTTTTTTACATCTGGTTAAAAAGTCCGACGTTGACAGGACTTCTGATGGGTGTTAGCTGGCGCGTGCTCGCGTGTGTTTAGAAAGCTACAGCTGAAAACATCTGATAGAAATCAACTGTTGGGCTCTTTCATTTTGATCCTAGTACAGCCGTATGCATAGTTTTCTGATACTGAGCGGTGGGGCCACAATAAGGATGACTGAATGTGTGGCTGAAGGGAGGGAGGCGGCGGTGCCCATGGCCTCGGAGCCCACGAGCGACTGCGTGCTCCGCATTCCCGCCGCCTGCAGAGGTGGCCGGGAGGCGCCCGGGGCGAAGTGACAGCGCACTGCCTGCAGGACCCTTGCCACAGCTGAGCTGCCTGGGGACGGGAGGTTTCTGCAGCAGTCGGCAGAATTAACTACCAACTCAACTCTTTGATGGCACATTGTCTCCTTTGGGGTGTTAAAAGGGGGATTGGATTTATTTTTTCCATGCAAAGAAAGGAATTAATTCTGGTTTCTTTGCGTCTATGGAGTGGCTCATTGATGTTATTGCAGTGCTGTTCTTTGATGAATCACCCCTCCTTCACGTATCGCCATACCCTGCAATATAATACTGCAAATAGACCTTTTTAGGCAGGTGGCAAGCGCACTTCTTCCTCTCCCTCTTTTCCCAACTAATTTGTCCAAGCTTAATCGATAGCTAAGGGGGTAGTAAAGAGAGACAGGGAGGAAAGATAGTAAAGGGAGTTAGGGAGGAATAAAAGGACGTGTCCCTTCGATGCTGGTGTCCTGAGGTGCAGGCAGCCCTCGCTCGGCACAAGTGGCAGCCCATGGGGGCTTGCAGGAATCGGCAGTGAGCGTCAGGACACGCTGCTCGCACTCCCTCTTCTCTCCCCCTCCTCTGTAAACATATGAAAGAAACATGAGAGAGCATTAAACCACAGAAGACAAATCATGGTCAGAATAAATATACTGTTTGCTAGCAAACTTAAAAATACGCTTGTGGATTCTAATAGCTGTAGGCAAGAGTTGGATATTTATTGCAACCAAGGCTTACTGCGGTTTATTATGTTTATAAAACAGTTTAATACTACTTTTCTTTTAAAATGAGTTTTTAATTTAGAATAATTTTTAGGGTTTGTTTCCAGCGTACAGATGGCTGAGTGCTGCGGGGGTGCGGGGTGAGAGGGAGAAATGTGCTTGTGGGTGTGTTTGAAAAACGTTCCCAGATGGAGGGCATGGAATGAAATTTAAACCATTGCCCTGTGAACTACAAGTGAGATAAATACAAGTTGTGCGTGGGGCTGAGGAGGAGGCGGCCTCATAGGGCCAGGCCGCGTGGGGCAGAGGTGCTGCCTAGGGTTAGGGTTAACGTGCCCGTCGTAGCCGTCTGGGGGCACGTGTAGGCTACGAGCTGCGGCAACCACACCTGCCCCAGCGCTCGGATCTGTGACATTTGCATGGAAGGGCTGCGGGAAGGGAGGATGCGTGTTGAGGAGGGGGTTGAAGCTCGCAGCGCCCGGAGCGTTTCATTGGGGCGGCCTGGACTGCTCTCACAATGCAAGACTCTACTGGTACCATTGTTCTCCCCGCTGTGTGGTGCAGCTCAGTGTTTTAAGCCCCACAGATTTCCCTGGAAGGATGGGCTTGTGCAGCTCTGCCCTGTGTTTAAGCCATGCTAACTAAACTCTGCACGGATTTTTCTGAGCTGTGCAGCAGTAGAGGTGAAGGGAATGGAGTGACTTTTCATGGCGGCAAAGTTTTGAGCTCTTACAGGCTCTGGGAAGCAATTTGAGGGTAAAAATGATCTCTGGGTCCCAACTCCTGGTGTCAAAATGGTGTATCTGTGTCCTGGCTTGAAAATGAACATCGCACGTCTGTCAAGCTGTAGGAGACAGCGATAGAGGAGCACTGGCTGGTTGCTTCTACTATAGACACGCGACCTCTCTGCCTCAGTGTCCCCCTTTCTGCCAGCTTCCAGCAAGAGCTGTCAGCCCGTGGCCCGACCAGCTCACTTTGCAGAAGGCTCTGCTTTGAGCAGGACTTATGAGAAAGGTCAGTTGTTTTTCCTCACTAATGCTATGCTTAAGGTCACACCTCCATTGCAAAATTTGGCACAGTTCCTCCTGCAGGGTCCTTTCACAGGGACTGCGTTGTGCCCCGATGGGGTTTCTGTGGTAGCTCTGGGATTAGCAGCAGGAGTCACTCCCGTTTGCCCAGTGTCATCACGGACACCATCACCCGCAGAAGTTACCGTCGCTTTTCAGCAGTTGCCTGTGCTGGCAACATGCCTGGGCTACTTTCAGGGCAGAGTAGAGCATCCTTATGGTTGGAAAAGACCTTCAAGGTCATCATGTCCAGCCGTAAACCCTTCCATGCCACGCCTGCTGATGCGTGTCCTTTAGTGCCTCAGCTAGCAGCAGGTCGGGATCAGGGGTGGCTGCAGACACCCCTTGGTGCCCATGTGCAAGGGCTGAGGATGAGTGTGTTGTCTGCCAAGGCGACGGAGAACTTGGAGCTGAGGTAGGAGCTGCCTCCCGGCTGTGTTGGGAAGGATGCGGCCAAGAGCAGTGTTGCCTTGAGGTGGCGGCAGCTGGAGCTTTGCTCCAACAGGACAGTTAGCAAAGGAAGGGCCTCCCGCTCATCTCCATGGGGAGAAATGCAAACTCAGAGCCTAGGAAGCAGCTCTCCGCGTTGTCACAGAGCTGTCACTTGTGCTTGCCAAAGAAGGCACGTTCCCGAGGACATGGACACTCCTGTGACAGAAAGTGTCATCACAGTTGGCATCCTTGTGGGTAATAGCATTAATAAGTCTAATTGCGTTGTATGGCTTCATTTTCTTGTGCCAAATGGCATTTTTCAATAGCTCTATCAATTACTGCCACGTACTAATGCTTGTTTATCTGATGCCTGGCGCAGCTACGTTAGGTAAGCCCCAAATAGGTATTTTTTAATTACATGCAGGTTTGCTCTGCGGAGGAGAGTATGGTTCTTGCCCTCCAGGTGAGCGTAATCCTTGCAGTATTAATGGGTTTAAACCTGCAAAGACCTATAAGCAAAGTTGTAAAGACTTCTTTTGTGTATGTAATGGGAGCTAAAGATAGTAGCAATAATTAGAAGAAGCCGGTCTGAAAACCTAATGAGGGATATTAGGTCATACATAAATTGGAAGTGGAATTTAGGGTAAGCCTTGTTTTGCATGCAGCTGTCTGACAAGGTGCGCCCGCGGGAGCAGGCAGCTCGCTGTGACACGGCTGTCGCGTTGGGGCTCCGGGCAGCTTCTGCACCAGAGCCGGGGCTGTGACGAGCGTTATGAACGATTAACGTTGCAGAATTCTTGGATGGAGCTGCGCTTTGGTGCTGTTGGAACCCACGGATATGTTGGTGGTGTTTTCTGTCATTTGAGAGGTGTTCAGCGTGTTTTAGTTCCCCTTTTAGAGAAGGTTTCAATAGTGCTAAGCAACAGGGGAAGCTCAAACAGTTTTAGCTCTGTCAGCGCTTGGCTCTGGCCAACTGCAGAATTCATCCGTAAAATGGGATGCAGGGATTACCCCCGAAAGGGGAAGCTGCTTTGATGGGTGTTGGCAGCGCTGGTTTTGCCCGTGTGTGAATGGCGAGCGTGGCTCTGAGCGAGTGGGCGCCCGCGCCGGCCCTTGAGGGGCTCGGCAGCCTCATGTCCCGCGCGCGGCCGTGTCCCTCATCCACGGCGGGCAATCGGATGGAGCGGCCACATCGCCCCATGGAGACCAGAATTCCTACGTGTTGTCCAGGGAGGAGCTGCCTCAGCCCTTGCCTGGCTCCTTTCCTACATTTCACCCCTTTGGATGCCCAGCCCCGGCCTTTGCCCTTCCAGCTGTCTCAGCCTTCCTGAATCTCCTCGTATGCTTTTTCCTGCTTTTAGCAGCATCTCTTGATTTGTCTTCATTTTGTCTTAAACTTGGAAAAACGTGGAATGCAGTTTGCAGAGCTGAGTTGACACACATTGTGGTTTGTTGCATTGCTTTAGGAAAAATGGTGAAGTGCACAAATTGATATGGGATTATACAGCACTTAAGAAAGAGTGTGCACTTCCTGGTAGGGGGAAAACTACAGGAGTTTTTGGTCAATTATTTCTCTTTCTAAGTATCTCAATTATTTTTAGAATGTGTGTAGTGTGTAAAATATGAATATCCATGTCATTGCCATGACTTTCAAACCTGTTTCCTGCAGGAAATCCTTGAGAAGCCTGAAGCAATCTCATCTCCTCTCTCCTTCTCTCTCTCCTTTTTTTTTTTTTTTTTTTTTTTTTTTTTTTTTTTTTTTTTTTTTCCCAATCGTATTTAACAGTTAAGTATGGAAAGAAAAGCATGAAGGAGTAAGTCACACTATGGGAAACATCTTTTCCTCCATAGTCTCTATTTTTTTTTCCCTCTGCAGTGGGCAGAGTTGTAAAATTCTGAATATAGCATTAATGTTACTGACTTCTGAAGCCTTTTTTTTTTTTTTTTTTGTTTTTCTCTTTTTTTTTTTGATGTTACTGCTGTACTTTAGGAAAAAAAAAACAAGTTTCTTGTGATCTCAGGAGCAGTGGAAATGAATAGCAGGCCTTTTTGCTGGCTCCTTTTTATCTTAGCTGTAAAGGAGTGTTAGTGACAATAGGGAGAAGCTGACAACTGGTTTCCTTTCTCCTGCTGTTGTCTGTCTCCCAACTTCTTCATTTCTTTTACCTGACCACCTGTCTGTCGTTGGATTCCAAGGGCCCCAGAAGGCAAGGCAGCGCTGCCTTGAACATCTGCAAAGGAGGCATCCTATTGCGAGTGCCGGCACAAAGGAGCAACAGAAACAACAGCGGGGGAAAGAAAGGAACAACTCGCATCCTGTGCCACCCGAGGCTGCTCTGTGCTCTGCTTCCAAGGCTAGCGTGACTTGGAAGGAGATAGGAAGAGAGGGGCAGGTGTTGAGGGGGACTCAAAGAAGCACAACTGTGTAGGTACCTGTCCCCTGCGTGGGGTTGTACCTGGGAGGATCACAGATTCAAGATGCTGGTTCTTCAAGCACAAACCTGTATCATTTGATCAAGGACTGGATGTGCTATTTGAAGTAGTAGCAGACTCATAAATGCCAATTTTTCTGGTCACTTTAGGAAACCCTGCTTAGGCAGTGAAACATCTAGGTACTCATATAAACAAGAATTAAAAGCCTGGAAGTAGTTTCTGAAAAGGTACCATCAAAAAGATTCTTATGAATGTAAAACGTAAAGGATAATTGTTATCCATAGCATGTGATATTCTAGCAAGGTAATAGTTCATTTCTTTCCTATTGCAAATGATTTCTGTTTGTCAGTGGACATGTACAGATGGGGCTGCGTTGATCCCTGCGTGCTGGCGTGAGTTTCCGTAGAGCCCTTTTCCTGTTCTTCCTAAAACTTTTCCTTTTGGATGGCCCCGACCTGTGGTCCCCACAGTGTGGAAAAAATTCATGCCGTGGTTGTCTTCTCTGCTCACCAGAGTCTGTGCAGGTACTTACGGGTGCTGGGCGACATGCTCTAGGTGCTGCTGCTTGAGCAGGACGTTGGACCAGACACTCTCCAGAGGTCTCCTCCAACCTCAGCCATTCTGTGATTCTGTTACTTTCCCGTGTCCCCCAGAGGCCTGTGGGCCCCTGTGAGTCCCCCCTGAGGTCCACCAGGACCTCTGCTCCCAGTTTGCATCTTCCTTCTAGAGGATATCACCATTTCTTTTTCCCCAAAAGAGTCTTTGGAAAGGAAGCATTGCAGATGATCAAAGTGCAACAGCAAGAGAGAGCCAGAACAACTGATGTGGCAGGAGAAGTCAGGAATTCATTTTCTCCATGCCAAAAAAGGGAGATCTCTGTCTGTGTTTCTGGAACACCAACAACCCAAGTGTTATCACACTACCCATTTAAAATAAACCAGAACTTCATGGTGGCTTCAAATCCTCCCTCTCGTTTTCATGATCTTAAAATAATTTAGAAGAAAAATAGCCTGGCTACTTACAGGCTGTCTCCCATCTTCACATGCCGGCAGCTCTCGAAATCACTCGGTTTTGTCTTTTTGCCAATTGGAGGTAAAGATGTGTCAGGAGGGTAACTGGTTGCATGAGTCAAGTAGTTGGAGCTGCTCAGTCTGCAGCAGTGAGGGGCACAGCAAGGCAGGGCTTGTAAGGCAGGGCAGCGGCGTGGAGTAGCTCCAAGTTGCCTTTCACCAGGGCTCCTCTCTCATCCGCTTCTGCCTTTTGCAAGGAGCTGCTGGCGAAGGCCACGCGCTGCGTTGAAGAGCTGCTGCCTTTCACCTTGGCCATGCTTAGCTTGAATAAAGAAGAGCCCTTGATGTACCCGAGTTCACTGCGCATCAGGAGGCCTTGCTGAAGCTAAATGCACGCGGATGTTCGTAACGTGACGTTCTTGACAAGGTGGGGCTCTCTCAGTGGCCGCTGTGGGTAACAGAACCTCTTAGGTAGAAGTGCGTGATTTTTATCACTGGCTTCTGCAGCTAAGCGCAGTTTACTAGGAGAACTCGATTTACTTCAGCATCTTATTCTTCCTCCTTGTTTGCTCTCGGACTTCACTTTGCTCACTCTTCCTGTGGGTTTATTGTACCTGCTCTCTCCCCCAAATTCAACTTTTACCTAGTGGCAGCTGATTCTCTGCAGGTTGTGCAGAAGGGTCACTGGGGGATTCACCAAGAGCTGCTCCCCGTCACCAGGACAGGGCTTCTCCAGGGCTCCCTCTTCATGCTGTGCTTTCACAACAGTGACATCCCAGGCTTTCATTCCGCAGGCTGGCCCAGCTTTGTGCTGGTGTCGGGGGGCTCCTTAACCTGCACAGGCGACGCACGTCCCTCCTTCGTGGGCATCTGCCAGGGCTCTCAGCGGCCTCCCCGCTGCCTGCGGGCCCTTTCGGTTTGGGCTCGGTGTGGGAAAGGCAGCGCTCTGCTTTGACCAGAAAAGGGTTAATGTGACAGCCCCCGACTCCTGCTAGGGTAAAGCAGGAAAAACTCTTTCCATCATGGTAAATAAAAGTGCATTAAAAAGACATTTAGTCATGGGAATAAAAGCTAAAGAAACACATGCTACATTGGGATGGTTTATATTAGTGTCATTAACTCCTGTGTTTTGGAATAACTCCCAGATGAAGGATTATGCTGAAAGTAGGAATTAATGGCCCTAATGGAAGCCAGTCTGCACAGTGCGCGTTTCTACCTTTGATTTTAGAGGCAGGCAGCCCTGCGCAAAGCTGTGGTACCGAGCGCCATTAAACGTCAGTAGGAGCTAGTCTTGCTTCGGGCCAAGGCAGCTTTATCCTGCAGCCTTAAGACAGATGGAGGAAGCTTTAAAAATCCTTAAGTAACCCTGTGTAACCTGCCCTTCAGGGCAGGTTCCCAGCTTCTCGGGAAGTGGTTGCCCAGATGTGGAGCATATTGATGGGGGAAGAGGCATAGGAGGACCGTGATGCTGCCTCGGAAAGGCCTTTCCAAAACGCTCGCTGTGTTTATGCCTGAAAGGGAGCGAGGGAGGAGGCAGCTGTGCCCTTCCCGGGAGCCCTGTGGGATGCAGAAGGTTGATCCCGGCAGCACGGAGCGCTTGGCTCCCTTCACTGCCCGCTCGGCCCCTTTGGGGAGCTTGGAGGCATGCGACTTCTCCAGGCGAGTTTTGAATGCAAAGCCGCTGTGCCCTCCCAAGTGCCAGTCCCACCACGGAATTCGTGGTTGCAGCATCAAGCAGTGCCTCAGGAGGAGATGCTCTTTTATCCCACTTTTTCTTTATTTTCTTTTTATCACTTTACTTGCTTTGGTTATCATCTCCACTGATTAAGACACGATATTAAAAGTGTGTGAGCAATTTAGAAGCGTAACGACCAGCGAAGTCTGTCTGTGCGAGAAGGCCCTCTCTAGTCTGTCTTGCATAGCGTCCTAGCCGGGAGGAGGAATATCCCTGCTTCCTGCTGCAGCTGGGGAGCACGCTGTAAAATGTGCCCTCAGTGCTGGGAAGAGCCTTGGGACGCAGCGGTGCTGCCAGGGTCTCCACACGTGGCGCTGCCCCCATGGAGAGCGTTGCCGCCCGGCGCGGCCGCCTGCCCGTGCGGGCCCTCCGCGGAGCTCGGCGATGCGCTGGGACGCCGGGGGCTCCCCTGGCTGCCGTGGGCTCCGTGTTGCCACCCCGCTAGTCGCCGCCCGCACGGATGTCCTTGAATCCTGGGGTTTAGGTGCTCCTGCCATCTAGCATCTCTCGAGCGGTGAAACGGATATTGTGCGGAAAAGGGGCCATAGTTTATTTTCCAGGTGAAATCCAGTGAGGGCATTTGGAGAGTCTTGATTGCTGAGTATTTCTGTGATTATGGATTTCTGTTGGTTACTTAAAATTTATGATCACGTTGCCTATTGGGGAAAAATGGTCTTGAGGGTTATTTTTACTCAAGTCTTTGTTTAAAACAGGCATTTTTTAAAATGTCTTTCAACAGACATTATTTTGAAAGACTGTGCCGTTTCTTAGTGCGTATCCGGTTTCCAATAAACCCCACTTGGGAGCTCTCCCTCGTCCTTTGTGCAAACCTGCAGACCGGGGCCAGCCCATCCCGAGCAGGATCCCGCTCCCGCGGGGAGCCGCAGCTCCCGTGGGCGCCAGCCCAAGCCTGCCCTTGCAGGTGAGCTTAGCGAAGGGCGCAGCTTCCTCTGCCTCCCCCTCCTCTCTGCTGTCCTTTTCTCATCCCTGGGAGTGCAAGGAAACAATAAAGAATCGTCTCTCAGCATTAAACCTTGCATGCATTTTGTTTTGTTCATCTGCCTGCTCATAATAATTATACCCACATGTGAAACTGCAAAATTATATGTTTTGATTAGCTTCAGTTGATTTAACTAAACTTTGAAATGGAAACTAACTTTGCTGCAAGCAAAAAGCTTCTTAGTTTCCGGACTAATCCCGGAATTACACATTGATTTGCTTCATGGAAATAAGTGTGCTTAAAAGTTCCCCCGGTGAGTGGGCTGGTGCAGTCCGAAGGGACCCAAGAACAGTAAGTGCTTGTAAGCGTTTCCATCTGCCGGGACCTTCTGTCCTGGGAAGGTCAGGGCAGCCCAGGCAGTGCATGATGGCAGCTGAGGTGTCACCTCCTGGGTCCCTTTCGGCCAGATGCAGCTGCTCTCTGTGCGCTGCTTTGCAACGGTGCAAGGCAGCTGAGCAGGAGCGATAGGAGGGCCGCGTGGGCGCCAGGGGCGGCACGCGATGAGCTCCGGGGCCCGGCACACGGTGCTGCATCCCAAGCGTCCTTCCCAGCTCCCTCCTCATGGGCCCGCTTGTGCCCGTGCTTGTTTTTGTGGTGGTTTTTGTGGTGTTGGCAGTGATGGGGTTCGCTGGTTCGCCGTGTTCTAGGGGCCCACCTGGGAGAGGATGCTGCGCGCGTGGCAGCCCTGACCTGCCGCTTTCTTTCCCAGCATGGGTACCCTTCAACTTGGGAGTGCCTGAGGTGGCCTCTGGGAGCACCGTGATGAGCAGATTCCATAAGGAACTGCTGAAGATGATGATTTCTCACCCCCTTGTGCATCTACAAGGTTGTGTTCTCCTGCGCAACACGTTTAGTGCAGAATTTGTGGTGAATTATGTTGCAGCAACTTTTTCAGGGCCTTCAGAAAAGGTCAGCAAGCTCTACAAGCCAGATAATTTTTCGTCGCTATTTTGTTTGTCTCTTTTGCTCTGACACTTTGACATTGAGCCACTGTTTGCTGGGTGCTGGTTAAATGCTAAGTATGCTCGGCTCTAAGTTCAGCTTCGCTCTTTGCCCTACAAGGATGTTTTTTCCATGAATGGTTAAGGAGAAAGATGGTTGGGCTTGAGATGCTGCTGCGCTGCAGGCTCGGGACGCCCTCCTTCTCAAGTGCCTGTTATCATGGGGAAGACAGCACTGATTTTGCTGTTGGTTTTGTATGGTGCCACTCCTGCAAGCCCTTGTCACCCACCTTTTGTGCCGGGCCAGCGAGCTCCCGAAGCCACTCGTGTGACACAAGTGACGGTGGCAGCGCCGGTGCCCCGGGCAGGCTCCCCACCAGGGCCAGCCAGGGCTGCCATCCTCCTGGACGCCGCGATTCACCCCGTCCTTTGCCCAGGAGTTTATCATTGTGGAGGGTGCAGATCCTTGGCTTTGCAGGAGCCTCTTCCGTACCTCGCCGCAGCGCGGGCTGTCCTGGCCTCGCTGCTCTTGGCAGAGCGGTGTTTGGGGTGGATTAGATCACAAATCACACAGTCACCTAGAGCCATCTCATGTCAGCACAGCCCTGCGGGTGGCTAACGCGGAGGCTGACGCCGCGCGGACCGCTCCTCCTGATCGCTTTTCATGGTGAGTAGTGTCTTTAAAGAAGGAAATTAAACCATGGACTGATAGATTAAATTACTAAGTTTGCTTTGCACAGGAGGGAGAGGATCCTAGCTCAGAGGCTAAGGCTAGGCTAACCTCTGTAGGTTAAAACTTTGCTGTATTTGCATGCTTAGATTTGAATATTTAAATCCTTTGGAATGGGATGGTAACAGAAATGGACAAGTCTCATACTGCAAGTGTCTTTCCTGGACATGAATGACAGGCCTTCCATAATGCGTGACCAGCAAGGTAAGGACAACCTGCCAGCACGCTGGTGACAACGACTTGGGTGAATGTTAGTGATCAAGAACAATCCCCGACGGAAGAGAGGATCGAAGTGCCGTCCTCCTTTGTCCCGGCTCTGTCTGATGTCCTCTAAGCACCGTCACTGGCCACGGAGTTTGGAACGTTGGAGCCAGATGACCACGTTGCTTTTCCCCTAACGGGCTGTTTTGAGCAACGCTTCCCGGGTGCAACTAAGGCACATCTGGAACAGGAAAGGGATGATTTACAGGTATGATACATCAAAGCAGCACTTCCCCTGAGGCAGTTTTTCAAGCTTACACATCCATTATTTTCCTTTTCCTGGTGGTTTTCCCAAGGCATCGGCGCACCTTTGCTCTGCACAGAGATGTGATGGAGCCGCACTCCCGCGATGCCCAGGTTGGCGTATCTGCGGCCTCTTCGGGTTTGTTCATTTTTGCTCTTTCCTCCGTCGTGCGCCCTCGGAAGCCCTGCGTGCTCTGAGACGCTGTTTCTTCTCCTTTATTCGGAGCATCTTTCCCTTTGCTTTCCCCGCTCCCCATTTGCCAGAGCTTTTCTCCTCTTGCTGATGAGCAGAAAAATAAGGGTAACTTTTCATGCTCCTATAAACGTTTGAGATGAAAGCAGATGGGAAAGGAACATGGCAAGCAAGTTGTACCCATTGAGGAACAACCATTATACCAATTGCTTTAGTTTAGTTCATCCTCAGTAATAAGATCTGCTAAACTTTCAAGGCTGGCATCGAGGGAACTCTCTTTTTAAGGGAAGATATGTTTTAAAATATTTCCCTCAGCCTTGGATAAATCTAAGGGTAGATGACATGCAAGTCTCTGGGGGCGCAACTTTCTGAAGCAAGTTGCGTGAGCGTCCCTAGTTACTTTTTCATTAAAAAGGAATGCATAGTGCATGCTCAGAGTACATCAATGCCTACATTATCAGTAATAAATTAGGTTGTTAAGTGCTGTATGTGATGCTGTCAGATCATTCTAGCCCTAGTGCTTTCATTTTCTATTTTTAAACAAATCTGGAGCCATATCTTGGGAGAGTCAAAAGCCTTCCTCAGAGGACAGAGGGAAAGAATTGGATGGCAGACCGGCAGAGAATAATAATGAACTTGTAGAGAGGAGAAATAAAGCTTCACATTTTTTAATCTCTCACCCTATTTTTAGGTATTATATCTGCCTCTAAACTCAAGCATGATGAGGAACTTGTTCCCAAACACTAAAGTACAGCATAGAGTTGGACAGAGGAACTTAGATTGTGTGGAGCAAAAGAGGCATTTTCGTAAGGGCAGGAGCAGGCTGGGACGCAGTAAAACGTGGCGGTTCCTTCTGGAACGTGCTGGCAATGCTGCCTTGTAGCTGAGCTGCACCCCAACCGGAGCACCGACGGCTCTGGGCGCTCGGCAGAGCCTCTTGGGTTTGTTCTTGTATTATTAACCTGCCTGCCTGTTGCTTTTCCATTACAGCAACAGCTCGTTCCTATTGTCCTTATAAATGGCATAGAGAGTCTCCAGGTACTTGTGTGTTTGTGCATTAGCCTGCACCTTAATAACAGCTCCTGCCCTGTAGCCTCTCCTCGGCATCCATTGGGGAACGGCCAAGCCCTCACTAAATCACTTAGAAAATCAGCTGTATTTAATGACTAGAAAGATTAGTCTGAAATATATCCTTCCCCCGTGCTGTTCTCCGTTGCCTCTCCAGTTGCTTTAGTTGGCCAAGAGTTGGTTGCATTGGTGAACCAAATCCTGTATTCGAGAATGGGCCTTTTCTTTGTTTGGCCTCCACATCTGGCTTGCGTGTTCGGGCAATTTCACCCTGTGCCACGTGTTCCCTCCCGGCTTCTGCGTATCCAGGGAACCCTGCTTGACAGGATGCAGCCCCACGCTTCCCATCTCCATACCTTGGCCTTCTCCAGGAGCAGATCCCGGCTCCTTCTGGACAGGAGAGAGTTTATTTGGTAGCGCCTAAAGAATTCGGATGCAATCATAAGTTGTGGTGTATTTTTTTGTTGTTGTTGTAAGCCCCTCTTTCTAGATCAAATGCCCTGCGCATAAATAAAAATGTGATGGGGTTGTCTCAGATTGCAGCCACTCGCCTGGGGAAGCATCCTCATGTAAGAGCATTGAGCTCCTTTTGTGTTTAGAAAGGTTTGGTCATCATTACCAATAGCTGACCGGCTGCAGCTGTCTTCGAAGGAGAATTAGGTGGTGAGGTTTGTTTTATTTATTTATTTATTTATTAGTTGCAGAGGTTCTCCATGTGCAAGAATACAGCTCTGGAGTACTGCAGTCTATTTTTATCCTGGCTGAGATTCCCGGGAGTAGCGGGTAAACAGTGCCCCAATTATTTGCAAACAGCACATGGTCCTTGTGCCACCTGTTTAAACAGAATTTTACAGCTGACAATCATCCCCTGCAAGAGACCCCTTTTTTAAGACCTGTTTGATATTCAGAGTTTAAAGTGGGAAATTACACGTCCGTCGGGCTTTGTGTCCAGTTGTGCTTCTGGCTCTGCTTTGCGTCTTAGTTTATTCATCAATAAATTGGTGTGTGTTGCCGGCTTGTCTCGCAGGAATGCAGTGAGAGCGAGTGTTTGCAAAGCTGTTTGGTTAAAGAGATTATTCCCAATAAAAATGGGTTCTAAACATCTGAAAAAAATGGAAAACATTCAGATCCCAGATGGACATCAATGGCTTGTGTCCATAATGGCTATTGACAGCAGGAATCATGATGGGATTTGTCACCAAAGGCAACAAAACATGCTTTTCTCCTCAGCTTTCAATTAGATTTGGGTGCTCAGCTGCAGTCACTGCTTTAAACCCTGCCTAAGCTCTAGGATAAAGTTGCTTCATGGTGGGCAGGGGCTTTTACTGCAGTTTGGGTGGGACAAGTTCCATCAGAAGGAACTGTGCGGGGAAGGAGGGGGGCAGTTGGAGCAGCTATAATTCCCATTAAATCCGCATGGTCCCTTACAACACAGTGCCCTTGGAAAGGAAGAGAGCTTCTCCATCCTCCAAAGCACTGGGCGGCCAGTGTTTCACGCTGCCCAGGCGCCCCGGGCAGCTTCAGTCCCTTCTGTATTTGCTGGGGAGGGAGCCACCTTCTCTTGGCACCATGCAGTTTGAGAGAGACGCCCCCAAGAGTTCTTAGAGCCGTTCACCAAAAGAAGAGGGAAGGGGGGAGATGCCGATGAACGGACGCAGAGCAGGGAGCCGCAGGCTCGCGCCCGCCGCGTTTTGCTCCCCACTGCGTGCTGCTCCCGGGGCTGGTGCTGGCGGTTTACAGCTCTGCAACGAGTCGTCGTCGATTTATTCCAGCCTGCTTCCCCGGCGGCAGGGCCTTCCCCGCCAGCATCAATCCAGACACGTTGTGATTCCTCCCAAGCTCGGCCCCCATCAGATGCTTCGATCTGTGAGAAATTTAGCTAGAGGCGCTTCGACTGAAAAAAAAAAAAAAAGAAATATTGTGGCTGGGGAAGCATTTAAGTTAGAGGAAGCAACCAGGGCTGTTTTATTACTTAGGCCTCTGTCACCTATGATGACCCAGGAGAGTGGGAATATTGATCGCTTGTCACTGGCGGCGTTCAGCGGATCACATTGACAAAGCTTGTCAGGCCTCTAATAGCCGGGTGAGTGGCCTTGGCCGCGGCCCAAGGGGCGGCTCTGCGGCGCTGTCACCCACGGCCCTTCGCCAGGCAGCGTCCAGCGCTTCCCAGGGCCCCTCTCGCTCCCAGCTTTGCTGGCGGGGGCTTAATTTATTTTTATGTTCTTTTATTTTGAATTAATTTATTTACATTCTTATTAATTTATTTTAGTTTATTTACACTCTTATTGCCCTCGTGCAGCACGCTGCTTCTGCCGAGGCAGCACGTCTGTGCTGGAGACTTTCACCTCACGGGGACGGGAGCTGTCGACGAAGCCGCCTGGTCCCTGGGTCCTGTAGGTGCTGCCTTTGCATCGTCTTTTTAAGCAAGCTGGTGGCAGGTGAGAGCCGTGGAGCCCAAAGCTGAGCCTGATACCTGCAGCCGCTAAAAATACAGTTATCAATCGCAGTGGGATGAAGGTTAGTGAACCAGAGCAGATTTGTGTTTATCCACAGATCTCTGTCACTGCCACCAGATCTTGTTACGAAGATAGAAACACAGTGCAGTGGATTTATCTTGCCTTGACTTCATCTTCCTTGCCATCTCAGTGTAGGACTAGAACTTGATTATTAAAAAGATATATATTATACATATATATATGTAGGAGGAGGAGGAAGGGACTCCTGAACATGCTGCTGTACTGCACCAGCAGAGACACTGGGCACTGTGTGCACACGCAGGCATGTCTGTGACCAACCTTGACATTTCTGACCTTTTTGTAGCTAAAAATGAGAAAATTGGTGATGTTGGGACCTCGGAAGACCCAAGAAAGCCGGTTGGATGTGTTGACTTGAGCTCCATGCGACGTCACGCTCTGCAACACTCACATCTTTCGTGGTGGAGAACCAGCTACCTTACATTAGCTGCACAAAGCAAACTCCAGC
Source organism: Nothoprocta pentlandii (assembly GCA_013398315.1). Classification (NCBI taxonomy): domain Eukaryota; kingdom Metazoa; phylum Chordata; class Aves; order Tinamiformes; family Tinamidae; genus Nothoprocta; species Nothoprocta pentlandii. The sequence continues at coordinate 437,428 of VZSG01000454.1, read as the reverse complement.
TCTGTTTCCCAGATCTTCCAGAAAGCAAAGGGCAAAGTGCTGTGGTGCTTGCAAGCAGCTGATTTCTAGTTTTGATCTGTGTGCGAGTTCTTCATGTTAGGGGGCATTTTCCACAGCCTTTCCGGGGCAGAGGGGAGGCTGGTTGGCTGCTCTTGCTGAAAAGTCCCTCTTTGGGTTCCCAGGGGGTTCTCAGAGCTGAGCTGGATGGTGGGCTCTGGGCAAGGTGTCTGGTCACCTGAGTATAAGGCTAATTGTTCTTTGCTCATTAGAGCTTCCTCTGTAACTTTTTTTTTTTTTTTAGAGAACATGTTGATGTCTTGTTTGAAGTAGCATTTAAAATAAATAGCTCTCGGCACTCTTTTCATGCTCCCAACTGGTACTTAGAAACCAAGCTGAACCCCTCCAAAGAGAAGTGGAGGATTTGGGGAGTTTGCTTGCCTCCTCTGAAGGAGTTTCTGATCAAATGTAGCATTACTTTAGTGCTCAGACCAAATGTGTTAAAAGTGGGGTAAATAATCCGCATCTCTGAGGGTGTTTGCTCAAAGCGTTAGCGAGACTCGCAAAGGATTTGGTAGGTTGAGCTTTTAGGAGGCCTACCAGGACTTGCTCAAGACCTCTCAACGGAAGTGAGCTCTCCCTCAAAATCTTTCCAGATTTCTAAAACGCTGACAATTTGGTTTCAAAGATGCCTTATTTAGCTTTGTAGAAGTTGACAACTGTGCTTTTTGGGGTCAACAGCAAAGATGAAACCTGGCAGGACAAATAAACTCTGAGGGAATTAGGCCAGCTTCTGCCCAAGCCTCTGTTAACATTAAACATGTGGAATCGCTTCCCCGCTTGGAAGGCGGCAGGATGAAGGTGGCGGGCAGGCCTCAAGGAGAGCCTGCTGCCGGTCCTCCCCTTCCTGCCATCACCAGCATGTCACAGGGTTTAGACTAAGAGCTCCTTTCCTGCATCTAGTGATTGGGCCTTGAATACCTTTTCTCTTGTATCCTCAAAAAGAGCCTTTCAACCTTGGTGAAATATATAATGTGTATGACATGCATTCCTCCGAGCGCACGAGCCGAGGCTAGCTTGTGGAAAGGAAAAAATTAATTACCTGTGTGACTTTGTCCCAAATTGAAACCTAGCTCTGGAAAACAGATGCCCGGCATATTAATTCACCATATCACATTGAGCCTTGAGTTTGAATTATCTGTGAAAGGTTTTATAATTCATATAACCTGAAATAATTTACACCTAATTAGATTTTGTCAACTGAATAATTCTGTCTCATGCTGCTTCTGCAGAATAATTTAAGCAACTTCATTTTATCCTCAAAATAGTTGTAAATGTCACAGTAATTTTGTTGACATGAGCAACGTATAGGAGAACCACTTGGCAGAACTGTTTGTCAACCGAATGTGTTACGGGCTCTTTGGGCTGCATATGGCAGCAGGGGTGGATGTTTCTCTCCTGGTCTTCTCCTTGGGCCGCTTTCCTGCTGGTGCTTTTCATTTCGATGGTGTGTAGCCCATGGTCTGTTGGTCTGTCTAGCAGTTTACGTGCCATGGATGAGCCAGGCCTCGCCCTTCTGGTTGCTGTTGACTAGTGAAGAGTTGATGTGGCTACCGTGTCGCTTTGCGGCTTGCACCATGTCACCTTGCTGCCTTTTTGCTGGTCTCTTTGGCAGCCTGGCTGTCTGGAGAAGCCTTTGATGTGAACCTACATGTGGACTCTTTGTTGGTAGGTCAATGGCAAGATATGTCCCCAGTCGTGCCTTGTGTTCTGCCTTGTGTTGAAGGAGGAATGAAAAAGCAACTGGGGAACCAAAGGAGGGATGGGTGCCAACTGGCTGCGACGGCCGCATTCTCCAGCACCACTGTTTTGTTCCAGGTGTTAGGCAGGTAGTGCTGAAAAGCGGCGTTGTGCAGTGCTCGTTAGCGCAGAGGCCTTAATGCTGGTGGGAAGTTAATGAGGCCACAGGTCCATAACGCAGCCCAGTGTCCGCAGGGCTCCATGTGCCACGAGGAGCTCCCTGAAGCTGCCTTCCATGCACACGTGTCTTTGGGAAAAGCCTGCATCCTTCCCAGGCTGGGCTTACGCAGCGTGGGCTGAGCGCCCGCTCCGGCCGAGGGGGCGTCCTCACTGCGAGCAGGTAACCGAGCGCTCTGGCACGAGATACGAATTTGCTACTTTCTCCATTAATAAGTAAAATAAAATGTAAAAATTGCATTCACCCCAAGCAGACAAGGTTGTTGCACAGAAGATAGGAACCATCTATTCTATTATATAGTTACTTCTTTTATTAAAATACTCGCAGCTCGTTGTTTGGCAGCGAAGGCCGTAGGCTAAGTTTTAGACCAGATTGTTACGCATTGAATAAATATAGTCCATTTACCATATTCAAATGAGGATGGATTATGAACATGAAAGTAACAGGCTTTAAGACGTAAGAAAATGTATTAATAGGCTTTGTAAAGGAATTAAATATCTCAAAAATTAAGAGGGGCTGGCGATAAAACGTATCTTTTATGATTTTGTAAAGTGCCATTCAAACTTCTTTAATATCTGTGACATTTGAAATGTGAATCCTTCTTTTTTTGTGTGTTTTCTTTTTCAAATGAGTAGCTGATGTGTATTTACCGCTCTTTATATGGGGCTCGGGGCCGAAGCCATGCAGTGCTCTGCCTTGGTGTGGCTGCCCGTGTTGGGCTGCTCACGTAGCCTCCCGGGGTTAGGCCGGGGTGACGACGTTTACGGTGTGTGGAGTAATGGACCTCGGTGCCAGGCCGGACGCATTCGGCTGTTTTTGAAGAGTGGTTGTGTTGTGGCGAGGAGCATGCAGGAAAACCACAGCCCCGTGGGTTGGGTTGCGGTCATTGTCACGCAGCGCTGTAGGCCTGAGGGCCACATCTGGATCTGGCTTTACTGTGTGACGAAACACCTTCGTCGTCTTCTGAGCCCAACGCCTGGGCTGAGTGTTTTGAGTGCAAATGACTGCTAGTTCTGACTGCGGCCCTTCAGGAACCTCTCCGAGGGCCTGTGCCCATGGCCCAGCTTGTTTGGGTGCCGATGCAGTGGCTCCCTCCCCTGTCGTGAGCTGCCATTGGGACGTCACCTCAGTCTCTGCTTCCCTCCCACCTTCCTCTTCTGTTGTGGGATGAGTAATAGGGAATAAGAGCTGTTCCTTGTCTCTTCACCATCCTGGACCACTGGATGTGGCTAAAGGGTGGAGGGTGTGAGGAGGAGGTGTCACACAGAGCAGCGTGGCTGGCTGGCAGCGTGCCAGGGGGATTGGCAGGCCTCCCTCCTACCCTCTGTGCTCATCTGCAGCTCTTGGCCAGCGTCTTGGCCATCTTGCAGCGCCTGGCCAGGTGTATGTGAAGTATGTCCTCCAGCTTACGAAGCTGAACGTGCCAAGCTGTGTCTGCCATCGCAGCATTTCGTTGTCAGTAGCCACAAGAGAAGTATCAAAGGTTCATGTTGAGTTACGCTATGCTAGACTATTGATTTTCCACTCTACTGTGTCAAGTTTCTTCTCTTTGGATAGAGTGTGTGTGTAGATTGTCATGTCAACCGTAACTTTATGCAGCTGTATTTCCAAGTGGCTCCTTGTCATAGTGCATATTATCATTTTGAACTATTGATGCCGTTCGAGGCAATGTGGGACGGGCTAGTAGCTATTGCCTTCAGATGACATAGGATGCAGTATCTGCTACACTGCTTTCTGAAAGCACTGTTATAAACCTGCTCTGTTCTCGTCATTCTTGGAATTGGCTGCCATGTTCTTAGTTAACTACATGAGAGACATGTTCAGTATTTCTTATATTTATCTCACATTAAATCCTCCTATCAGCTTGGATATCAGTGAGACACCATTTCAGTAGCTTGCTGTGCCCTGACCTGCTGAACGTGTCTAGGGTGCTCAAGACCAGAGTCACAGCAGATGCAGGGATCAAGCAACTGTAAAATCCATCTCAAAGTGGTTGTTTTCAAATGGGTTGTGTGAAGGTCTCTCTTGACTGTCTTAGAGCTGGGTGGGTTTTTCTGCTTTTGGTTTTCAAGGGAAACTTAGATTACTGCAAAGTTGAATGTAGGTTACACATCTCTAGATTGCTATGAGGTAGAGAGCACACAACATTTCCTTCAAACCTTGATTTAAGCAGCAGTGGAGGTTTTATGTGCCTTTACTCAGAGCAAGCAAGGGAAGTGTATGTTTTCCAAGGAATATAAAAATCAAAATGTTCAAGCAGATGTTAAAGCTAGGCTCTATGCAAGCAAAACCTCCGTCTGCTTTGCTGTAATCGTTCTAGGTTCCTCATAATTAACTTGCAGCACTTAAGTTGTGCTGCCTTGAAACAGATGCTGCAAATTGGAGCAACTGGGGCATCAGTTGGGAGCAGACGGGGAATTGCAGTAGTCGCAGGTACAGACTCCTGACGGACTGTTCTCCCACGAAGAAGAACAAAATCTCATGCCTGCCGAGAGGAGTTAATTTAGACAAGAAAAGGTTCTCTTTTTTGCTAGGAAAAGCAACTCTGCTCATTCAGTCTGGTGTTTTGCATTCATAGACTATAGAGAAATTTTGGGGGGCCTTTTGTTCAAGGACAAAATAAAGCCTCCCTGTTAGAAAGGCTCCATTTTTGCTTTCAAGTCTGTCACGTAGCAGACTTACTGGGACCAGAACCAAGCTGTTCTAAAGCCTGATTTCTCCTCTCCCTTTGAAAAAGTACATTTTATTTTCCTTTTGATTCTTTTCTTCCCAGAGTCATGGAGGTTGGCAAGCAACTCTGGAGATGGCCTGGTCCAACCCTCCTGTGCAAAGCAGCTAGAGCAGGTTGCCCAAGACCATGCTCAGTTGGGTGTTGGGTCTGTGTGTACATGTGAGGCCTTTTCTCTCATCTCAAACCACAACTCCCTTGGAGGTGCTTGGGACGTGACTTCCAGTATCTTGTGCAATTCTCCTTTTGGAGGCTATTCCTACTGCCAGCAATCCTGAGCAGAACTTGGAGATCTGGCGCTGGAGAGCTTCACGCTGCATTTCTGTGGTGGTGCAGTACAGATAGACCATGCTCAGAACCATCAGGTCCTGCATAGTTCACCAAAGAGCTGACTGTTTAGCATGGGGACATTGACATTTTGGTGGTGGTGTCCCTGCATGCTCAGCCAGTGCGACTACATTAACACTGCCATGAAGGGAAGAAGACTATGCAAACAGTGATACCTTGTCCTTCTTAGGAGAAGTTGGTCTTGACAGATGAGGAGGAGTTTATCCTGCAACTCAAGTTTCTCATATTAAGCACATTTTAGCCATAAACCTAATTATCTTAAGGTTTTTCAAATGGCTCCCTACTAGTTCTCATCCGGGTACCAGAGGAGCCTGTGTTCTGCTTTGGAGCGGATAAATCCTCCTCCTGGAAGCATTTGTTTATCATATTACAGCTTCACATGAGCTAAGCTCAAGCCTGACCTGATGTTAAGTGTCTGTGGTAGATTTCATTACATCCATATACTGGAAGTCCTGCCAATATACTGGCAGCAAAATCCTAGTGGAAAATAAATGGCAATAAAAGAGAGAAATGATAGCCTCTGTGAGTGGTGAGGAGCAGAGCTTTATTGAGACCGGACAACCCTCGAGATGTCGCTTGGCACAGAGACACGAGCTTAAGAGAGTGCGAGTGAAAGCTGATATTGGAATAACGACTCTGGCGCAGACAGGGGAATAATTTAATTAATTGCACCGAAATTTCTTTGATGAATAGTTATGTGGTGATAAGCATGAGGTCGAACAGTAGAATGAGTTTCAGCTTTTTAATGGGCCAGCACAGCTGCAGTTTTGGAAATGTTCCCGTTCTATTTTTTTCCCCCCTCTCCGTTTCCTAGCGCCTCTTTCTCCCTTTGCCTGCTGCGTGCACGTGTCCACGTGCGCGTGCCCACCAGCCGCCCTGTCCCTGCGGCCCGCACGAGGACGGGAGCTGGCGGACGCTCCTTGGCCAAGGTAGCCGCTTTGAAATGAATGCCAGATCGAAAGGAAATTGTAGGATGCATTCTTTATGAATCCTGCATTTTTTTCCAGTGATGCTTTTAGCAGGGCCTCTGCTGCAACAATTGTCTGAGAGTTTTTAATAAAACTTCCCTGCTCTCCAGAGGAAGAGGCCTGTCTTTGTTGTTGGGAGGCCGGAGGGGAGCGAGCAATGCGGCGCAGCTGGAAGCGGAGCATTAATCCGGTGATTCCTGACCCATACTTTCAGACAGATCAATTACTTACGGCTGTAATCAATCTCTGGCCATTTCCTCAGCGTGCCGGGCTCTGTTTCCAGTCGCTTGACAAAACCTCCTGACTTCAGCCGTTCGACTGGGGGCCGCTCTCAGCGGTGGCTGATCACAGCCCTCGCTGAGGAGGTAGGGTCGGAGGTGCGGGTGGCGCTGGCTGGCAGCCACGCTGGGCAGGGGTCGGGTGGCTTTGCACAAACAGGGCAGGCAGCAGCGTGGGCAGAAGTCCCTGCGGCACCGAGATGGCTCGGGTGGCCAGAACAAGCTGCGGGCAGAGGGGTTGGTGGCTCTCCAGGGTTGTGTCCCTTAGGATTTGCTCACCTGGGAGGAGACCCCTCTCGTGTTGTCCCAGGCATGAGGCTGGTGAACAGCCAAAGCAGATGTGAAGGGAAAGAAAACATGGAATCAGCTGATAAAAACTGTCAATGTCAAAACAGGTTTTAAAAATGCAGCAAAGCCTCACAGACACCCTTGGTTTTGAAGTATGTTCTCTTCCAAACCAAATGACCCAACTGTCGTTTGCCTGAGTTTCACCTCAGCTTCCAATTGAAGTTTGTGTTGCACCTTGCAAATGCTCATTTATGGCGCCTGGGAGGCCTCGACCTGGGTGCCCATCCCTTACAGGCATCGTGTGGGGCTCTGTCCTGGTGAATTACAGCTCTGTCTCTCATTACACAGTGAGTAAATTACACAGCGACTTCGGTTGGACTGGAGCAGCTTGGAGTGTGGCCTCCCCTTTCCACTGCGGAGACTAGGACTTTCCTCCTAGTCTCCAGCTTCTTCCCAAGCTTCTTGAATGTTTAATATACAGCGAGATACACTGTTATCTTTAGCAGCAGACATCTGCCCTGCTCTCCCCTTTCCAGTGTAATTTATGTGACTCTACATTTTAATATCTGATTTCTTAAGGAGGGTCACTGCTAAAATTGCCTGGGAGCCTTGTGGCTTTAGCCTTTGCCAGCAACTAAAAGTAACGGGGGGAGAGGGGGAAGATGTACAGTTAGCTCAGTTGTTCGGGTTCCTTCTTTTTTTCCACTCCTGGAGCTTTGCCCATCTTATTATGAGTTCTTTAGAGAAAAGAGATGCAGCAGTAGCTCGGAGAGATCGTGGCCACTTTCCAGCAGTGCAAGGGCTCTGGGGCCGGTACATAAGCGCTCTCCCCTGGTTGCAGTTAGGGAGCCAGCTGACAGGAGAAGGGTTTTTGGAGGGGGTGCGATGGTTTGTGTGTTCTGTTTGGTGTTGCAAATGAAGAGCCCACGGGGAGATGGCCACAGAGCACGTCCTGTCCTTTAGGAAGGGGAAGATTAACCTGAAATGAGAGCCAAGAGTGAGGAGTTCTGCAAGACGCAGGTGCCGCTCCAAGTGGCGAGCTCGCTTGCTCCGATGGAGAGCCCTCGTGCCAGGCAACAAAGGTGGGCAACCGTTTCTCTTTGTTTTGCAAGGATTTGGTTAGAAAAGCGATGTGCAAGTGCACATCAAAGCAAGAGCCACCGCCAGGGCTCAGGGTGGGGAACCCAGGGACAAGCTTCCAGCAATTTGGGCACTTTTTGCACTCGTGGAGTCCTGTCTCTTGGAGACTTTCTTGTCAAAACAAGTCTGAAAGCCATATTCCGTTGTCTTTACTTCCAGGGATTTCTGGAAAAAAAAATGCTTCCTGGACCTTTATCCTTGTATTTTCTCACTCCTGCTTCCATTTATATCCATTAGGGGATTTTTTTAAAGAGAGGACAGCACATCATCTTTGAAAGAGTTGTAGAAAGGTGATGCGATGGGAGAGAGGGGGAAGCCTCTCCTTTAAGCTCTGAGCTTTTGACCACTCTTAATAAAATTTACTGCAGACAATATCCATAGCTCTTTATCAGCAGGTGTGTTTCTGTATTGCTACCTTTCCCTACAAATTTAAGCATCCTGGCAATTTGGGGATTTCTCTGTAAGCCTGTGGCAATCCATTGACATTTCGTGTTGGGCAGAAAGACACGCAGGTTCCCATGTTGGCACCATCAGGATGGAGGCCGGTGGCAGGTCGCGGGTCCCTGCTCTGCGGAGGGGCTGCTTTCCCCTTTAGATGACTCTTAATATTTTCTGTTGCTGGCTAAAACTGTTTTCCTCTTTGCCACCGCCTGCTGCAAGCTGCAGAAGAAGGGTGGGATGTTTGATTTTCTGCTGTGGAGTGTTGCTTTGTTTATACATAAGGAGTTAGGTCGCAGGTTCTTCATTAGGTTAGATGGCATTAGTTAGGCTTTTGGTCACCCAGAGGGACTGCAGAGATTTGCAAACCTGGGACCTCTGGGAAGCTCCAAAGTTGTTCCTGTTCCACCTCCAGAACTTCTGAAGCTCTAGGAGTTGAACCCAGTTGCCTACGTGTATGTGTATGAGGAAACCAAATGGAAAAACCTTCTAAAGCGATTACAGCTGTGGCCTCTTTTCCTGTGTTTCCGTTCCACTGTGCTTAGATGTATTGCAAAAATCAATTGAAAAAGTTGCTATTTAGTGTATAACGATGCCTGGACAGCAGGTTCATCCACCTTAATGGCCTGTTCTTAGCGACCGTAACACCAAGGAATGAGGGTAGTCAAGCACCGACATAATTCCACAATGGATCTTAATCCAGGCTGGAATTGCCAAACAAGAATCTATGGCACTTTCCAGCTGAAAAGAATCAATAAATCAGTCTGGAAGCCCTCTCAGCGCTTGAGCCAATGGGCATGTTCCAGGATGTAGCTCCTGTGCCTGCCTCTCTCTTAGCAGAGTCCTTGGTTTTCCCACTTGCATGTCTCACATGCTGCTTAGCAGGAGATCTCTGCTCGCCGAAGACCAAACCACTCTCCTCTTGCAACGTTTTTTCCATTTGAACATGAATGAAGTTTGTGTTTCCACAGACTCTTGCTCGTTCATCTCCCAGGAGCCTAACTGGGAACTCTTCAGTTAATTCCTGTTTGCTCCTCCCGTTTTCTTCAAGCAGTTTTTGAGCTTCGCACCACCCTGTGCTCCCAGGTGCATAGAATCGGTACCGTCCGCAGCACATTATCCCGGTTCCCAGACGCAGAATATTAACTGCAGAGTGTCCGGGCCCGATGCATCTGCGAGCTGAACATCCTTGAGGAGCTTTACCGGGAGCAGCACTGTGATTCCCGTGCCCTTGCGGTAGGGACACGTGCTCCCGGTGTCCCGGGATAGAGCACGCGCCTGGGCAGGAGGCGCCGGCAAAGGCGAGCAGGGCTTCCAGGCGCTTCGCAGTGGTCCTTAACGAAGCCGCCGTGCCGTGGAGCAGCTCTGCGTGGGGCGAGGAGTCTGCACACTGCCTCGCAAGGAGCATTTTGCCCTTAAATCCCTCAGTATTTATTAGCTGGGCGTGAGCTGAAGGGTTGGCTCCAACAAAATGGCTGGCCCTGTAATGATTAGCAGGGGCCCTGTATAATTTAAGATATTCTTTACAGTTTATAAATATGGGCCTATAAAAAGCACAGATATAAGGAAGCTGTGACTTTAAGTCATTAGAAGCCCAGTGGTTTGATAAAATAACAGGAAACAGACAATTTATTATGAGCAATCTCAGTAGCTCTGGATTATCTATAAAACTTTTATGGTCCTCCCCAAGTGGCAAGAGGCCATAAAACTTGCCTGAATGAGGGACTTGTTAATTTACTTGTTAAAGCAAATTAAAAATTTATAAGCGCTTTTAGGTAAATGAGCTCTTCTCTCATTGCTGCCCTTGCGGGCTCAGGAGTCCTGGGAGGAAAGAAGTGGTTGCACTCAAACACCGCGGCAGAACAATAAAAGCCATTAAATTGTTTCGGTTTATTACTGCGGAGCCGAGCAGCTGTTGCCATGGTTTGCTGGAGGATACCAGGGCATTTTGGTGGCCTTAGGAAGCCTGCAGTAATGCTCACTTTCCCCCAAAACGAGCTCTTCCATCCGTTTTGCACAGGGCTCTTTTGCAGTCAGTCTTTACCCTGGCCCAGGCACCAGCATCACCTCCATTGCCTCTTCCAGCTTGGTATAAATGGGTTGTGAATACCAAAAAGCTGCCCCTCATGCTCGGGTCCAGCTTGCCTAGCCAGGACACTGGAGGCCAAGTTTCATTTATCCCTGCAGTAAGCGCCGTAGTGAGGACGGAGGCCACGGCAGCAAACAGAGCTGCACCTTGGAGACAACGCTGCGAGCTGCAAAGCGGATTCGAGGAGTGTTGCTCACGTTGACTTGAACAGCAGCTTCTTACACCAATGACTTCAAGACAGGAGTTTCTGTCCTTGCAAAAAAAAAAAAAAGAAACGAAAACCTTGTTAGCAAATCCAGTTTCTTTGGAGGAGTCCTGCACTTAGCAGAAGACCTGCTTCGGGGACAGTTTGAACGCGGAAAATCCAAGCAAACTGCAGCGAGCTGGGCCAGGCCTCACCAGCACCTTTCTTCCATGAGCACCTTGTCTCTACTTTTAGCCATTTCCCTTTAGTTCAGCAAGTGCCTTTTATGTCTCTAACACTATTTGCACAATGAGTTAACAGCAGTTCTGCGAGGGGCAGGCATGCAAAGGATTTGTGCTGGGAGCACTTTGGATATGTTCAGCTATCTTAAGATTGGCACCCGGACATAAACCTGCCTGCGTCAGTTAATTGTCTAAATGCAGACCACAAATTTTAATGCATATTTTGCACTTAGATATTTTATTTAATATATGTTTCATCCCAGTGTGATTTGTATGGTTATGTAGTTTCTAACAGGTGTAGCTGAGACTCCATTGGAAGAGAAACTGGTGAGAGAAATATGTGGAATACATAGAAAAAGTCTATAAAGTCCTGCCTTCAAGATAGACTTGAAAGAATTGGGGCAATTTAGTGTTCAAAAGAGAAAATGGAGTGGAGTTGCTGATAACCATCTCCAAACACAGAAAGATTGCTGCAAATAGGAAGGGAAAAATCTGTTCTACCCGTCCATGACGGCGAGGACGAGGAGTAATGGGATTACGCTGCAGGTAGGAGCTGCAGCTCAGACATTAAGGAGAGCTCTTCAGAGGTAAGCAGCGCAATCCTGCAGTCATTTGTCTGCAGCAGTGGTGGAGGACGATGGGTCCCTTCAGCAGTGGGTTAGATGGTCTGTTTTTAACCCATGATGCAGGCATGGCTGGTCCCCCCTGGGCAAGGCGACCTCTTGGATCTGCATCTTTCCCTGGTTTCCCGGCGTTTTGCGATGCCGAGAAGGCTCCACTGTCCTGGACCGGAGCAGTTCAGGTGAGCGTGCGGCTGCTTTGGGCAGATGCAGCTCCCAAGTCTTTATTCCCCTGTGGACTCCCTGTGGAGAGACAGATGTTTAGCAGGATGCATTTGCTTCCTGCGGCCCGAGCAAGCCAACGCGCGCGCTCTCGAGGAGCTCGAGCATAGCAACAGCAATATTCTGGCACCCCGTCACTCAATAGTTCTATTAGAAATATCTCATGGAAAAACTGGTTCATGAAAGTGTTATTTTTGTAGTGTGCCAAGAGTAGATCCAGGCACTTGGAGCATAAAAAGTATGAAAGTCACATTTTAATATTGTGCTGTCCTCTCCAAGCACAGTGTTGGTTTGAAACTGTCTGACTTATAAAAATAAGGCAGCGTCTCCGAGGTATATTAATGGTGGTTGTATGGCTAATGGTTACATGGCAAACTCCCAGGACATTCATTTTAGTGCACACGTTTCTCTGAGCCAGATATGGCCGTCTGGAAAGGGCTCTTGAAATCCCATATAGCATCCCCAGGGACACCGCTTCAGCCATATTTCATGGAACCAAAAATGAATCTGAAACGAGCCAAAGCTCCCCGTGTTTCAGTGGGGTTTTATTCCTGGCTCAGAGAGACACATCTGAAACTCCCAGCCCGGGTCCTTGAAATTCATAGCGATGACAGCGCTTGAAGTCAAACGATTAATCTTTCATGGGCTTACATACCTAACTACTGTTCTAGCTCCAGGTTCTGCGGAACTGAATTCCAGACACAGTTATGGCTGCTCTGAGCCTTTCCGGATCTGCCCCTTAACCCATAATAAACTTAATTCTGCAAAGCAAAAAAAAAAAAAAAAGAAGAAAAGTGCCGAGATGAAGGGGCTGCGAAGTTTGGTTTTGCCCTTGAGACAGATGGAGCCATGCAGAGCTGGACTACACGAGGGTTCATGTGCTTTACTGTAGATGATCTGGTAGCTAACATGGGAATACAGTGATGGAAGTATGTTGGCGTATTTCTGGCAAAACTTAGAGAAAGGTGTCTTGGAACAACCAACATGCCACTGGTAGAGTGTCAGCTGGTAGGCAAGAGACCCAGGTCCATGATCCTATTTCTCCTACTCTGAAGCAATGAGCACATGTGGGTTTCTCTTACTCCACCTAGCTATGTTAGACACATTTCTTGGTCTGCCTCGTGGGGATACTTCTGCTTCACCCGCTGCCATCCTTTGTGTGCTTACACTTAATGTCTGGATGCTGACATAGAGTATGGCGTATTCATAATTCTCAAGAAGAATCAGAAGAAGAACTTGAACCTGATTCGAGATGAAGTCAATGATTTTGAAAGATATGAGTTCTGTTCCTTCCCAAACAAAACCAAAAACACACCTCCAAAACCCCAGTTTTGTTCTAGCAGCAGATGCACTACTTTGTTTGTCACAGAGGAACGTACATGCCTGTCATCCAGGAACCGCCATGTATTACGTCTCACAAACGAGCATTACTCTGCAACCTTCTGCTGCAGTATCTCAGTTACTGAAATGACAGTGTTGGTTCAGTCTTGGTAAAGCCTTCATCTAGAGCTGGTAAATGTGTTCAGGTAGGTTTAACTATAAGTGAAAAAAATGAATATACTCTTGCATAGTGTGTGTGGCCACAGTTCAGAGTGTGGCAGTATGAATAGCCCCTGGAAAACCCTCCAGGAAGCTCTGCAGTGAAGGTGACGCTCCTCGAGATGTGTATTCCTCCGAGGCAGCCGAAGCTTCCGAAACCCGGACGATGCTGCTGGGCACCCTTGGCAGCGTTGTCCGTATATGTGTTGGCCTGGAAGGCTTATTTTTTGTAAAACTTTGTTATTCGTATTGATTTGGTCACGTTTGGGAGGAAAATGATTCTTGACACCAGAATGCATCAAGGTAATTAAAAATACTTGTTAGAAGGTGGTACTGTGAGACAAATCCCCTTAGTCAGGGTGCTACGAGCCTTCCACATATTATTTTCTGAAGAGGCATTAAAGATTATTTTTGATTTCTTTTAATCAGGCTATAAAACTACCAGTCCAGTAGCTGTAAAAGACGATATGAGAATAGCAGAGCCTTGTTCGACAGGAGATACTATTTCCATGTACTTGCATGCAAAGCAGTGGCTAGTAGCTTTGAAGTGGTTTCTATTTTTTTTCCCCAGCATTGGGAATTCTGCAATTCTCATCCTTCTCCTCTCTTCTAGTTCTGCCCCAGCATATGAGATTTCCCCAAATCCTAGGAGGAAGGAGATTTATTTGCTTCTTTTTTTTTTAAAAAAAATGGGAGTACTGTTAAATGAATGCAAGAGACAAGCTCCTCCAGGTGACTCCTTCCCGAAACCTCTGGTTAGTCAAATTTAATTTTGTAAAAATTTATTAGTTTTGACTTGCAATTTAATTGTTTAACTAAGTGCCCTGATAAAAACAAGACAAGAACTTGGGCAGACTGCACTTCCTATTAAAGTCTTTGCAAGCTACTTGCTAGCTTAACCCTATTGAAAACCAGGGTGCTTATTGAGCTGCCTACATATTTATTTATGTGTAGTGAAAGGCAAGCAGCTTATTCCAAGCCCTCAAAGAGGGTATTTGAGTCTATTCGCCAAGGTCTTTGTGTACACGGCTTGCTCTGCACGAGGCGATGACAACAAATACTGAAGAAGAGCCTTCTGCAGTGCCTCAGGAGCACAGCAAGTGGCTTGCCTAGCCTTAATTTAAATCATGACCTACCAAATTGCCAAAGACCTGCAGAAAACTCATCCATAGTTCAAAACCTCATATCTGACTAGGGAGCACGTGGATTAGACAGCGTGGTGTCTGCGGCATAAAGCTTTATATATATATATATTATATATAATATATATATAATATAAAATAACTAGTTTTTGCATAGGTAGAGCTTTGATGAATACCTCCCAATGTTCTTATCACACATGAGCAAAGGAAATAGAAATTAGAAGCTTATAAATGCAGGATTCTTGTTGCCTTTGAAGAATTTTATTTCAATACAGTTCACATGAGAATCACATGAGATGCTTTTGTTGCTTTTCTGTCTCTGTGCATATGTATATTCTACATTTTTTGACTGGTCTGTAACTAGCGCAGAGCCATAACATTTTAAGTAAGTGCTCGTCTTTATCTGGAGGAGGAGATAAAAGGGGATGTCTGACCGCAAGGGGTTAATTCATATGTTCCCAATGAAAATGGAATTAGAAAACGAATTCCCTTCTAACATCTCTACTCAGTGTGCAGATCAAAGCCATCGTAGGAGTAAATTTATGTCTGATAGTGTGGACGGTTTCAATGCACACTGGCGAAATATCATGCTGATTGCTGATTGAAAACAGTTGTTAATTCTCTACTTCACTAAATTCAGAGTGGAAAAACTTTCCTTAATAAAGAACAGATTGAAGAGAACCAAGACCTTACTGTGTGGAAATTAATGGCAGATGCATGTACTGGTAGTTAAAATGTTTCATTAGATGTTAATGTCTTGCTGTGTTTTTAATTGTTCAGAAATTAGCCTCTAGAATATTAAAACCATCTGTTTGTTATCATGATGAAACAGAATACTTAAATAGTTATTAATTTTGTGGGCTGCTTTTTTTTTCCTTGTCTGCAAAACTTTGATCTGCTGAGATTTCACTGAGGGCTGGATGCAGAAGTGAAGACCAATTTTAAAACACCTTGGTGCCCCGGGCGGGCGCGTGCACTGCCTGCCCCCCGCTTCGCACGCCTGCTTTATTGCACAAATGATGGTTCACCGAGGAGAGCTTGACGGGCTCTAGTGCGTGGGAGGGGTGTGCTGATGCTTGCTGAGCCTGTATAATGGTTGATTTAAGCTGTAATATGGTGCATTTTCACATGCTGATACTTAATTTTTAAGTCTTGTGGGTCATTTTAAAGCCCAAATATTTCAAAGCGGAGAAGGGGTTCCAAGCAGATCCACCAGCATGGGACTTTGTCTTCCCTCATTCCCTACTATTTACAACTGTTTTTTCATTGATTTAGGATTTTTTTTTTTCTTTTAATCACATAGATGAGCAATAACGAGCAGCTTATGTGTCCTGCTTACTGCTGCAGGTAGATACTGCTCTTGATGAGCCCATGCATCCAGTGTGTTTCCAGGGTAATCTTAAGCATATGCTTCTTTTTTCCTCGACAGAGAGATGGATTTAGGCGAGTACTTAAGTACTGTCTTTGGGGGAGGCATTAATAAGTACATTTCATACACAGCTCTCCACTGTGAAGAGCACGGTTTATAATACAGTTTGTAATGCTTATTATACATGACTTAAGTGTGAAAATTTATTCAGTAAGTCTAAACACTACTTAGAGAGCCATTAATGTAGCTTTCCAAGTGATTTTTGACCTTTACTTGAATAAGCACTTTAAAAATTATGAAATGCCAGGGAGAGGATTAATTGAACTCACTAGGATTTGGTAGTAGTCCTGTTTCATGTGGGTTTCTTTTCCACAAAAATATATTTTTTAATATTTTTTTTCTTTTAAAAAAAGCCTCTTACATAGCGTGTGGATGTATTTCAAGATGGATAAGTTCAATGGGATGTTGAAGTGTCTAGCAGAGCAATGCAGTTGTGTTCATGTTTACCTCAGTGTAAGGGGCTGAGGTTCCCTGGCGCGCGATTGCAGTGGATCCCTGTTCCCGAGTGGAATCTGCATCGCTCGCCAGCATCAGCACCCTTGGCCTCGGTGAGCGCTGGGTTTGGTCGTCATTCCTCATCTCTGCTGGGCCTGCCGACGTGCGGGCTGCACCACCGGCTGGCAGAATCCCCTTCTGGAAAATTAAGCTGCTTTTGAACTTGGACTGAGGCGGCCAACTCATCCATCAAGTGTTAAATCACCATAGGTTGCTGTTGACAGGGGACAGAATCCAAGATGTGCTGTGAGATTCCTTTTCTTGACGTTTCCAATGTGAGCAATGGCTGTTTCCACTGGCAGGAGGGCTCCGAGGTGGAAGCGCAGTGCTGTAATGCACTTTACACTGTTTTCTACTTGGGACGTGGGAGAGAGGTGAGCAGAAAAAATATCCGTAAATAATGTAAAGCAAAGCAGCCAACACAAGTGGAGAGCTTTGTGATGGTCTGAGTCTTGCAAACCACCATAGCATTTATCAAGATGTTAGTCTGGAACAAAACTCGAGTGAGCTTTGAGACGCTGGCGGCAAGCAGGGCTTGGATTATGTGAGGGTTCCGTGTTTCTCCTCTTGGCAGTGCCTGGTCATACCACCCTTCCCACCATCACCTCCGTCACGGAATCGTGAAATCACAGAATCATTACGCTTGGAAAAGACCTTCAAATCATCAAGTCCAACCATTGTGACAAATTCAGGAGGGGGTTTAGAAGTAACACAGGAAGAGAAGAAAAAACAGCACAGCGATAGGTCACCTGCCTTGGCTGCGCGGCCCAGGGGCGGCTGTAGCCGGGTGTCCCGTGAGCTTGGGAAGAAGCTGCGTCCAGAAGGTGCTGGGAACCCGTCCTCAGCCACGGGCTGCCCAGGAGACGTGGCCGCGGCTAAGAGGCCTCGATGCAGAGCGGAGCCGGGAGCACGGGCAGCGCCGCCGCAGCTCTGCGTCTTGGAAACCTGCATTTTGTTCACCCAGCTCGTCCCCAGGGAGGCCAGAGCCCGTCAGACAGAGCTGCTGAGAAGGGGCACCTTGCTGCTGAGCAGGAGCTAACCCTGATTAGCACAGCGGCTCCGGCATCGCCTTCCTCGTGAGTTATTGGTGATGACTCTCTTCTCCTCCTCTCTAAACTTATCTCCACATCGGTGAGAGCTGCTAATGAATTCAGATGGTTCCTTCCCTTCCCTTCTGTGCTGCTCCAAATAGATTTTCTTCGCCAGATACTTGAGCTCCCCTTTCCTGTTAACGAATCGGTCCAGAGATACAGTTTGATGACTTTGGCTCCTATCATCCAGCAAGTAGAAAATACGCCCGTAGAGATGCGAGTTGTATGTCAAGAATGCTTTTGCTCTCCCCTTCCCCCACCCCTTTGCCTTCATATTATTAAATTACAGAGAAATACTATCGTAACAGCCTCCTGGCCAAGTCGCGGAGAACGGAGTTATGGTTCCCTTGATAAATTGCAAAGCATTATTAAGTTTTGCTCTCCGGACTGAGAGTATTGGCATAAAAGGACATCAACCACAGTCATATTGGTCTTGATTGCTGCTTAATTGCTGCTTGTTTGTGTTAGAGATCATGTGGTTTGATTGATCTTGCCCTGCTTTTGTCATTAGAGTTACAACTTCCTAATTTTCTCCTTGTACAGAGACCACAGGATGACTTTTAAACCTTGAATAATTCATATGGCTGGCCAGTGAAACGGCTTAAAATAGTATTGTATTTTTAAGCCAATAGTTCAACCTTCCAATCATTATTTATGCATCCAAGATATTAAATATTTATTCTGGGCTTATATTGAAGTATGGAATAGCAGGGCTCCTTTTAAGTAAACACTGCAAACATCTTGAGGCCCATCCGTGAACACTGATGTTTCCTCCTTCAGCTCATTCCTTCTCTTCGGTAGCGTTAACCAGGGGTCACGTTAGCAGTCCGCATGGAAGAAGCTGCCCGAGGATTGCTGCGAGCGCGTCCTGCCCCGCGGCCTTCTGCGGGCTGTGTTCCTGGGGCTGCTCTGCGCCTCCTTCGGCATTCGTTTGAGTACTGGGGGAAGTTACAGCCTGACTGGGCAACGGGGTGAGGTGCTGCAGCTGCCGTGAGAGTAGGAGCTGCCCGGCTGCTCCGGCCGCGCCGGGCAGGGGCTGTTGGCTGCTTCCCGATCTCTCCTGACTGGTCTTTTGAGGCAGCCAGGATTGCCGAGTTGGGATGGAGCCCAGTCTTGTCTCATTGTCTTCTCTGTGCTTGAGAAGCCACCATGCTATGCACTGGGAGCAAGGGCACAAAATCTACCTTGGCTTTATCCATGCCTTCATTAAAACAGACTGAGGCTTTACCAAGAGCTGTGGAGCTGAGCTGAGCTTTTACAAAAGCTGTCAAACTTCTTGGCCTGGCTTGTTTGTTTGTTTTTGCTTCATCTTATTATTAATTCTGTCTTCTTAGATACTTAAATAGTCTTCCAGCAGATACACGTTTCCAAGTCATTCAGCTGCCAAGCAGGGCTCGGGTGGCCAAGAGGTGTTGGATGCTGAACACTTCAGGCTAAAGGAGATAATCTTTTTGTTCTTCTGTTCCCGTGTCCATAGATTCAGAGGGAAGGCAGGATGTCTGCCTGTCCTTTGTTGCCTCACCTGTGCTTTCCCATGCCACATAAACCGCTCTTGGAGGGGCAAGAGTGGGATAGAGTCCCTAAGGGCCCAGGCCAGAGCTGGACCTGGCAGCACTGCAGGAAGAGGCAGGATCTGGAGAGCGATTTTTCAAGATGCCAGGGCTCTTCTCTCTCTCCACGCTGGACTAAAACTGACCGCAGAATGGTCAAGGTTGGAAGGGACCTCTAGAGATCATCTAGTCCAACCTCCCTGCTCAAGGAGGGACACCTAGAGCGTGTGGCACAGGCAGGCATCCAGGTGGGTTTTAAAGACCTGGATGCCACCTTGTGCCACGGTGCAGAAGCCATGGAGAACCCCGGCAGTGAGTGGAGGGAGTGACGGGAGTGTTCCCGGGGCAGTTCCTCCGTGCTGCGGGAGCCGGCGCGCTGCTCGTGGAGATTGATTGCTGCAATGGAGTGCTTTGCAAGGTGTAATTTTAAAGGCCACATTTCTCACTGTGCAACCATCAAAATGCAAAGGGTCAGAAGAAGCCTGTATTTTTTTGCAATTCAGCTTTTAAAGTGTGCTGAAATACGCTTCATTTGTTGCAATTGCCAACAGCTTGCTGTTTCGTACCGCTCTTAACGGGAGCTGGGAAACCGAGCGAGTCTGCTACACTTTGTATGTCATATAATGTATGTATGATTCTGGGGTGTGATGAGTTTATGCCAAATTTATCTTCGATTTCTGTATAAACAGTGCAGGGAAAAAAAATGATGGGCTGGATTCTCTGTGTAACTGAGATAAAATAGAGCTCGAGAGCTACTTTAGGATACCTTCTGTGTGCTGTATAGCTAAGGTTGCCCAAGCATATAATGAAAGAGAAGAGGATCTGGAAATAAACGCCCGTTCCTTTCTCCCGCAGCCCGCTTCAGCACGGATGCTGTTTATTCTTATCCGCATTGCTCCTGCTGTTGCTCCTGCGAGCAGAACACGGTTGCTTGGTGTTTCTGTAATAACAGCTCTAAACAGACCGAATCTCCCCGGTGGAAGAGGGTTGCAGCTCTATTTCTTGCAGTGGGCTTGTCCCCTGCTCAGGTGAGTAGAGGCTCTGCTCCTTTAGCCCTGTTCATTGAGCGAGGGCTCAGCTCGAAGGCAGCAGGAGAATGCTGGTGCTTTAACAGGGAGGTTAAAGACACTGTGGTTCTGTGTCGTGGAGCTGATTGGCAGTTGGCCACAGTTATTTGTTCATTAGGTTTTGGTATGTTGTGGGCAGGAAATAGGAAAAAAAAATCATCTGTGCTTATTCTTCCTTTCCATAAAGGGAATTTGGGAAAAGGAAAACATAATGAATTATATTTTGAGTTAGGAGCAGGCAGGGAACAAAACATGAAGTCTTCACTTTGTTGGTCTATCTCCCTTAGATGGTCCATGTGTGCAGAATACAGTGGAGCTTCGTTGTGTGCCGGGGAGCTCAGAGAGCGGGGTGATGGCCGGTGGGCCCCGATCCTTGGCACCTCATCAGGAGGCTGCTCCTCAGCGGATATGTTAGTTGTTGTCAGCTTCAACATAAAGACGTTACACCCCAGCCTTTCCAAATGTTGCGCCGTGCAAGAAGGCACAATACTCTCAGGTAACGCATGGTTTCCCTTGAAGTCAAAAGCCTCTTCTTGTCGGTGTTGCTCAGAGGCTGTGCACGTGGCAGATGTGACTTTGGTCGAAGCTCTGTACGAGGGTCTACGCGTCGGCCGGGGCTGCTGGGGACAACGGGCATTGAGGCCGGTGCTGCCGCGTGCGCTGGATGAACAGTAGTTGTCTGCCTGGTGTCCATAGCGAGATTGATTTAAATGAAGGCATTTAAATGACAAATGTTAATTGTGGTTCACTCACAAGCCTTGATTTATCTCATGTGCTTTTTTTTCTTGTTAGGCTGTTGTACTTGGATTCGCTTTCATGCAGCCAGATCTGTTCTCAGCCCTTGATACACCCCCTTCCTCGTCAGGCAGACGGGCAGCCCCGCGTTCGATCTGCTCCTGCCCTTTGCTGGCTCCTGCCGCCGCGTGCAGGGCCCATCCTCGCAGCGCCCATGGGCCGCGCGGGCAGCGTGGCCGCGGGCCCGGCCGCAGCCCAGCGCTGCTGTGGACGGGCCGGGAAGCTGGCGGGACGCAAAGGCTAAAGCCCTCTCGCTCTGTGTTCTAGATGTGATTTAAGAAGCAGCACTCTTTAACTGAACAGTGTTTATCTCATCACCCGTTAATCCACCGCCGTTGTACTCGTAGGGTTTGTAATCAATTGTTTCGTTGATTAGAATTGATTAAGCTGCAGCGTGCGTTGTCCTGATTTCCAAGGAGCCCGTTATGAGACCTGGACGTGGGACAAGTGTTTAACTTAAATACAGAACACCGTGACAACGTGAGTTTTAATTGAGAGCTGGGTCCTGCCTGTGATGAGCAGATGGGGAGCAGTGGTCCCCCTTTCCCATCCTCTCCGACGTCCTCGTCACCCCACGTGTGCGTCGCCCAACCTCCCGGGAGGCGCTCTGGACCCGCCTGGAGCCCTAGAGACTTGCTAAGGTTGAGGAGCGCTGGAGACGGAGCACAGCGAGGCCTGCAGGGCCGGCGGGCACCAGTCTGGGGGAGATGTGACCTGCCCGGGGGTTGCGGCAGGGGGTTCGGCCTCTCCTTCCTTGCAGAGGCTGCGTAAATGAGGGACGAGGGGCAGGGCCGAAGCCCAGCGCCGCTCCCGCCCGTAGGGCTCTTCTGTCCCCCGGGAAGCAGGTGTCCTCGTCCTGGGCTCGGGAAAAGCCTTAGCTTCCTGCCTGCACGGGAGTAGGGAGCAGTGTTAGTGTTCATAACTTTAAAGTATAATGTAGTGAAATAATCCTTTTGTTCCATATGGTGTGGAAAAGCCAGGCGCCTCAAAACTGTACCGGAGCTGGGATTTACTGCTGCCAAATGGTGTGGGGTTTTAAACTGAGGGGAAAAAAGAAAAAGCTCTGGAGAGCAGCATTAGGGTGGTTGTGACATGATACGTAAGCTCTGTGAAAAAGGCTTTTTACTAAATTCTCCAGCCTCCTCCTTGCAGGTCTTTCACCAGCGCTGCGTCACTTCGGCGTCGCTCCGATTTTAAGTGGCTGCGGCTGCGCGAGGAGGTTGAAACGAATCGTTGCCTTTCCCCGTGACGGGTCCTCGTGTGCGCTGTGCACAACTCCAGGCTCTTTGGAGAAGACAAGGGCACAATTCCATGCTTTATTTTTTTAATTTAGCCCAGATTGATGGGTTTTGGAATAGAACGGAAACCCTCAATGGTTTGGCACATGGAGAAACGCGTCTTGGAAAAAAAGAAAGGAAAATATGGATAGCTTATAAATCTTAACTTGGACTGACTTCTAAGCTTGCTGTCTGGCCTATGACGATTCACTTAGTCCCTCCAGAATATTGGGCTTGGATATTTTGGTCGTATTCATTTACTTACTGTATATTGTCTCTAAAAAAATGACAGTTGTAGAGTTGCTCCTTGCTTCCCTGTAAATAGGTGGAATTTGCAGTGCAGAAGAAGCAATAAAACAGGAAGCCTCACTAATGAATACTTGAGAATTGTGTACAAAATAAGTTGAGATTCCAGAAGAAGAAAGAGTTGAGGCAGCAAAAAGTCCTTCAGGCCTCAGTTACCGTAAGAGTTTCTCCATCGCTGAGCAGTTGTTGACACAAGCTTGAGTCAGTGAAACTTGAGCTATTTTCCTTTGTGTGGTTAATTTTTAAACATGAAGCCATAAAATTACAGTACATAGTGGTCCTAGATAAGATCTGTGGGGTTTATATGAAGTATCAGACTTCTTGAATTAGATTTTCCCCCCGCCGCCTCCAAAAGTTCCTACCTAACTCTGTTAGATGTAATTGATAAGCCACCACATGTGGAATAAAAATGTTTTTACTCAAGATTTTCTGGCTGAGCTGGGGTGTATTTAGTCTGTTTATTTTATTGCAAGCGGCTTCAGGTCTTGCTGTGTTTTCCTGGATGTGGGAGGACACCTGTGCCCTTCTTGCAGTCCTGCTCAGGACTGCATCGCTCACGTAGACAAGCCCTTCTCCTCTCATGTTTGGCTAGCAAAGAGCACCCAAAACCGCCTTGTTTCACCCAACTGAACTGCTGGCCATGGAGCAGATCGCCTACCTCCTGGAGGAGGAGGAGAGGTTTCCTGTGGATTTGGCCAAAGTTTCTGCAGCTTCTCTTGCTGTTCTCTGCTAGCAGCTGTTGTGATTTTCCTGCTCATTGCTGGTCTTTAGTCTTCACCTTGCCCACACCATGCATACGCACCCATCCCGAAGCGGAGATGAGAGTGTTAACTTCTGTGCAATCTAAATAGAAATTATTACGAGTTTCTTAGAGTGGTTGGGGAGCAGTGGGTTAGTGTTTGTCACATGCAGAAGCGTGGCCAGTGCTCCATGAGTTTAGGCACTGCCCCGGGTGTTTCCTCTGCTTCGGCCTCTGCTGCCTGTATTTGGGTATGTGACTAATAACACTGAATTTCTGAAAAAAAGTGTGGTCTTGAAACCAGCATTTTGCCAATGTTTACCTTAGGACTTATCTCCGCAGGTTGTTTCAAAGGAGGCATCAACTGTGCTAAAGCAAGATTGTAATGCATTCGTGGAAGTATAAAGAAGTTGCTTTAAAACAAATATAAACCTTTTCAGCCTTCCCAGAGATCTAGCTCGGTTCTTTCTTTTGCTGCATGTACATATGTGTTTGTGTGTCTGTATGTGATACCTATACGTGGTAGCTCTCCTTCAATATATTGCCATCTTAATGTGTTGACCTGTATAGTCCACAGCTTAAGAAAAGGTTGGGTGTATTCTTGAACATGTTGAAAAATGGGCTGTATGTGTTTTTATTTACTACCACACCTGTGAAGTTCACTAAGACTTGTTTGAAAGGCGGGAGGAAGCTGTTATCCAGCAAATAGGTCTTGTGGATGCTGAGGTTACTCAACACGGTCGCTGTGAGTCGGCCCCAAGCGAAGGCGGCTGCCTCCGCACGGAGGTGTCAGCACACGGGGGCTTTGTGGGGGCCAGCAGCTCAGGGGGCTGAATCGCCAGCCTAACCTTGTACTTTTTCTGCATTTCTTGTCTCCTGCAGCTCAAACCAGGTCAAAACAGTTGCCGAGACAGCGACAGTGAAAGCGCCAGCGGGGAATCGAAAGGTTTCCATCGAAGTAGCTCTCGGGAAAGACTCAGCGACGTGAGTAAAATTCCTGGGCTCGAGTGGTGCTTTGGCCAGCCCCTGGGGTATGTGCTGGGGTACACGGGTCAGAGCCACGCTGGCGCTCGGCTTGTTGCTGCAGCACCCTCCCTGTGGGGCAGCAGGAGGGGAAGGGACGACCCCGCGCCCCTGCCCCCGGGCAGCGAGTGTCTGCAGGTTTGCACAGAGTGTGAAAGCACTCCCGCGTGGAGGGACTCCAAGGCCGTTGGGTGACACTGCCGTGCCTCGTGTAGCTGGGAAGTGGGAGGCTTCTTTCCTCCCCGCGCAGGGGAAGGAAAAGAATTCACCGCTTTGGGGTAAATACTGTTTTGATGCAAAGTTTTAGGGAGCCTAGGGAGATGCAAAGAATCTCTGTCTAATGGGTTGCTCTAACGTGGCCAGCAATCGCACGAGCTCTGCTTTTATTGCTCTGCCTCCAAGTGCTGCAGGAGGGCCTGCGTTGGCAGCTCGAGGAACCTCGGCTCTTCCCTGCACGGCACCTGCATTTTCCCAACATATGCCTAAAAAGAGCAATGTTTCTGTGGCTGCGATGAGATTATTATTTATTATGTCTACCAGCACACTCCTTGCATGCTTTACACATGGCTCTGTGTCCTCTCCTCTACATACAGGCAGGATAAAGATGGCCCCTGTCCCAAAGGAGTATCTGAAATGGGGATCTCAGTGGTTCGGGTGCTGTGTTGGTAAAAGCCAGGCTACATCCTTCAGAGCAGTTGGCATCAGGTGGCCACCTGGGCCAGCTTCTCACTAACACTCTTTCAAAAAGGAGGGTTCCTCTCCCTAGCATGGCCGCCCAGGTTTGGTGACCGACACTGGGTGGTGTCCTCTAGAGGCTGGGCCAGTAAAACTCAATCCAGCAGACATTACAAGTCATACCTTGAAAAGGACACGTTTTGGCGTGTGTGTGTGTGTGGATCCTGCAAGCACTCTGACTCATCCCTGGAATAACACAGGGGTCTGATTTTCTTTGGAGAGTGAAATCCGTCCCCCCATCTCTCCTCATCTTGTTGTCACATCATTTTAGAGGCCCGTTCCCTGCCCGGAGCCAATGCTTAGAGGCACCATCGGTTAGACGCTTCCCAGGGGCCTTGGGGCCGTGAGAGCTCGTCCGTGCCGGGCAGACACACGGGGAGCGAGGACGCGGTACGTGTGGCAGCGATGCCTGCCCCGGACCCGCCGCTCTTCACTGCGCCCGCTGTGCCCTGCGGCAGGGGGAGGCCCCGGCACTGGCTTCGCTGTCGCAGGGCGGCACAAAGGCTCAGCTCCTCGCAGCCCTGCTCTGCTCCAGCCCTGTCCCTCCCTGGCGCGGGAGGGAATGTGTTGCCTGAGCGGGGCTGACCTGTCCAGCATCTCGTGCGTTCCGGAGGAGCAGCGTCCCACTTCCCCTCCCACCCTCCAAAGGTTGCTCCTGATAGTTGGCCAGCACCTTCTCTTCATCCTGGCCATGCAGCAAATTAAGAGGCAGCAGGGCACAAAGAAAGCACCCCGACCCTAATGAGATTGTTCTAAATAATGTATCTTGAAGGAGTGAGGTGTCCAGTGGTCCCCGGCAGTTCCTGTCCAGAAGTAAAAATACAGCTAAGAGACCTAAGTTCTTTCTGAAGATGGTCATTTTAGTCCAGAAGCCTGAACAAAAATGTAAAATCTCGCCAGCCCATCGGCTCCGAGGTCAGAGCGGCAGGCTGTGGAGTTGAAGGCTGATGAAGCTCTGCCGGTGTAGGCCCACAGTGCTGGGAGATGCGCGTGGCTGCTGCACAGGAACACATATAACGAAGGAAGCGCCGGCGCTGCGGGCAGGTGATCCACTTTCCAGTGCCCGGCTGAAAGCAGGCTCCTGAAGCAGGGCTGTCAGCGTCTGAACGTGCAGGCGCGAGCTCATGTGTCGCTGGCTTCGCTCCCTCTGCTGTCAGGCGTCCCTCGGCCCTGCCTGCACCTTGACAACGTGGCCCGCGTTTGCGTGGGGTGACTTCTGCCCAGCTAATGAGATCCAAGCAGGTAATTGCAGCGTTTGCAAGAGAATCGGTCAAAAATGAAGAGAAGAACGTGATGGAACAGCGGCATTAAACGGGAGATTGTTCTCGTCACGAGTCCTGAATTAGCAGCAGGTGAGGGGAAGGGGCAGCGCCAGTGTTGGAGGCAGGTGCGACGCAGTCAGACGGATTCCAGCAGCTCCCTCGGCCTCCTTGTCCTGCAGCCTTCGCCCTTCACCTCTGTGAGGAAACATAACCAGCATAGAGCCTCACCGCTGTGGGGTAGGAGCGACGGTCACCCAGGGGCTCCATTGTGAGGGGTTGATGGTGCATTGATAAATCTCCCCCTGTGACCTCAGTAAATCCATCTCTCCCTGTTTTTAACCCCGCGAGTATTTTGGAATCAACAGCTTCTTTTCTCTAAAGGAAGAGGTAGCTCCGGGCAATTAAAAGAGAAATGAGAGGGCTGCTCCTCCAGTACCTATATGGTGCTGTAGTCAATTTAATCTCATCAGAATCTTACCAGTAGTCGAATTCATTTTGCTGAGCTTTTGCTGGGAGACAAGATGGCAGCAGCGCTGCCACTGAGCTTGGAGCTCAGTCAACTCCTTTCCCTTTGCTTTCTCTGAGCATTTATTTTTAATTGAGCCTTCCCATCTCGGAGACGGGAGGTAGCTGTTGGCCTTGATTGCTAAAGCCAGCACAAGATTACTTGAAGGAAAAGCAAACCTGGATGGTGAAGAGCACTGAACATGCAGGTGTTTGGTGCCTGAAAGCAAACGAACAAATTCTCCATTTTCCTTGGTGCACACTCCTAAATTCCCAATCTTTCGCCAGCCTGGAGCTCCCACCATATTACGGGGTTGAAGCCCCTGCTCAGCCGCCAACTCCCTGCTTCTCCTGGTGAAAGGAGGCATCCCTGCAGTGAGTGGTGCCGCCGGTGCCCAGCGCCCGGGCTGCCTTCCACCTCCTCTTGCTCCTGCCTGGGTGCCCAGCCCAGCGAAGGGCAGCTGGAGACGCAGGCTTGTGCGTGCTCACACCCCGCGCGTGAGCAGAGATCCCTGCTCCTGCCGAGCAGCCGCGCGGTCCGGCCGTGTCTGACGCGGGAGGGCCCCGGCGCAGCCCCGCGCGCCTGTGTCGGAGGTTGGGTGCTTAAATGCTTTGTTGCATTATGTTAATTCCTCGGCAGTGCAATCAAATTCATGTCGTAATTAAAGCTGTCAGTTGGAAGGCAAGCCAATCGCCAAGAAAACACAGCATAACAAATGAAGTGAAATGATTCTGCGTGTAGCTATACAATGCTTCGCCAGGCATGAAATTAAATAAGTAATTTGATGTTGACATCAGAAATTGAAATGATACCCCCTGTTCCTGCATTCAGCCAGACCTGCATAAACAATAGCCAGAACAAATATGTACAAGGCAGCCCTTCTCCCCACCCAGCTCCCCAAGTAATGCACAATATATATGCAAAACGGGGAGAACTCTGCCTTCCAAGACCTCAAGGATGTAATTTTCTCTGGTACACAGTAAACTAATGCTTACAGGAGGGTTACTATATTTTATGCTCCTGGGCCAAAACTTTTTCAACGATTGTTTTTGTTTTTTTTCTTTAAATATTAAAAAAGTTTAGAAGAAAAACAGCAAACCTCAAATTCTGTTAATTTTAAGCAAGCAACTTGCCTTTTGCTGATGGGCACCTGATGCAGGCTTCTGCTGGTGGTGGCGTGGATATGAAATGGTGTATCTAATATGGGCTTTTGCAGAGGGAAACAGTGAAACTATTACCTCTATTATAGGCACACTTTATATAAGAGCTGTAAAAACATCCAGTGTGGGAGCACTACTCAGTGTGGGCTTGTGCGGGTGCTGCGTACACAGCATCCCTTCCAGCACTTGGTACCAAGGCTGGGCACTGCGTGGGAGGATCCCTTCGCTGTTGGGAGTTTCCAGAAGGTGGGAAACTGTCTGCTTGCACAGCCCTTCAGCCAAGGCAGCACCAGTGCCCAGCCGAGCTGGCGTGGTCATCCATGCACGTGCAATGCAGCCCTGTGAGCCACTGCAGCCCAAGAGAGCGTGCGAACCGTACGAGCTGTACGCAGCGTGCGGGGTGTGCAGGGCTGTGTCCCCATCACGCAAAGCCACATGCCCTGAAAGGGCCCCACGTTGTTTCCTTTCAGTGAAAGCCGTTTGACTGCTGTGTTTCAACCATCTTCCCAAGGTCATTTGCAACGTTGCTTTCCAAGGAGTGGAAATACTCGGTGGGAGACGAGATGTGTGTTTGGCGTTTTGTTTTGTTTGGGGACTTGATCCTTCTGCACCTGCAAGCAAAAAGCAGGCAAAAAAAAACACGCGGAGGTGCAGAGTACAAACTGTGAGCATTTCAGCCTCTAGAGCGAGTTTAAAAAAACGGAGTTGAGGGCTCGTGAAAGTCCCATAGGTGGCCCAAAATGAGGACTCAGCAATGACCTGGAGACCTTAGGCCACCCATCCACTGTACGTGAGGTCCTGCAGCAGCTGCAGCTGGTTCAATGGAGAGGACAAAGTGGCAGCACCCACATCCCTTCACAATTTCCATGGCAGCCTCTTCCTTCAGATGAGATGTCCTGGCAGAGCCTGTTAATGTCACGATGCTGGTATCCTTCAGACTGCCAAGGTTTTCTCTTGCCACATCTTTAAACTTAAACGGCTTAAACGGAAAGGCTTTTCCCTCTACTAACCTATCCATTCTTACTAGTAGTAGGATGGTGTGCAAAAAGTAATATTCTGCTTATCTGTGGCGAATTCGCAGCTGTTAAGTTTCTTGGCGCACTCCATTGCTTCCAAGCTGAATTCTGTAAAAAGATCCAACTGAGAGATTGGAGAGGTCATTTTCTTACCCGTCGGCAATGCGCTGGACGCTCAGGCGCGGAGAGGATTCCCGCAGGTCTCCGGTGGTTCCGACTGCCCCTTGGCCACGGCGCGCCGAGTCTGCTTGCACTGCAGGGCTCGGCGTGGGCGCCAGGGCGGCCCTGCCGCGGGAGCTGCTGTCCCCAATCACACCCGCGACGCCGAGGCCTCCGCAGGGGAACGTGCCGCGCGGTCCCCTTGCGCCCAGGCTGAATTTCGAGATGGAGGCTCGAGAGGCCGTGGAGGCTCCCCCGGTCCTTTCCGCGGTAGCAGGTGTCATTATTCTGATGCTTTTCAGCTCTGGAACCTGGTTGACGTCGTGGGGTTTTGGCCGCCCGGTTTCACTTCCCTGTCCGTAATCCCTCTCCGGGCTGCGCGTCCGTTCTGGGCCCGCGCATCCTCTGCCTTCCCGACTACTAATTATGTTTACAAAATGTCTCCTTGCAGCCGTGCGCCGCACGGGCACCGAGCGGGGCCTTTTGGGAGTAAATTGGCAAGCAGGTCATACGTTGAAAAAGTCATCCAGGCCCACCGGGCTTTTTGTTTTGAAGTCAGGCTCCATGGGGATTTTGGGGGGTTTTGTGTTTTTTTTCCATTTTCCCCCTGCTTTTTCCCTCCTGCCTGCCCCGTGGTGGCCGCGGAGCCAAGTCGCTAGCGTCGCGGGCATTGAATGTCAGCATGTCAGGGAGGCTGGCTGATGAGTGTCTGTTTAGTCTCAGCGCGGGGCGAAATGCCATCATTAATTCATTACCCAGCTGCCTGTCAAATAAATTGCCAATTACGTCCGGCGCGGAAGCTCGGAATTCAGTAAATAGCACGTTACGGGCTCGGCGCCGCCGAGAGATGTAAAGGGGGGACATTAAGCGCCGCGGTGTTTGTTTCGGGAGCAGATGACAAGGGGCAGCGCGTCGGGGCTGTGATGTGGCGATGAAAAGGCGGGCTGGGGGGCCGGTAACGAGCCGCGCGGCTGGCAGCGCGCTGAAGCCCGGCGCTGACTTTCCTCTTTGTCTTTGTGTTTTATTGCAGAGCTCAGCTCCTTCCAGCTTGGGGACAGGCTACTTTGTAAGTGCACCTCGACCCGAACGCGCGTGCCTGCCGCCAGCCCAGCGCTGCCTCTGCCGCCACAGGGCCCCCTTAGACGGAGACGAGCCTAAATGCCAGCTCACAGGCAGCCTGAATAGGTTAACTTGGCCTTCTCCATTTCTTCTACCCACCAACACGTTACCAGTAATCGATCCAATATTTTAGACGTGCAGCTGGTGCCATTCTAAACAAATCACTGCATAAATTCCACAGTTTAGAAATGTGTCTTTAGGTGCACACTTAGAGCAAATCAAACCAACCAAGATCTTAGCAGGTCTCTAATCCAAGCTGCTGGGATCTTGTTCTCCCACATACTGATTTTCAGTGATTCATACTCATTAAGAGCCTGTCACGAGAGCCTTGCATCATCTCCAGTCCAGCACAGTCCAGAGAGCATCACACGAGGGTTCCTCACCGGTGGCTTTAAGTCCCATGTTGCACAAATGAGCTCAGAAAACACAGCTGCAATGGAGCTGATTTTATGTTTTACATCAACAGAAGAGGACCAGGCAGCAACTGGTTTAATAATCAATCTGTCTATTTTTATTCCTCTGCCCTGTATTGACTGCATGGTCCACACTCACACTTTTCCATCTCTTCTTTTACGTATTCGTCAGTCTATTGATCTCTCTTTTACTTGCACAGATAAGTTTGGGAATAAGAAGTGGTTTCCAGTCAATCCAGTGCACTGTTTATTTGCTTTATTTGCTTGATGTGTATTTAAGTTGCTCTTTCCCGCTGAATACAACTTAGGCTGAGTTCTCCGAGCATTACTTTCCTGCCTCCGTGATATCTGTAGGAAAAAATCAGTCATTATGTGTATCCAAAACCAGGTGAGTAAAATGCAGTGAAACTTGTTCTGTAGCATTGCTCTGTCAACTTAATAGCATTATCAAAGCCTCTTTCTGTCTTTTCATCAGACTCTGGGGAGAAGAAAACTATATGGTATTTGGTTACAGGATGGCGAAACACTGTTGCTGCCCTGTCAGATTTCCAGACTGTAATTTTCTGTCATTAGTACATGGTGAAATTTAGTCTTTTCATAGAGGTCTGTGATCCTATAAGAAAGATATGGGATTAAACTGGGTATCGTGTGACCTCGCATGTAAAGTGTAAAATGCAAGTGCAAACACTTAGCCCCTGGAGAAGTGCCATGTACTGCTGGATTTGCCTTGGACTTCAGCACAGACTGAGCGTTAATGCTTCCACCGGTGGGGAGGTCTGAAGAAAGAATTGTCAATTGGAAAAGGTTTGTGGTAGTTATGTTTTTTTGTTTTGTTTTGTTTTTTTAATTGTGGCAAAACCTGGAAACTGTGAAACAGGAGTGAAAAGGTTTCCTTTTGGCGGCACTTCCCTTATTCTATGTTATATGTGTGTTTTAGGAGTGTAGAAGTGAAGGGAGGAAGAATATTGACGTTCAGTGTGTAGCTTCTTTTAAGCCTAGAATGTGATTGTCCTTGCAAAATTTAGAAAAAAATGCTTTCCTTTGCCTATTTAACATGCAAGCCCTGTGAGCGTATGCAGAGATGGATGCTGGAATGGGACCCATGCAGTATGGGATGGAAGGCTTTAACATAAATAAGACACCTTCCTCTTACAGCAGGAGCTGAATATGCATGGCTTAAGAACAATGTTCAACTTCATATTTAGGGAGCAGAGGCACCAGAAGAAAAGCCATCTGCTCTTCCCTTGTACCATACTGTCTGTGGGTTGGTCCAGTAAAGTGAAAATCTGGAAGGTGTCAACATCCCCTACGCTCCAGCAAAAAGCTTTCAAGTTTCCAATTCTCCCAAGTTAGGAGTTTAGTAACAAGAAGAAGCTTGACATCTTCTAGTGCCAATATATTGGCACTCGAAATCATGCTAATTCAGCTCTGAGTAGGTGGGGAGACATCCCTTATTAAGTTCCATTAATGCGGTATGCTTAGCTGCACTTATGTATAGACATAGTAATCAGATTTTTTTAAAAAATATATATTTTTTTCCTTCTTCACTAATGGTCTTGTACTTAGGGAAAAAAAAAGATCTTCAGATCTAATCTTAGTCGTTGTTAAAGAGTTTTGGATGAAGCTTGGAGGTTTTTTTCTCCTCTTTTTACTTTGGAAAGCTGTTTTTAGGATTATCTTGCATATTGTTTTAAAAAAGCTTCGTACCCTTATTAGCTTACATGGAGCAAATACAACCCAGATGTGTTTTGCAGTACCAGACAATGAGAAAAATGCTTCAGAAAGATCCACCTAGCATGTGTTTCCAATAAATGTAATTATTGTATTATCAAAGTGCAAAAGAATATGAACTTGAAATGACTTTTTTTTTCTTAAGACAAAGCTTGTAGCAAGAAAAGACTGATAGTTTTTTCCTGTTTTTAGCATGATTCCAGAACATCAAAACAATGGTCTTTAGGGAAGAGTCTTGAGTAAAACAATGGCTTTTAGTTTAATAGATAATAATAAAGCTTTTGTCTGTGGAAATGTTTGATTGCTGTATCCTGGTAGCTGTGACTACAAAATACTCCGTGCTCTGCTACACCAAAAGAGCCATAGGTACCAGGTAAGTTAAAATGGATGGATGGATTGATTCACTGTCTGAGCACATGTAGTGCAGAGAGCAGGAAAGCGGATTGAACAGGTTTTATTCAGAAATGATGAGCTCTGAGGAATGGATAAAGTAGCTAATATTTGCTGTTTAAAGCCGAGTATTAATGGATTCTTCTTTCGCCTTTGTCTACATCTGTACTTTAGTCATCAAGGTTCATTATTGTCTTTATCCCTCTTCCTTCTCCCTTTGCTTCCTCAGTGCCGTTGGTTTCTTGATAGCAGTACCTCTCCACCAGCGCATCCCTGCTGCCTGCCCTGCTGGGGCAAAGTCACCTTCTCTCTAGCAAAGATGCTCTGTACTTAGTGCTTCAGCGAGCAGATGATGCACTTGTCATGAATGAAACCTAGAGCAGGCATGGATGGTGGAGACCATTGCTTAGTCTTGTTGCTTTGCAGCTTTGTTAGAAAAACACCAGATTTATGTTGAAATTTCTGCATAAGGAATCTAAGAATAGTTTGGGTGGAGCAAAATGGAATAAAAAATTGGAACTTGCTGCAGTAAAAAATAGGATGGAAAACCTTAGAGCTGATGTCATGATCTGCAAGCTTTGGTGATCGCTTATACCTAATATCTGAACTTGTTGGCTTTGCTGTTGCTCATGTAAGCGGGGGTGACCTCGGCGTAATTGCAGTGCAGAACATGTCAGTGCGTGAACTAAGCGTCTAAAATATTTGCCAGGCCACTCTGCTCTTCCATTACGCAGTGCACAAAGAGCACTTTACTCTTCCATCCTGCCTAATTTCAGATGAATAACCATATTCAACGTATAATTAGTGAGCAACTGATGTTATATCCAGAGTGTTCTACACATCATCACGTGTAACATGGACAGTAATGAAAAAAATCTCATTGAATTCACTGTTATTTTTTCCTCCACTTTTGCATAGGAGCTAAGGATTTGTACATTTGGGCACATCTCTTAGCGTGTGCCTAGCTGAAGTAATAGCTGTCAGGCTCCGTATGTCCTTTAAAAGCTGTGCCTGTGCCAGGCCCTCCCGTTCCATGTGTGGCGGCTCAGGTATCTGCAATATCTGCAAGTACAACAAAACAGAAATTACTTTGGGATCCTTTGGTGGTGTAGCGAAAGCCTCCCAAGACCACTGAGTGTTTAAGGAAGTATTATAAAGCTGACATTTGCCCGTAGTGCAGGACCGTTTTCCCAATATCCGTATGATTGCTCCATCGATGCAGTTCATTATGTGCTTCCGGTTGCAGCGAAGGCTAAAGTCCCACCTCGTTTTATGCTATAACTAGGTAAATTTCCCAGTGGGAAAGCGGGAGACAGGATTTTCACGTTTTTGTTGCCTCTATATTAACGTGTCTTGGGAACAGAAGGGAAACGAAGAATACACACAGTCTGGGGAGGACATTCATCCTGCCCAGCCTTAACCACCCTCCTTCACCTTAACATCAGCAGGGACAGTTGGGAATCGCTGCTAAGTGATTCCATCCAGCTCATTCATACCTGGATGACTAAAAATGCTTTGTTGTTTTCCATAGAGATGGTCCAGTCTGTGGTTGGTGCATATGGAGAGAGGCTTGGATGTGCTGTTAATATTAGTGTGCGCAAAGAACTTGAAACTAAACACTTCCTGAAGAAGCTCCTGGTTGTCTTTGATTTTTTTTTTTTTTCATTGCGAATCATCATTGTTTCTCATCAAAGATAGATTATAAGGTAGATTACATCTCATCGAGAAGGCACATCAGATAATTGGAAAAGCAATTAGAGATTTAGGGGGAAGAAAGGACTTCTTAGCTTTTAAAAAGCTATTTGAGTTTGAGTTACGTGAGTTGTTAACATTGGTTGTCTGTGACTTCAGCAGGTTGAGAGGTGTTTTGGAGTACGGTTGGAGTTTGTATAACAGGAAAAGCTTTTTCTCTTAGAGAGAATTTTGCTAGTTTTTCTTTCTTTTATATCTCATAAAGCCGAGTTCATATTACAGGATAGAGATGGTTTTATATTCACAAAACAAAATCAGAAATCAAAACCTGAATAACTGAGCATTTTGTTTTAAAATCTGAACCAAAATTCTCAAGAGTGTTGGATTCACTGGGTGGCTACAGTTTCTCTGTCTATGGCAACTAGTTTCCATTTCTTGAAGTGATCTTTTACCAAGTCTTTATTTTTGGCTAATTCTGAGGGTTGCTGGCTTTTTTTCTCACATTTGTTTTTGGTAAGCAATTTTGACACTGGAGATGTCCCTTCCTTCCTTTCTTCCCTGGTCTGTATGCAATGGAGGTGATCCCAAGTAGAATCTATATACCTGTTTTAATCCTTGAGGTGGTTAAATATTGGGATGATGTTGACTCATTTTGGGTGAGAAGAGTGTTAAGAGATCAAGAGGGGTACAGGAAGATGCTTGAGTTTCTGTATGAGGAAGCAGACTAGGTATCAAAAGCGTCATTTAATATAGGTCAAAAAACACAACTCTCAATGACTGCAGAATAACTATAACATTTTAATCTGTAATTAAAAATATGAGATGACATTGGTGAAAAGGAGCTGTTAAGATAACTGACCACCTTCAAGAACAGTTACGTGCTCGCCTTTAGAAACCAAATATTTAAATGCATTTGGCTGCGACAGAAGTGAATATCCATCTGAAATGCTGGGAAGTCTGCTAAAACACTACAGCAGGGGCTCTTCGGGTGCACTGCAGTCAATAAACTCTCGTGTCATCAGTGAACACAGTTGAAAAGACAGTCCTTGTTATCCTGCATTTGGCACTATGAATCGCTATTTGCAAATCCTCATTTGCTTAGTAGGATAATGAATGATCTCCAGTTTTCTCAGAGCAATTAGCTTTACCAGCTATTATCACAAAGGGTATACTGAAATGCATTTTAACTCTTCTGAAATCTCCGTGTGCCCATTCGTTGCAGAAGGAAAGCTAACAAGAGGCATTATGAATCTTCTGCTAGTAAATTTGGATTTGAAAAAAGTGGACCAGATTCCCTGTAGAAATCTTTCTATGGGTAGCTGTTAGTATTTACAGATTTTATGGACAGCAGATTTTGTATGGAGGTCTAAAAATCATGGCATTCCTTATCTGAAATCTTCTAGATGTTACCTTTTATTTTACAGAAGCCAGAGAAAATGGTGTGTATCTGAACAGCTGATAGGAGTGAGTCATCATCATTGCCAAATAAGTATACTGCATGTAATAAAAGCAACCCTAGGTCTATTACTTTCACTATTTATAAACTGTAGTGCTGTTCCTAGCATATACTAAGGAGGATTGGGACTCATTAAAGAGTTTGCAAACAATATGACCATCAAAGCAGAAAAAAACACCAAAAGCAAAGCAGGCATATGTGGTTTTCCTCCATGCTATTAATTACGATGATCCTAGCTGGAACATAGCAGCTGAATTTGATGAACAAAACTAGATATTTTTGTGGGGTTGAGAAAAGCTCACATTATCAGTTCAATGTTTGAGGAATGTCTGGCAGGCAGAATAAATTACCTAGTTGGAATTTAGTCAGAACAGGTCTATATTCAAACCCGTGATTAAAACAAACAACAAACTTTTATGGCTTTTTTGCGACCCTTCTGAGTGGTATTTCCTCAGATATCACTGAATAAAGTTCTTTGTGTTTACAAATATTTATCCTCACACTTTTTTTTTTTCTTTGAATTGTGGAAGGAAAGCAAGGCACAGCTGCCATGACTTACCCAAATAAGCAAAACTGAGGTGAAAGACACGAAGTCTAAGATATAAGATATAGATATCTTAGACATATAGATTATCAGTGCCACCGTTTTGTGTGGTTCCCCTGGCTTGTCTTTTATTACTTTTGGTGCTTTTCCATTTTTCTGCTCGATGCTTTGGGCTCATTAGCCCCTTTTCCTCCTAACTTCTACATGCAGTTCTCCACTAACCTTGCTGCACCTAGTCATATGCCCAACAACTGTGATGAATGGAGATGGGAGAAGGGAAGGGAGAGAAGGGAAGGAAGGGAGAGAAGGGAAGGAAAGGAAATGTGAAATGTATATTGGAATGGGTGATATGCAAATCTGTATTATTTGCTGGAAGGGTCTCTTTTATCAGCAGAAGACACAAGTGTTGAAAGTAGTTGGTGGGTTTCATTTGCAACGTCAAAATCTGGAGTCAACGCAACTCATGTTTTTGGTGTTTCAAATGAACTTCTGGAGTTATTTTAGACAGTCTACACAAATACCACTTTACAAAAATCAAGGCATGATGCGTTGTAAGTAATTTTTAATTTTAGAATTTTCTGCACATTCCAAGACTTACATAAGATTTGCTGTCAGTCTAGATTCAGTCTCTGTAATGCCCCAAGTTAGGTGTAGTTTATATTAATTAGTATTTGCCATTGGCCTGGAACAAAGTATATGTTTTGCTCATCAGCTCTCATGAACCAATGAAATTATTATTTTGTGTTCCCCCCGTTCTCTTTCCCATAACATGTGACACAAATTGCAAATGTGAACCTGAATAATAACGAATTGCTTCACTGATTGCTAAACATGCTTTATGGTGCTTTTAAACTCATTTTAGGTCATCGTACTGCAAATTAGTTTGATTGCAAGCAGTTAAGCTGTCATCTACAAAGCCTTCATCTTCCAAGGGTCTCAGTTTCATATCATTAAAAAAGGGTGTTAGAGCTTTGAATGCATTTATTGTATGTTTAATATTTTGCAGGAAAGGTAGTGTTGGGTCCCCAGAGGAAATTTACTATCATTTCAGCAGAACAAAAAAGGCAAGGGGGAGAAATGTGCAATCCCTGTGCAGTGAGTGCTCCATCAACAGGCCCAGTTTTCAGATTTTAACCCTGTGATTAAAAGTTGCTGACCACATTTTGTACAAAACAAGAGCCAACTTTGTCCTTGGGCTCAAGGTCATACTTACGGTTATGAGCTGTGTGAAATTTTTCTGTACCCCAAGTGGAGGGAGCAGCCCTGGGCTGCTTCTGGTGTGAATTATCCTCTGGTTGTAGTGAGTTTTTACTCAGGAAAATAGAAAATGACAATTTCCTCCATGTGCGTTTTTTAAATTTATTTATTTTATTGTTCAAAGACTGTGAGATTTCTGCATTCTCTAACTTGAGAACTTGTAGAACAGTTCGCTTTTGTACAAAAACAGGGGATTGTGACAAAGAGCATTATGACCAGAGGGACTTAAAAGGACAAAATGCAGCGACCCCTGTAAAGCGGGTTTGGGGCATTGGTTGCTTGGGCTGGTGCTGTTCTGGAGACACCAGCGCTTCGGGGTCTGTGGTGGGATTATGCAAAGTCCCTTTGTGTGCTGTGCAGCCCCGGGCCTGCCGTGGGGATGGGAAATGCAGCCCCTCTGCATTGCCACCCTTTGGGGGCAAAACTGTCATTGGACTAAGGACTGAGATGGAGAAAGAAAGGGGAAAAACTCGAGGAAAGCGAGTGTGTGTATATGGATGGGTTAATGATACAGAGAGAAGCAGCATGAGGGGTTTCGGTGAGGTGGACATCAGTAGTGCTTTAGTTTTGGCATTTTGCCATTTTCTGCAGAAATATTCTCTGCCCCTCACTTTTCCATGTTTTGAAAGAAAACATTGGATAATTTAGGTCACATCATATTATTGCATTTTTGTAATTACAATATGCTTTTCTTTTATAATTACAAATTACAACATTACAACATCCTTTTTTTTTTTTTTTTTTCCCCTTTTCTCTCTGTGCTTAACCTGAAAGTAAAGAAATTCAAACAGGGAGGAGACGGAGGGAAAACCTTCTCCTGCTCCTGTGAACTGAATGCCTGCAGGTGCCCAAAGTGCAGCTTGTTCCCCTGAGCAATCAGCTCGGTGGGAGCGCTCCCAGATTCCCCCTCTGGCTTCGCTTGGCAAGGACGGGACGGCCGCACCTGGAGTGGGGAGCGCACGTCCTGATTGCAAGAATTAAGGTTGAATTTCACAGCAAAAGAGTCCAATCCTCTTTCTCAGCCCTTTATGTCAGAACTCAAAATTGCTGTCTGATAAAATGTAGGACACCAGATTGAATTACTTCATTGAACCACTGCTGTCCCCTGTTAATGGTAATTGCACGGATATAGCGGTCTTTCTTGGCAACATCTCAGATATTTACCTCCCACTGTTTTTCAATTCAAACCTTTGATGAAAATATTCCCAGTACTTCTTTAAAGCAGACACCCAACTGTCTTTCTTGACAAAGGCAAGGTCTTTAAATCAGATCCTGACAATTTGTGACACAGCAGTCTATCTAAATCACCTTTTACCTGTGTCACTGTGTCATTTCCTGAGAAAACGTGTCCGTCAGCGGAAGGTTGCTGGGGGCTCGGTGCTCCGGAGCCTGTGCGCGGTGGTGGGGACCTCCGGGCACCTGGGCTTGTTTGGGTGGAAGGAATTAGATGAAGGCTTGTAAAAGATGCCGTGTACGCGGCAATGGTTCGTTACAAGTGTTTGGAGCTACTTTGTCCTTAAGGAAAAAGAATATATATATATGATTAGGTTATTGCTTCTCTAAGACTGTTAGGAAGGGAAAGGCTTTTGACAGCTTTTCCTTTAGCAATAGTAAATCTGAAAAGAAAAGGGGGAAAAAATAAGGGCAAATATTTTCTTCTTTGCTACCCCTGAATTTAACGTGCATTGAGCTGAAGGAGCTTATTGCCCCGAGAAACCTCCTCTCACTCCCTGTTGGAGCTCTTCATCCCACGTTTCAGTGTATCTTGTACCCAGGCGAGGAACCCTCAGCCAGGTACTAGAGGTTGAGTTGCGCGTAATATGTTGGCCTTGCTCTAAAATACTATTAGAACTGAAGTTACCCTTTCTTTTTTTAATGAAGAAGCAGCAATCCGTATAAGCGCTTACGGGGAGTTAGTGTGTTTGTGCAGTACATTGGGCCAGTAGGTTTCTAGGTATTCATGTGGTAAAACTTGTTAGTAGTATGGAATAATTGCTTTTGTGATTCTGTGATATCTAAGTAGATACAAAGAGATTGTCCTTGTCTAAAGGTGTAGTAGGCACCAGCTAAAACAAAAGACCGTGAACTAACCTTAGCAAAATACATATGTTGATATTTGCTGAGGAGGGGGCGTCTGCCATGGATGATGATGAGATGAGCTCAGAGGATAAAATGGGCTGTTCTTCCCTGTGCACACGCGTGTTCCAAAGTGGTTCGACAGCGAGGTTCACCTTTGTGGCACGTGGTGGCACCGTGTCTGCTGGAAACCCAAGAAACCTCACAAACCTTGCAAACGCGAGTACCTCCGCAGTGCAGGAGGAACGTGGTATAGCTTCAAAGAATCGTCTTTGAAGGAAGACAAGGGTTTTCTTACTGTCCAATTGAAAGAAAGTGTAGGAGGAGAAAAAGAGAGAACGTTGAGGTTTGTCAAGCCCCTTTAAACCATCCCTTAGATGAGCTACTCCTGGAATTTCCTCTTCCCTCTGCTGCAGTGCAAATACCGATGCGAAAGGGAGAAGAGAGGAGAGAGCTGCTCCTATTCCCCAGCCCCACTCTTAGCATTTTTTTTTCTCATGTGGCTTCTGAAGATGGAAGTCACTAAGTTCAGACAGATTCATACATTGCTCCGCTTGTGATAGTATCCAGACGCCACTTTCTTTCCTTTGATGAAATATGGCATTAAATGCAATAACTGAAGCACTGCTGGGCTTTGCAAGCCCAGATACTTTGCAGCATTGCAGCCCGTGTTTCTGCACGCGGAGGCCGGAGAACGGGCAGCACGGATGTGGGGCAGAGGAGCTCGTGATGTGATGCAGTGTGTTCCGGGGCTCTTGGGAGGGCTCCGGTGCTCCAGCTAGCCCATCTGCGGAGACGTTGCATACACCTGGTGATAGCCCTGTGCTTTTCCCCTCTTTCTGCCTCTCCTGCTGTATTAACGGGCTCGCAGGGCCCGTTTCCACCTTGGAGTGGCAGCTGCGTCAGGACACGATGGGTTTTACAGCAGGGAACAGAGGCAAAAGCCAACCCCGAACGCGGTGCTGGCCAACCCAGCCAGGCACCTTCTGAAAGCGCCACGTCCCCTGCTGCCTGCCTGGAGCTGCCAGCTCGGAAGAGGCGGTTGCAGAGCTCGGATGCTGTTAAACCCCCCGGCGACTTGTTTTCTCCCTTCCCCACCAAACACCAACTGTGAGAAGTCCAAGAACTGCCGCGGTGCCAACAAGAGCTAAATTACTTGCAGCTGCTGAATGCCACCTGCTCCCCGAACTTCAGCCAAAGCACTTTCCTCCCTGGAGTGCCCTGAAGTGGGGAATCCAAAAGCTGTTCAGAGCAGGGCCAGATTTAGCGGGGTGGGAAAGGGGAAGGTGCGATTCCTGCTCGGGAGGCAAGCCCGTGACGCAGGAAGCCTCGAGGCCCGTCTCTCCCGTCCCTTTCCAAGCTCCCCCAAATCACCCCTTCTGCATCCTGGCAGTACGTTGCTTATGAATATTAATCCATCTCTTTTTTCCCTTTATAAGCCTTCCTTTCCCTGTCCAAGCTGATGAAAAATTAATGAAATGAACCGAAAAAAGCATCCTGCAGATAATGGCTAGAGCAGAGTGTCTCCCTCAAAGGCCCTCGGAGCTGTTCCCGCAGTGACACCTGATGACACTCTCTTTTCTTCTGCGGTAGAAGCACTTCTCCACCCCGCTGTAAGAGGAAGCACCAGGTCTGTTCATGGCCCTTCCTTAGTATTCCCATTTAATAGCCTTCCTCATCCCTCCTGGAGCACGTGTTTACCCAGTGCTTCCCCATACTTTGCAGGTTATCTTGCCTGTTTGGTTTACCTGCTCATTCGGTTTACTCGAATTACCTGGGCTATAAGCAGCAGCAGATGAAAGGGCAGCATCACGAGGAATTAAGAGCCAAGGGCCAGAGCCTGGTTTTTCTTCCAGACTGCTTTTTAGGTTCAAGGGGCTGTTTCCTCATGGAATCAGTAGAAGTTGCATTTAATAGGAAAACTATCAGTGTGCAAACGTCTACTCAAAGGGAAAATTTAAGAAAGGAAAAGAAAGACTTGTTAAGTTGTCCAGGTGACAGTTTTATCAAGGTCATGCCTGTCTTTGTGCGTGGGGAGCTTAGCTGAATGACTTATGTGGCATTTGCTTAGGTATCTTTTGGAGTCAAAACCCATGTGTATCAGTTTTCTTGGTCCTGCAGTCTCAGCCATTGACTCTTGCTTTCATTTTTGCATTCAAGTTCCCAGTGTTTCTTTTTCTGTCTGCTTTGCTTTCGTTGTTTGATTTTTTATAAACCTACTGTGATTTTTTTTGTTCATTTTGCAGCCTTCTGCCCAATCTTACAGTCCTTTCCTTGGTCTGTCTGCAGTCCAGATGCTTTGAGTAGTTTTAATTCAGTCCTCCTTAATATTTTTTTGAAAACATCCCTTTGGCCATATACCTGAAGGGAAGTTTGAAGGGACCCCAATCCTGCTGCAACGTGTTTAAAAAGATAAAGTAAACTTGAAGCATCACATAAGACAGCTACATAACTTGTGCTGTCATCAGCTCCACCAATGGCATATATAAATGCAACATATGATCATTTTTAGTGTTATTCTTTTGCCCTTGGTAGCTCTGTTCCTCCAGACTGCTCCTGGTTCTCCCTAGGGACCTTCATGAGTGGAGGCCTCCACTGTTATTAAGGATGGATACGTATGTGACCAATTAAACTGAAGGGTTTCTTTGAGAAGTGAAAATCTCCAGAATTTCCACTGACACCCCGTTCTGTTTCTTCCACCTCTCCCTCATTCCGCATTGCCAGGAAATTTGTTCCTTGTGCTCTAGGACGGAGCTAATCACTTCCTTTCTGCACGTAGCCCGGGGAGGCAGCGCGGAGGAATGTGAAATGCTCCCCGCCTTTCAGAGCGGGATTGTGCTGCCCACAAGTGCCTGGAAAGGTGGCGCGGGAAAAATACCTTGCAACCGTTATCTGGAGGTCAGCGCCTCGGAACGGCCGCTTGCTGGTTTTGTCCCTTGCAAAGCGGCTTCCCTGAGGCAGGAGGGCTGAATCCCACCCGCCTTTCCTTGTTCCTGCTTTCCGCGCTGCTCCGCGCCTCGGTGCGGATGCGCTTTTTCCTTCCTTCCCTTTTCAATTTTCCTACAGCTGGCTGTTCATATAGCGAGAAAGCAGTAAAATATTTCATCCATTGGATGCTGCATCTAAAATGGATTAAATTAGTGTTTATTTAACTTTTTGCTGCTGACTTACAAAATTACTTCTAGTCTGGTTTGGATATATAACTTTTTTTTATTAATTTATTGCTGTGCTCTGTTCTGATTGCTTTTTTGCAGTGGTATCAAATTGTATGCTATTTTAATATTTTTCTCCAGGACGTTCCCTTGATTTATGTTGGATGTTTACACCACCAAGAGGAATACTAGTTAGAAATTCAGCTTCTTAATAAATACCTATTTCTAAAGCCCATCCATCTCTGAATCAAGGTGACTTGGTTTAATTTTAATTAGACACACGTCATGTTTCATGAAGCTTTCACACGTATGCTGGGATATTTTCCTGCATCATGAAGCACGCAGACGCCAGAGCTGAGAGTGGGACGAAGCACAGGGGGTTTGCCCCCTGTGTTGCCCATGCGTTGTCCATCCCCTGTTCTAGGCGGCAGCTCCAAGGCAGCCCAGCGTCTCTGTCTGCTTGTCCGTGTTCCTTGTGTATCTGTTTACGGGTGTAATTTTCTTTCAGATGTTCAACGGCGGCTCAGCAGCTGGGGCCCCGATGCTGGGAAAATCTTTGTGAACTAATTAGGCTGTCCTCAGAGTACGGCTCATCCAGCCAGCCTGAATAAACAAATGTCACCGTTTGTATTAGGAAATCTCTACAAATGACTGATCCCTGTCATGGGGTAACATTAATCTTTTTAGTATAGATTTCCAATAGTTAACCATCTGGCTCCATGCGGTTCTCCAGAATACACTCACTACCGGGGCCAATGGAAAGAAGAAGGTGGGATTAATAACCTGAGTACATGAGATGAAGCATTAATCTTCAGGATTGGCCATTTGTTTTTATCAAAAGAACTCCCTAAAGATAATATTTCACAGCATGTGGTCCTTACAGAGACTTCTTTAAAAATGAGAAAATGCTTCTGTATCTACCGTGGTCTACAGCTTTCAGTTTTAATGTGAATGATAAAGCCTAGGAGAACATTTCATTCTCTCCTGATTTATTTTGCATTTACAGTGCAGTCCAGTTTGGCTGAAATGCCTAGTGCTTTGTGACACTTGTTGGCAAAATAGCCCCTTCACGTGAAAATTTGAAATTGCTCAAGGAAACGTTAATTACTGGTTAGCATGCAGACCGGAATGGGCAGTGCTATATTCATCTGATGGATGAATTCAGGTGGCTGAGCGGTGGAGAGAAGTCCAGCCAGTCAGGCTAGGGTAGAGGGTCTCAATGCAGCTAAGCGTTTAGGCGCCTGCTTGACTTTAATCACCAGTTGCTGCACGGGTTCCCTCAGCCCTAAGTGCTTTGTCGAAATCCAGCCGCGTGACTTCGGTCCCCGCAGAGGTCCCTCCGAGCTTGCCAAGCTGTGGCAAATTAAAGGCAAAAAAACTCCAGCTGAAGAGGTTATGGCCCTCAGGCCGCCCGTCCTGCCTTTGTGGTGGAGATCGCCTCTCCTGCAGGACAGAGGAGGGAGTGAGTGGCTGCTAAAACATATTAAGCTAAGCTCAAATTGGTGACCGAGCGCTCCAAGCCACAAACCTCAGCACTCAGGGAGCTGCTTCATGAGCCGTTCAGTTGTTCTGCTTTGGAGGGATGACAACTGCCATCGGGGGAGTGGAGCAGAGAGCGCAGGGATGGCAACTGCGGCAGCTGTCTGATTTTAATCTATCCCTGCTTGCAAATTGGAGCTCTTGGGCCCTTTCTTGACAGCCTGGCTTGCGCAGCTTATGCTGCTCGCAAAGCCGGCTGCTGCGCGGCTCCCCGGCCGCCCCTCAGCGCTGCCCGCCGCGAGAAGCGGTTGAGGCTGCAGCCTCCGTGGGAGGAGGGACCGCGCTGCCCCCGTGGGGGGGTAGCATATTGCCAACACCCGCAGAACACAACTAATAATTTTCCTAATCTGCATGTGCCGCCGGTACACTTGAGTAATGTGCAGCGCTCTCCGCATAAACCATGTTTATACCTTCGCACCCAATCATGTCTCTTGCAGTATTTCCAAATAAATGGTAGGTTTCTTACTGATTCA
Source organism: Nothoprocta pentlandii (assembly GCA_013398315.1). Taxonomy (NCBI): domain Eukaryota; kingdom Metazoa; phylum Chordata; class Aves; order Tinamiformes; family Tinamidae; genus Nothoprocta; species Nothoprocta pentlandii. The sequence goes on along the minus strand of VZSG01000454.1, from coordinate 392,776 downwards.
TCCTGATAGAGAGTGATTTGTAATAATCTTGTCATGCCAGGCTCATAATAATACTAAATGAAGACATTTGTTGAAGGAAGTGATTGTAAATTACATGCAAATTCAAGCCTTGCTGGAATTAATACTGAAACACAACTTTTGCATTCCTGATATAATACTGCTGAATCTAATCCCATGGATTTTACATTTTCATGCGTATTAAGCATTTATTTTGATTTAGAACTTTCTTCCCCTAGAAAATGCTGGGTTTGGAGTATTTGTACAATTTTGCAAGATCTGAACTTTGATGTGCAAACCTGGTAACTTGTGTGCATAATTAACTGATCAAGTTATTGCATAAATTGGTTTGTATTCTCACCTGCTTGTGAATTTACACTGGTCAGCAGAGACCCCCATCTTGTTTCTTGTTGAAGAGACCCACGTGAGTTGGCAGCTGGTTTTGTCACAACCACCTAAATAATTTTGGCTGTATGTGGTCATGCCCGTTTCTTTCCCTGAACAGTTATAGAGCATGGCTTGAAGGTGTTGAACAGGCATTGAATTATATCCTCAGCAGCTATTCTCTCTTTTCTTCTTCTGGGGGAGTGCTTAAAATATAGGAAAATCAAGAGAACGCGAGTGGAAAACGAATCAGCTCTGCACAACTTTGTACGTGGGTTTACTTCACAAGATACGTTACATTAGGGATGTAAGTAAGTCTTTGCATAGTCAGGCTCTGTAAAGAAAGCATTATTTGAGAGCATACACGATGTGCTTTATCCCTTCGGTGGCAATAACTGGTTGGGAATCATCTCCTGGTGACTGTAATATGTATTTATTTTCCTTGCAGGAGCACTGTGCCATCTAACTGAGACGGAAGGGCCACTGTTCTACCCAGAGAACAGGCAATGCTACACGCACCCCGTTGGCAGTGGATGGGGTCAAAACATCCTGTTAGATGGGCTTTATTTAATTTAATTTATTTATTTATTTATTTTAAGATTCAGTGGAACTGAAATACGAAGTAAAGACTGTGAAACTCCCTGGAAGATTTCTGTGTTGGCAGGAGTTTCAATACCGTGCATTGGGCTTGGCAGCATCAGTACTGCGTATTAAGTAATGTAGCTTTAATGATATTTTCCTATGAATTTCCATTAAAAGTAGAGAAGAGCTTCTGTATCTTCTGATCAGTTTTAATATACTCCATATAATCTTCCCATTAGTATCATCTAGCTGTTTTTTAATTGAACATGGAAACTACTGTTGATTATTTTTCATAACCACTAACACATTCTGCCAGCGATTTCTTTCCGTTCATTATAATTATACAAGAAAATTAATTGTACTTGATTTTATTTTAAAATATTAGGCGTCAGCAATACAAAGCTGGCACATTTGGGAATTTCCCCTGCTAGATTATTTATGTCACAGACAATTTTTTTTATGTAAGCACAGGATTCAGACTGAGCGCAAGGAATGTCAGCGACTCGCAGCCAAGCGCGTGCAGGTTGGTCTGGTGTCCTGGGCAGAGGGCTGTGGCTGCGCCGTGCCGTGGCGCTCAGCTCTAGTGCTTGAGATACAGAAGAGGCTTTCGTGCTTCAGGCCCTTCCATCTCTTTATTTTAGGCATGGTTTAAGGCAGACTGAAGCCAATGCAAATTCTTTGTTAGACCTCGGTATTTGTAATTCTCAGTGACTTTAACAGACCTGATCATTCGTCCTCTGTGAGGCACATGGTTGATATTTATACGTATGTGCGTGAATGGGTGGGCACGCACACGCTTGCATAGAATTTTCCACGCTATTGTAGACCCTCATCCTATGGAGTTCCTCATCTTTGAATCCAGTTCACGTCAGAGCTGCTGCTTGATGTGAAATGGGCAACAATGCAACTAGCCGACGTGGTTTTCCTCAGTTCAGTTATCTTTGGCAACCACAGCTCAATGTCAGCCCGTTTAGCAATGCAGGGCAGTGCTGCTGTTGGCAACTTGCATCACCTTCATTGCTGGTTGTGTTAACTGTGGCCAAGGAGCGAGTGGAGGGTCTGATGAAAAAGTCCCTGAGTTCAATAGGCTTTTGGTTCAAAACCTAAATACCATTCTTATCTGCTAGATGCTTCAGCCAGTGAGTTTTATCAGTTGGTTTGTGTGCATCTTGCTGTGTCACTTTTCTATTAATTGCCTGAGGGAAGGAATATTTTCAAGAGAAAAAAATAGAGAGCCTGGTTTTCTGTTTACTTAGCACCGATACCAGGGTGGCATCTCTCTCTTGAAATCAATGCAGTTGCACCAGAATGAAACTGGTGTTAATGGAGTGCAGAAATTGATGTTAATGGAGTGGAGAAATCAGAGAACTTCTTTATATGAGACTCAATTGACTCTAATTTTGATGCTATCCCTTCCCCTGGAATTAGTAAACACTGAAGAAGATAGAACTGCACTGGAGTGAAAGCAGTGTAATGGCATGGAGAAGACACCCCGTATTACTCGAAGTAGCTACTACTACAGATTTGTTCAAAATCGAGTTTCTGAAGTGGAAATTATTCTTTAATCAATCCATTTAACTCGAATGGTTTCAGAAATGCAGCCAACGTTTCCATCTCCATTCAGATGGTGTTTAATCCATTTTTTTTTTTAACCTTTAGAGGATATTCTCCACTGCTGTTCCTCAGCTTGCCTCAGTAGTACTATATGGAAGTAAATTTGGCAGTGTGGTGGAACCAGGGAAACCAGAGCTGGTAACGTGTAATATATCCAAAAAGTTACAGACAGTAACAGCATTTTATTTAAAATAAAGCAAAACAGTTGCATTAGAGATCACACAGTGAGTTTCAAAACACATATTCACACCAGTGAAGGCAGTTTGCTTTCTTAGGCCTTCAGTGCTTTGTATGCAGATGTTTGCAGCTGCACATTTGTCTGTGATAGCCATAAAACCTTAGACTCTCTGAGGAAGTTCCTATTTTTCACTGTCTCCCTGTCACTGGTATAGTGCCATGCTGCTGCACAAGGTCAAAGTCATGCAGTATAGATAAATAACAGTGAAATCCACTGGCTTTAGGAGAGGCTGTAAGTCACGAGCAGTATATTTTTGTTTTCTCCATCCCTTCTATCATGTATTTTCAGGAAAAAAAAATGGCTCTAAAGCGGAACAGCATCTAGAGCATCTTGTCAGAGGAGCACGCTGAATTATTAGTGTGTGTAACATTCTGTGCCTCCAGCTGCCACCCTAAGAGACGTGGCTTATGTCAAAACTTCTGCGTATATCGCTAATCCCTGTCTGCTTTATTGGTCTTTTTATGCTCTTGATAAATAGTCAAATTAGATCAACCCATGAGCTGCTGTAGGGGAGATTTGGCTGGTCTTGAGACACGTGGAGTCTGGGGGCTGCAGTTGGCTTTCCCCCCCCCCCCCCCCCTTCTGCTCGTCTTGCAGTATTTTTACCAGACCAGGGCTAATACTCCATGGAGTGGTTATTTCTGGAATTTTGGGAACTCCTACATCCTCTTTGGACTCTGAATTTATGGTCAGTTTATACCCATCTTTCCGACAAGTGCAGCTGGAAGGTGCTGGGATTGCAATCAGCGTGCTGCCTAACGTCTTTGCTGTTGGCTTGTGCTGTAATGTTCAACAGCAAAGCTTCCTCTGTGTAAGGACAGGCTCTAAAATTCTCTGGGATTAAACTCTTCCTAGCTGCAGAGCAGTGTGAACTGTTGCTCTGAAAACAAAGGATGGAACGAGGGATGGATGGGGACTGTCTTGCTGTTGAGGTACAAATCTCATTGCTGTACAGGCCTCGTAAGCTGGTTGGACTGTAACTGTGGATGAAATATTGCATAAATTGTGTCGGGGTACTATATTAAGCAAAATTTAAGAGAAGAAAGCTATAATCTATGATTGGGCTCTTATTTTGGAAAGCAGAAGAAGTGCTTCTGCCTAAGGAGTGGCTTCTGCAGAGGCCTGGGGCACCTGCTGGCCGTGTTACCCCGTTTCTCCTAGTACCCGAAACAGAAGTCGCTGAAGTAGAAGTTACATGAAACACTAGGGACGCTGCAAGTATGACCCATAACCCTAAACCTGCGGTGAAGCCTGAAGGTAAGGGCAATACTGAGCCACTCGCTTAAATAGATGTATACGTATCACATTCAGTAGATGCAGTAGGTGCTATGAGCACTCAGTAAGTAAAGCTGTGACGGACGTGGACAGGAGGCTCCCATGAAGTCCCCCCTCTTGCAAAGGCTACCCAGGTGGCTGGCAGGGCAGGCTAGAGGTGACGCTGTGGCTTCTAAACAAGGTGGTGGTGCCCTGTGTGAGGTTGAATGTCCCTCTGAGGCCATCAACTTGGGCAGTTGCTCTTCTGTTGCACTTGGCGCCTGCCGTTAACTTTGCACCGTGTCTTGTAGCTGCTTTGGTTCGCTGTGGGCTTTCAGGAGCCTTTGCAGGTTGCCAGGGTGGGGCAAGCTGCATGCTGAAGCCGCCCAGCAAATCAAATCGCCTGCATGCTGCATAATGGCTCGTGGGGTCAACATCCGCCTCCCCCTTCATTGGGCAGCTTATTTGCAGCCCCTGAGAAATGTGAACAATTATGCAGGTGTAGTCACCACCAAAAGTAAGAAGGATTGAATTTGCTATTTGTAGCAGTATAAAAGCAAATACAGAATTCAATAATGCGTATTTTCATTATCCTAATGGAAGATTTCAGTATGTTAAATGTGTTGAGATGTCCTTGGTAAAATTGGGGTCAGTCATGTGAAATGGAGACAAAATGTGTTTCATCATCTCGTGGCTATTACACTACAAGGATTTCATTGTAGAGTGCAACAAGTAATTGCAGCCACGTTTCTGATGCTATTGACTGCTTTATCTAATGGAAATTATTTCTTTTTTGATTATTTAAAATGAACCTTTTACTGTTGTCATGTAAAGTTTCTTGAAAAATACATTACGGTGCCGCTGTTAACAAAAGAGGGGAAAAAGGAAGGGGGAAAAAAAAGTGTGGTTTGTAATGCATTATATCCAAGGATCTAAAGATGCTTGAGAAACAAAATTCGCAATTAAACATCTGGTAGGTGGAAGGCAAATGGAGGAAATGATTGATGTAAAGCAGAGAAGTTGTTATTCACAGGAAACCTCACTCAAAACCATTGCACAGGTCAATAATAAAACATTCATTGGTTTAGCTGAGTGTTGGCTTTGGTGATGGTGTCTTCACGCCTACTTAAATTGGTGGCCTTTTTGGTACGTTTTCAGTTGTAGAATAGGATGGACTCATCCATCCAAGGGACTTGGGACCATGGTTGTCCTTGGCCAAAGTCTTTAAGGGACAGACAGGACTTACTCCGTGCTGAAGAGCCACCAAAGGAAGTGTTCTGGCTGAGGTCTGGGTTGTGAGTTGCCCCCACTTTTGGGAGCTTAGGATGAGCTTCCTCACTACCAATTTGCTGGTTTAGGAGGTATGGCCAAGCTCGCCACTGTGGGCTGTTGCCAGGAGGTGTGCACTCCTGTGAGCTCCCAATCCCTGCAGATCCCGTGTTCAAGTGCATCAGTTGTTGATCTCTCAGGTTGTCTCTGCCAGGCTTTTCCTTTGCAATAAGTACAGCATTTCTCACCTTTCGCAGTTGAATATATACATATATATATATATAAAAAAAAAAATTAATAACTTCAGCCCCAAAATGCTCAAAGTTGAGACCAAAATCTTGCACCCATATGCTGCTCCTCTGCAGATGTAAAGGAACTGTTGATCCATGTGGGGTTTTTCCAGATTTGCACCCTGCAGAGCCAAGCGGAGCTTCCCGTGGAGGAGGACCAAACCATATGGCAGTACCCATTTTGTTCAGAGCAAGTTTTTAATCGTTTCCCCCAATTGATCGACTGTGTTGTAGACTTTTATGGGTCAGTGTGGATAAAAAAAAAGAAAAAAGAAAGAAAATAATAAAATAAACATCTGGTAACGTGCAGCTTTGTTTGCACAGATTTATAGAGCCGGGAAGGGGGATGCAGGCGGCGCGTGGTTGTGGATCTGATAAAGACACTGTGGTTGATTCTGCTCTGGGGGGAAGAGCTGATGGAGCACAAACGTCCCTGGCGCTGGGTTTGCTCAGCAAACTGCTCGAGGGCCCTGCCAGCGATTCGCCTTGCCAGGAGCTGGGCGTTTTAGGGGCTCGTTTCGTATTTCTCCCCTGGGCAACTGGAGGGTGCCAGCCAAGCCCAGGGCCTGGGAGCAAAGTGATGGGATTTAACGGGGTCCCCCGAAGCTCCTACTCTGGGGGGCTTTAGGGCCATTAAGCTGCTTGGTCGCAGTGCCCTGATGTTTCTGCTGGTCTCTCTCACGCCATTAATTTGCTACCATTTGTGAATGGTCCTCGTTCCGTGGGGGCAGTGAAAATAAACCTGCGGAGCCAGGACATCATTTTTGCCATTGGGCATGGATACTTTTCTTTTTTTCTTCCCTTTTTAATTTTATTTTATTTTTGTTGCTTTCAAAGGAGGCTCCCTTTATTATTATTATTATTATTTGCAACATGTTCAGCAGACAAAATGATTATGTTAAGGCAGAGACATCACATCACTTACATTTCATAGCTCAGTGCAATTTTCATAAAGTGCGAGGCAACATCCAAAAAAACATGACTCAGAATTAGAGTTTCAGAAGATTATTATATAGACATTATTTCCCTCAGGTCACGGGCTTTAGTCAAATTTGGAAGAGAATGAAATTGCCAACAGTGAAAAGCAGACAGAAAGGTATGAGTTCATGAGCAGAGAAATAACATTTTCATTTGTTCCTTCCCCATGGGAAAGATTCAACATTCCGGTAAATGGAGACGGTTATAAGAAATGAATTTTTGTCAGCAGGGATGTGATTTTAAGGCTCACTTATCCATTGGCAATCTAGATTTCTAACCCCAGGAATCTCGGAAATTGCTACAGAATGTAGTCTTTATTATAAACAAGTTTTTTTTTTCTTTCTCTTTCTTTCTTCTTTTTTTTTTTTCTCTCCACCCTGTCTTTTTTAGTAGTTGAGGTTTTTTAAGGTATAGGTCTGTGCTGCTCTGAGCATTTCAAGGGGTCACATTGCCGCAGAATTATTCTGTGTGCCTTGCTGTCCCTTTGAACCGCGTCTTGGCTGGTGCAGTGATCCCTCTCGCCCTGAACGTCCTCTGATCATTGGAACAAGGATGTTTTTGAGAGCTAAAAGCCCCCCCAGTAACGTGTCGTTTGCTGCAGACTTTGCTCCCGAGGATCTAAGCGGTGCTCCTTGCTTTGTGCTTTTTCTCCCTTACCCATTTTTTTTCTAAGCTTTTCTATTTGCACAAGCAAGGAGGACTATATTGCAAAGACTTTTAGGGGATGGCTCTTGTTTTTGCAGTGTATAAATAGCCAGGATTTGCAGGCTTTCCAGAGCACGGTCCCAGACAGGCTGCTTGGTAATTAAAGAATATTCTTCCAAGGGAAATGTTCTTCTTTTCCTTGAGTATCACCTGACATTTCTAACCTCACTGTGCATTTAGATTCTGCAAGGATGTTCAAACGCTGTTACTCTACCTCCTTGAGTGCAAAAATGCTTTTATATAACCTTAAACCCTTCATTTCTGAGCATGCAGATTGGTTCTCTAGCATTATTATCTTCATATTTTAAAAAAAAAAAGTAATAACTTGAAAATATATACATTTAAAGCCTCCTTCCCTAGTGCATTTTTGTCCATTTTAATATCTTCCCTTATGCCACAGACCTATTTGCCCTACTATATTATTATCAAGAAACGTTATTGCTGTTGCCTGCCAACATCTTACTCACCGCAAATTGCATTAGTTCTGTTAGCTCCATTATTATCGTGTCTAAACTGTAGTCTAATGATTATGGAACACCATGATCAAGGCTGATTAATAAATAAGAATTGATTATCCTGACTTTGTCCATTGTATTAGGCCCAGGAGATTCATAACATTGATGGCATCTGTTTGTTTGTTTGTTTGTTTATTTATTTATTTATTTAGGAAAACTTGTGAATGCCTCCGCAGCAGGGGATGGTGGTAGCCCTTCCTCCCACAAATGCGCAGTCCAGCTTCGTTCCTCTCTCTGTCCCACTGCGTACGGGCAGTGGGTCCCGGAGCTGTAAGAGCCTGGCTGGGTCTGCTCCCGGTCTTTGTGCAGGGAACCCTTTCCCGTTTGCGCTCCTTGCAGGCCTGGGGCTTCTGTGTGATTCTGTGACAGGACATCCGTGCGGCTCTGTGGTGTGTCTGGTGGGGATTGCACCGTGGTACTGGCTGGTATTCAGGCTCCTCTGCTCCTGGTGCTTGCAGTGGCACCAGGCAAAGCTTAGCCAGGGAGGAATCATTTGTCCTGGGCTGGCAAAATCATCCGGCCTGCTCTGTCTTTGCCAGAAACAGCAACATTTCCCACTTGTGTTGGCCTCCTTGTGGCTTGCACTTTTCTGCACCATCGCCATGGCCCTGTCGCCACCAAGGAGGCAGCAGAGCCGTTGAGATGCCGGGCCGCTTCCTCGCCCTGGCAGAGAGGGATTCGCAGGATGTGGAGCGTGAGGACCTGCGCGAGGCTCGTGGGGGCCGCGGGCCGGGGCAGCTCTGCACCTTGCTCCCGTGGAGGGCACTGTGTGCTGGCGCGTCCCCGAGGCTCCGAGGTGGCACCAGGGTGGCCCAGTGCGGCCGCGGGGCTCGCAGGGAGCCTGGCGCGGGCTCCCCTGCGCTGCTGCCGTCCCTCCGGCAGCGCCGCCCACGCCAGGGACAACTGGGCGCCCGGCGGGGGACGCCTCAGGGATGTCTCCTTCAGGCAGCGCGAGCTGAGGCTTTCACTGCCCCTTGATGAAGTCATTCTCTCCTCACCGAGCATCCTGCTGGGAGCCAAGCAGGAGGTGGTCGTGTCAGGTTGTTTCTGTAGCCGAAGTCCACGGTGTGAATGCACGTTCAGCTCTGGAATAAACGTGCTGCGCCCTGCGCAGAGATGGGGAAGCAGACCCGTGTCGCTGTCAGAGAGCTGTCGCACTCCACGAGGCTGGCCTTGGAGGTTCCTCTCCATGGGGATACCACAGAAACCCTTGGCGGATTTTGTCCCTTGATAGGAGTCCTGGCACCTCAGAGTTTTCTCAGGGTCCCAAGAAATTTCTTTTCTCCTACCCTTCTTGCAGGCACCTCCCAGATCTTGAAGTGAAGACCACCTCTTCCTCCTCCTCCTCCTGCTCCTCTTCCTTCTCCTGCTTTCCCCTTGCTCATGCAGCTCCTGCTGCTCAACCTCCTGCTGCTGCTGCAGACAGACAAATAGTGCCCCTTATATCGGTTCGGGGTGAAAAACTCTCTACCTCTCCTCTGCATGCTCCTCTGAGAAAAATGAAATTATATATATAGAGAAAAGATGCTTTTTAACAAGCTACAGATTTTTGTCATTTAACCTCCTTACAGGATTATAAGGGGAAAGCATGAGGGCAACGTCCTGACTCATTTTATTTTGGCTACAGTCCCAACTATGTCCTGCTTTCTATCCCGATCTGAGTGGACGATGCCACATCCACCTTTGGCAGAAAGTGTTTAATGGGAGGGTTTTAACGGAGGGGGGGATGGCACTCTCTTTTCTGTAACTCCCACTGCCGTTTTTATAGTAGTGGCTCCTGTAATGGTGGTGAAAATGCCTTTTTTTTCAGCTTTGGAGCCTGTAGTCCTCTGGGCGTCCTCAAACCATATCCAGCACAGCAGTGGAAACCGCGTTGTTCTGCCACGGTGACTTTAATATGGCCTGCAGGGACTGTCTCTGAAGGAGCAATGTGTCATTTTACATTCCCACTGTACCCTTAATGTGGCCACAGGGGCAAGCAGCTATCAGAGGTATTATTTGAAACTGTGAGAGGAGAAAGTCTAAGGTTTATGAAGGGTCTTTTTGGTGTTTAGGGGGGATTTTTGGTGCGGAATCCTTTTCTCGTGGGAGCAGACAGCAATCTGCTTCTCTCTGAAATGAGGTGACTTCCAGTGGCCCATGGATACACCACCACAAAGCCTGTCTTTAGAGTGTTCAGTGGCTTGGGTATCTCCTCTTCTAAGTGTCCAGTGACGCACAGTGACATATCACAATTGCTTATGCAATTATTGGTTTTATTTCCCATAGTCAGCTCTTTTTTCTTTTCTTCAACATCTCTGCAAATGTGCAACATCTAGAGCTGCCAGCCGATTGCAATAACTTTCCATAATCCTGGAACAAAAGACGGGAAGGTTGGTTGTGGATGACATATAGCAGAACGTGCTCCATACATGTTTCCTGCTCCAAAAGAAATAGGAGAAATTAGGCCAGTGGTTTGGTAAATTGTATGAAAAATAGACCTTGCTTGCTAATGGAGTGTGAAGAAGCTGATGTACTGAAGAAGATCTGTAATATTTCATATATCTCTGAGGAGAAAAAATGATAAACTTCATGGAGTGTGATTTATTCATGTTTCTGTAGATAAGGAAGAATCCTAAAGTCAACTGTCTGTTTCACACCCTGAGACCAATATCAGAGTTTACCCGGGGATTTTAGTGGCTGGGGTTTGTTATGAGCACTGCAGAGGAGAGCAGCGTTGATTAATGCTTGAGTTGGCAATGTCTACGGATGAAATAGTTATGCAGAAACTGCAGCTTTTTTTTCCACATATCTGTTTTATTACTTCTCAGAATAAATACACTAGATTTGCTAGGTTTAGTTTTGTTTTGCTGCTGGGTGAACTGGTTTTTGAATGGGGTCGTCAAAACCAAACATAATTTTAAAACTCAGTCCAAAGCTTCCTCTGTCCTCACAGTTGCTCTTTGGTGTTCATCTCCTGAAAGGCTTGATCTTCATCTGACTCTTCAGAGAGATCTTGCAGGTTCAGCAAAGAGCAAAACTTGTATTCCGTTTTGGCCTCAGGACTAACTCCTGTGACGCACGATCTTCAAGATGAAGCAGACGTTTGACATCTGATATATCCCAAGTAAGAATATACGGAAAACAAAACAAAGCAAAGCATGGAGAGTAGCATAAAAAGTGGGAGATACAGGGGCATGTCTGCTTTTTTCCAAGGATGATTTGAGATACTGTATGTAGGGAGGGAAAAAAAAGGGGGCCTGGAGGTTTTGTTCTTACTTTTCATTGCACTTGTGTCTATGTATTTTGACTTTCAAAATATGTATTAAATTGTAATCACTGTCTGGATGCAGTTGTAGAAACCACAGCCTTGTTGGATGAATGATAGGTAGAAGCAACCGTGAAGATTAGACTCAGACATTCAGTTTCAGCGGTCATTTTCTGTATGCACCGCAGTAAACTCTTTCCCTTAACGTTTTAGAAGAGATTACAGGTTTTGACTAGACTTTCCTCAGTTCATGGTGGGAAAACATTGCAGAAATAGCAAAGGTGCTTAGGAGACAAGAGGACAAGCAGATGTTTGAAACTGCACTTTAGAGTGTTGACGTTAACGATGGTGAGCAGTTGGAGTAGGGCTCGGTTCTTGATGTTTGGCAGGTTAGGAGAAATGGGAGGGATGCGAGCGAGGTGGCCACGCTCTCTGTGGATACCTCGGCGCCTCCAGCACTGTTCTGAGTACAAGTTCACAGTACAAGGGCAAGTTCACAGATGTCAGGGCCATAGGGCAAGCAACGGACTCCAGAACCTTTCCCCTTTTGGGTCGCTAGTTCAAAATTAGCCTGCTTCATCTAAAAGTCATTGCCATCTGCTGGGTGGCTGCAGGCCAACACGGAATAAATGAATGGCAACAATGCGAGCACAGGCGGCACCAAAGGTATTATCACACATCAGTACCTCTTGCAATGGTCTTGGAGTTAAAGGGGGGAGATGACCTGTAATGCCCCCAAAAATCGTTTGCTAGCAGAGTGCATAGGAGGCAATTGTGACTGTATTGCATTTTGGGCATAAAAGAAGCAATTCAGTGTCCTGGCCATGTCCTCCTAGCACACTTCTGCAGCCTTGCATTAAATTACTTTTTAATATGCATGTATGCTTTCTGAAACAACTCCATATTTTAAATTGCCAAAATTGAGGAGCAGAGGGGACGTGTAGGATGTGGAGTGGAGGTGGGGGTGCAGGGGCTACGTGGCAGCACGCTGCAGCGGTGCACGTCTGTCCCGCTCCCGGGAATGCCGCGTGGGCTGCTTGGTAGGCACCGTTATTCCCTGCACCTCCCCTGGGGGCTTTGCTGTGGCGAGGTGCCGGGTCCGTGGTGTGCGTGCTGAAGGCCTCCTAAGTGACAGCCCGAAGACGGGCGGCACGACTTCATTTGTTTATTCTTATCTAGTAGCCTCAGAACAAACTGATGAACAGTTTGATTTGACAAGGTCGGCCTGAGGATTTGCGAGGATTAACCTATATGTGGCATTTATTGAGGAGATCAGACAGGTCATGAAGATTGGCATTAGGGAGTCTAAGAAGATCCTCTTTCCTTCCCCTCTCCCCTGAAAGCCTCAATCCAATTACTGTCTTATTTTCAACTCAATAAAAGCAAAATGAGCACGTTCCATCCTGCACATGAGAAGAAGGCTTAAAAAGAATATCGGGCTAGGCCTGCGTAATGATCCATCTTTCTGGAGTGCTTACCCGACACGATTAGGTTAGTCACAGGGTTAGTCCAGTCGCGATGGTTAATGGCTGTTTGGGCTCCTTTTTGGGAAGGGGAAGAGCTACCTTGATGTGTCAAATGAAACGCTGACATAACAGATATCGTTATTTCCACTCATATATTTAGTGCTAATCCTGCAGCTGCAGGAAATGCCTTTGGACCTTATTATAAAAACACGCTGGCTAATTTTATAAAACCCATCTTCCCTTCTGGGCACGCGAGCCTGCTTCCGTGCTCAGAGTGCAGCACTAACGCACTCTTTGAAGCTCTCTGTGTTCATCCCCTTTGCTGGCATGTCTTGCAAGGAAGGAACATGCTATCTTTATCTATTTGTTCCCTAAAAATTCACTGTCCAGCCTATAAAGCAATGTTGAGGAGCTATCTATTCTACACTGTCACTTCTTTCTCTGTCAGGACGCTTCCTGATTTACTGTTTCTTCTCGCTGCTTGTGTGATCCCCGCAACGCCTGAGTTATGCTTAGTTGGGCCTGTTTATATTTCAGCAGCACTACAAGCGCTGACTGTTTTATGGCGCGAGCTTCCGCCTGTATCCTTGGGCAGAGTGGGAGGGTCCTCCAAAGAGCTTCCCAAGAGCTGCGGATGGGCAGTGATGCTTTCCCACCTGGGCAGCGGCAGCAGCCGGAGCCAGGGAGACGATCCTGCCTCGCTGGGTGTGATGTTGAGAAAGGAGGGACTCCGCACACTGGGCTGCGAGGCATCGCCTGAGCCAGGGTGTTTGCTGTGTAGGTGCTGACCACACGACGCCCTCCCAAACTGTGGGTCCCCTCTAGGCGTGACGGCCTTGGACCCCTCAGTCCCGGGAGGCTGGGCAGGGAGTGATGGCCCTCCCGGGGATGGCTCTAACCTGTCCCCCGCCTCTGCACAAGAGGGATGCATGGTCTCGAGGAGGACCTGCCAAGGACCTCGACGTCGGCTGGGCTGTGACCTGGAGCATCCCCGCCCCGGCAAATGGCCGAGTGCCTTGGGGTTAGTGTTTAACGGACTGAAAATGGTTACGGTTTCCCTAGCACCGTGTTGGTTACTTCTGAACCCAAGTAAATGCCTGGTGAAATGTTTATTTTCTCCCTAATAAAAACAGCAAGGAGAAAAATAGTGCTGTTTCAGGCTATCTGGCTCTTGCGCTCACTTACCTTGCTGTTCTTTCTTGTACCTTCTTTTTAATAGCCTAAGACACAGCAATAAATGGTGATTGGTCCTCAATCAAGCTAGCAGAATGGCTAGGTAATGCACCGTCATTTCCACTGAGCAAGAAAGCAGGTTTGAAAGAGAGGCCTGGGATGAAATAGGGAGCAAATTGCCTTCTGCTTTCTTAAGGCTGCTGTGAAAACCAATATTGAAATGCCTGTTTATTCTCAGTCCCTACCCCCCACCCTGTGGCAGCTGTTCTTAACTCTTCTAAAAAGTCATAACCATCCTCTTTATGATCTATTCTTTTTTTATAACATCCCTGTTCCAGGGAAGGTTGTCTAGTTGGTTTAGTGATGCCTGGCTTCCCTTCCTGGCTCTGCTATTGTCTTTGGCCCTGATTCAGCAAAGCACTTAAGCACATGATTATCTTTACTTTTTATGGGATGGTACATGTGTTTACAGCTAAGCATGTGCTTAAGTGCTTTGCTGAATCAGAGATTTGGTCTGTAACCCTGGATTTATGAATCAACCTACTCACAAGTCAGATGAGCTTAATAGTTACCTCGCGTGGTATTGCGAAATGCAAGGAAACTCTGTGGCAACTTGGGTTTCTTTCCCAAGAGGCAAGGCCCAGATGTATGATATATTGGTTGCTGCTTTCTTTCCTCTTAGGCAGGTCCGTAGTAGGTCGCTCCGGCTGGAGACATCTATTTTGGGACATTAGCTGCAGTCTGTTATATTTTTTGCTAGCTTTGGCATTTCTTTCCTTGTGTTTTATTTGCCAGAAAGCATCCCCTCGTCTTTGGTTGTGTCTGGGTGCTGGATGTCCACGACTCTTTTCAGCATCTGGGCTTAGCGTCGCGCGCCATCGGAGCGCATAGAGAGGTGCCTCTAAATCCACTTGGCAGCTTTGCAAATATCAGCCCCTGGATTTATGGTAATCTGGTGGGATTGGATTGAAGTGCTCTGGCTGATACGGCAGGGGAAGACACTTCCAAATCCTCACTAAAACATCACAGGTTTCTTTGCAGGTTGAGTCCCGTCATGTTGAGGAGATGGCTTGAACCTACCCACAGATGGGTTTACACCTATGTAAATGTGGGCATTACACATGTTAATCATTGGATTGCCTTTAAAGTCGTGGCACTTTTGTACTGGTCAAGGTGGGAGCAGAGGCAAGACTTGATGGCTTGTTCTGAAAGAACAAAGGGGTATTTGTCTGTTTGTGGGTTTTGGTGCTTTAGAGGACAACATATTCTTTAGCATGTTGAAGTGGATTATTCACCTGGGCAGGATAACGAGGAACGGCCATATCATGTTTTATATAATACCTACATAAAGTGGGGCACGTTGCTAATGAAGCTTCCAAGAATACGTCGTGTTAGAACTTTCCTTATCGCTCAGAATAGGTCATTCTGAACATGTCACACAAAATATGATGTGGTTTTTGTTATTTCTTTATCCATCTTTAAAGGCACATGTACAACAAGAAGATCGTGTTCCTTTTCTTTCTTCCTTTTCTTAACTTTTTATATCCCACATGCTTAGACTTTGCTTCCAGGAACCCTAACAACCTTTAATATTTTGTACTGTTATTTAGAACCTATTAAAATCATAATAATTCCCTTTGAGCAAAGGTATTACTTCATTCGCTTTATCAAAACCATAGAGTAAAATTTTACTTTCTATTGCACATCCAAGATGTACGGTTGAAAATCTTGGTAGAAGACTAGGTTTTGCTTGACTGCTTTTTGGAGAAATAGTAATTTTAGTGTTGAGTGTATGATCTTCATATACACTCATTTGCGTTTGGGCTTTGCAAATCACCGATTTTGTGCATATTTCTACCTGAATAAAAATAGGTGATTAAATTCTCTCTCATGACTAGATCTTAGGTGAACTATAACAAATATTTAGGAATATTATTAGGGGTAACAAGATTAGTACCAACTGACAACCATATGCAAGGAAGATTTTACCATGTACTTTTGGTTTATTTGCACAATAAATAAGCATTAAGAAATCATTGGAAGAATATTGAGTCTTTTAAGAGGAACAAGTGTTCCCCAAGTGTGGAAAATTTTGGAGTTTCTATACATTAAAAAAAGCACATGTTTTAAAGTTCCTGAAGTGTACGAACAGTGCGAGAATCAGTGGTGTGCGGGGTCGTGTTTCAGGGAGCTTTGACATTAGCACAGGCATGAGGGCTGCCGGTGCCCCAGCCCACCTAGGCTCAGCGCTGCAGTCTGCCTTGGGGACTTAAACTCTCACTTCAATAACGTTAAATTATTTTGCAATAAATAGAGATGAAAAAAATGAACGCACTTAATACAGAGCTGCCGTTCTCGCTCTCTGTTGTCTGTCACAAGAAGCAAGATTAATTGAACAATGCACTAAAAATAAACTCCGTGGATCCGTTGTTTGGATTTCAATAAACAGAGAAAGCGGGGGGCGGAAGCGGCACCTTCTGCGTCAGGATCAGGCGAGTGTGAATTCTCAGCAGCTTGGAAACTCATCCGATAGAGTTGAGTGTGCTCAACTCCGCCTCCCTACCCGGTCATCTCATCACATTGCCCAAAGAGCACGCGGGGTGCATGGCCGCGCATGGATTTCGTGGATTTGGTAGATGTTCTGCATGGGTTTAAAAGCTGTGTCTTAAAAGCGACAAGCAAGGAGAGGCAAGTGAGAATGAAGGTCAGTGGGGATTAGGAGGTGCTCAGGAGGCACAAGAGGAGCGGTGAGGAAGGCTGATGGCCAGCAGCTGCCGCAGTACCCCTGTCTCCTCCCGTCCCGTGCTGGCCTGGCCCTCGTGCGCTCTCCATTTCCTTGTGCTACCACCCAGGGGGCTCCTGAGTAACGTGGTGATGATACCTGCGTCTGCCAGATGTTGGTGGTGAAAGAGCAAGATGGTATTCAGGGTAGGGCTGGGCTGTAGAACTCCTAGGAAGTTAATTCAGATTAATTAGAAGTGTGAGCTTGGAGTGGACTAGGAAAAAACACATTACACTCCTTGATGGGCTCTTACTCAGTGTTAAAACAGTGTTAAATCAGTTGTGTTCGTGTCCTAAATCACTTTTGAATTAGTCTTCTGCAAGTGAGTTGAGGGATCATTTAAGAAATTGCTTGCTCTCAGCTGACAGTTGCCGACTACAAGGCCATTAAAAGGTGCATGAGGTCACAGAGCAAAACGTCTCTTTGCCAACCTCCCTTTTGCCTCACGCGCTGCCAATACTTCAAGCAACGTTGCTGCCCGGGAGCCTGCAGACATGGAGGATGGTGGTTTCCCAGTTTCTCTAGATGTCTTGTCTCTTGGGCAGCACCGGGGGCTGCCTGTGCAGCCGTGCCTCCCGCAGCCCTGTGTGCCGGCTCTGCTGCGAGGCGGCGGCTGCCGGCACCGGCGCGGCTAGCGCCCGGCCAAGGGAAGCACCTTGCCTTCACCTGCTGCTGCAGGGGTTACCGGTGACCTGTTTTGCCTCCTAGTGAGACAGACTAGTTAAAACTGATACTGGATATGGATATGGAGTTTCAGCTGCAAGAGTTTCAGTTGCAAGAGTGGAGAGACAGCAGTGTGCCCTGGTGGCCAAGAAGG